>JAQHUG010000002.1:16582131-16594840 GCA_028555095.1 Dicrostonyx torquatus
CTCATTTGAAGAACTGACTCCATCAGATTGGTCTGTGGTCAAATATATGTGGTATTGTCTGACTGATTATGTATTAGGGAGAGTCCAGCTCACTATGCGTTTTATCACACCTAGATGGATAAGCTTGGACCCTGCATTAGAATACCAGCTGAAAATGAAGCAAGTCAATAAGCAGTGTGCTGCTGTGGTTTCTGGTTCAAGCTCTTGCCTTGAGTCCCTGCCTTGGGTTCCCTTGGTGGTGGACTTTAAGTGGTAAGATAAATTAACCCTTTCCTCCCCAGGCTGGTTTCCACCATGATGTTTATCACATTGAAAGAGACTCTGACTAGGCCACCTTTACTGTGTCTGCTCATTTTATGAGGGCGGTTTCTTCAAAGGCAAGCAGGAGGCAGTGCCCAAAGGAAGCATGCATCTTCTTTCTTCCAGTCTGGATTTCTCATTCCCTTTTTAAGATAGTCACAGAGTTAGAACAGACTTGGGAAGAGAAGAAGCACAATAAAGAACTGCAGAAGGAATTTCTCCAATGTGTATGTCAAAAGAGCATTCACTGGCATGTACTATTTACTTTCTTTGACTAAACTAATATACTAGAGAAGCTGTTACAGGATTGCAAGATGTGATACAACTAGTGGTTTCATTTTTTTGTAGTAACATGCAGAATTCCTTAAAACATCTTAGCATTTTAGATATCTCTATGTGTGTTCACACGTGTGTGTTGTGTGTATGTATGCATGTCACATGTCTTCCTTAATAGCTCTCCCCCTTATTACTGAAGCAGGGTCTATCATTTGACACCAGAGCCTGATGACTTGGACAGCCTAGCTAGTTAGCTTGTCCCAGGAAAGCCCTGTCTCAATCTCTTGAGTACTGGGATTACATGCCAACCTAGCAGCTACAGGCTTCTGGAAAGCTGAGCTCTAGATATCCCATCTTCACAATGAATATTTTATCTATTGAGCCACCTCACCAGCTGCCTTTCCATCTTATTTTTTATTACATTTACTTACTTTGTTTTTATGCATGTGTGTGAGTATTTGTGTGCCTATGAGTGTGTATATATGGACACATGCCCACCACAGAGTTTGTGTGCAGTTCAGAAGGCAATTTGTGGGATCTGATTTTCTCCTTCCACCATATGGGTCCCCAAGTTCAAACTCATGTTGGTAGGTTTGGCAGCAAGTGCCTTTACCTTAAGAGCCATCTTCCAAGACTTCTGCCTTATTTTCTGAGACAGGATCTCTCACTGAACCTGGAGCTCACCAATTTGACCAGACTAGCTGGCCAGTTGAGCTCCAGGGACCTTGGCCTCTCCAGTGCTGGACATGGCTTTTTATGCTGGAATTACAATTACATGCTATTGGACCTGACATTTTATGTTAGACTTACAATTGTGTGCCATCAGACTTGGCTTTTTATGCTGGAATTACAAGCGCATGACATTGAACTTGGCTTTTTATACTGGAATTACAATTGCATGCCATTGGACCTCACTTTTTATGCTGGAATTATAATTGTATGCCATTGGAGCTGACCTTTTAAGCTGTAATTACAATAGCATGCCATTGGACCTGGCTTTTTATACTGGTGCTGGGGGACTGAACTCAGGTCCTCATGTACCATTTCTCTATACCTATTTTAGAATAGTTTTTGCTTGTTTCCAAAGTACTAGGGTAGATTTATCTCCCATGCCTTATCCTATCCCTATTTCAACAATAATGTGATTCTTGGTTAGGTCAACAATTCCTGGCTTTCGGTTAGGTAGAACACAACTCACAAAAGATTATGATTAGTGATCATTTGTGCAGTAAAGTTTCTTAGGAGCTAGGAGCCTTACTTTTTGTAAAGTTGGATTACTAACATCAGTGTCTTTGATGTTCTCTTGGAGAAAACAATGTGGTTACAATTGCTCTCTCACTCAAAAATGGAAAAGGTAGCCAAAACCAACATTAGAGAATTCATGTTCACATGGACCACTACTGATTTCATAATCTAAATGAATATTGCCAAGGCATTTTTGTAAGATTACAGCAATTCCACTAAACAAGAAAAAACTTCTTTTCAAATATGTAGACTTAATTGTTTGTTTAATCATCAATATTTTATTAGCCATAAAAATGAGCATAAGTCTTAAGAAGGAAAATGCCAAATGCCTTCACATAGTCGAGCCTTTTGCAATGAGCTCTCCAACATCACTTATTACTTGATCTATGAACTACAAGAATTAACTAAATTAGGAACGAGAGAGATGACTCAAGTCAATAAAGTGTTTCCTGTGCAAGCATGAAAAAGCAAATTCAACCCCCATCTCACACACACACACACACACACACACACACACACGCATACACACACAACTGGTACATGGTAGCATAAGCTTGTGAGCCCAATGCCAGGGAGGTAGAGACAGGAGGCTTCCAGGAGCTCAATGACTGGTCAGTCTGTTGAGACCCACACACCAGAGAGAGGGCTGGGACTCTGTGTCCAGAGAAAACACGATGGAGAACTTCTGAGTAAGAACAGTAGAGGCTGACTTCTGGGCTCTACATATTTGTGTGCGCTACACACACATGAACGTGTCCACGTTAAAAATGTTAAGAATTCAGTTCATTGAAATGTTTGTTACTTTATGAAGGCTGTAAGGAGGGAACAGGAACAGCAGTGCCCTTAACTTCATAAAAGCAAATCAAGGATTGTATAGGTAAAAAGCACACAGATACTAGATTTTATTTGTTTTATTATGATTGGTTCGGTGCTTGAAGAAAAATAACTCAAAACATTCCACTTAACAAATGAAATAACCAAAATAGATTTTAATATTATGTGTAGTTAACAAAGTCAAAGAATAGGGAGAAGAAACAGACATGAAGAGCAAGGTAAATGCACACAGTCATGGCGAAGTAAACAGCACCCAACTCAGGGAAAGATGTAGCCATTAAGATGGATGCAGGGACCATGAACAGTGGGCTTGTTTCACAGAGAACAGCCTTCTACTATATTCTGTCAAGTTTGGTCACTTAAACTCATATAATCTGTGCCTTTTTTTCCCCCACAAAAGATGGAAATCTTCTGGTCAGTTGCTGCATGCAGTACTGTCGCTGAAATTAACAAAGAGATTAGAGCTACTGAGCAGGTACTTCCAAGTCTTGTTTGGCTAGAAGAATAGTCTACATATTTGTACTAACTTGCCCTAGAAAGACACCCAGTATCTCTGTTCAGTCTCTCACCTCTAAGTTGTCCAAAGGAAAACAAGTCTAATACTTTGGTTAGTTTTTTTTTAAAAACACAGCAGATAACGTTATGTGTTACCTATATTGCTGAGACACACGCCATGACCAAAGGCAACTTAGGGAAGACAGAGTTGACTTTGGCTAATGGTACCAGGCAGATGAGACTTCACTACAGCTGAGGCATGGCAGCAAGCAGTAGGCATGGTAGCAGGAGAGGGAAGCTGAGAGATCAGCTCAACTGTGAGAAGAAAACAGAGATGGCAAATAGGGTGAGGTTGTGAACTCTTGTAGGCCACCCTCAGTGACATGCTTCCTCCCACAGGGCTGCCCCATCTCCCTAAACAGTGCAGCCAACTAGATACCAGATGTTAAAATGCTTGAATCTGTGGAGGGCAGTTTTCGCTCAAACCAACACAGTTCACAGTTATGTACTCTAAGAACTGGTGGGCTTCTGAAGAGGGAAATGGAGAAAGATAATTAGTAAGCAGCTTTGTTCGACTTTTCATAAAGGAGCTCATTGAGAATGTAAGCCCAGAGGACAAAGATACTAGTAATAAATAATAACCATAGTCATAATAATAATACACAGCAGCCCTGAGCAACCACATACCTGGAAACAGCAAAGAAAGCAATGGGCTGCCTGAGGGAGGATCTAAATCTAGGGCATACGAGAAGAGGAGTCACTTGTTTCTTATACTGAGATCCCAATGCTGGACCAAATACTCTAATGGAAAAACATCTCTAAATACACTACAGAGATGGATTTAGGGTGGATAACTGATGTGGCAGCCCTTCTTGGTTGTCAGCTTGACTACATCTGGAATGAACTAAAACCCAAGCTGAGGACATCTTTTCAGGATTTTTCTTAATTAAACTTTGTGAAGTGAGAAAATATAACTTTGATCCGTTTCTTTTGAGATGGGAAGATCCATCGATTATTTGGGTTACACTGTCTGAAGGCAGCCTATATGAAGGGCATGGGGAAAGGAAGCTTTTATGCTTTGCCCCCGTGCTGCTACTCTGGCAAGCCCATTCTTTCATTTGGTATTAGAGCTACTTCTTTGGTATTCTAGAATATGCTGAAGATGAGCTGACACATTCAGTCTCATGAACTGAACAACTACTACATTCTTGAACTTTCCATTGGTAGACAGTCATTGTTGGACTAGCTGGAGCACAGCCTGTAAGCCACTCTATTAAACACACACACACACACACACACACACACATATATATATATATATATATATTAAATCACATATATATATATACAACATATTCATTCTCTCAGTTCTGTTCCACTACAGGACGCTGACTAATACTGATTAATCAGTGGATAAGAGCATTTGGTATGCAAACATGAGGCCTGATTTCAAATTGCTAGCACCATGGTAAAAAGGAAAGGCATGGATGTGTGCTCCTAGAACACTAGCAATAGAAGGCATAGACAGAATCCTGGGAGTTCAGTGGCCAGGCAGCCTTGCCAAATTTGCCAATTTCTCATTCGCTAAGAAGCTATGTTTCAAGGGAATAACGTACAGAGTGACAGAAAGGCACAGATAGCCTTTTTTTTTTTGCTTCCTTCTGCAAATGTGTGTACACACACATTCATGTGCATGAATGACACATTCACAAAGAAAAAGAAAGAAAAAATGTTTTAAAAAGCATTTAAAGATAAATCTGTGGTATATATCACTCAGAGAGTTCTAAAACTGAGATAAAAGGTTTATATGAGTGAAAATATTGAGGTTTCTTTAGAGTTATAACTGAAAAATTGCTATAATGCAGTCATCATGCAGAGGTTTTTGACAGCTTTATTGGGGGTAGTTAAGAGAAGTTAACATACACTGTAACATTGGAATTATCCTTACAAACTTTGATATGACATCACATTAGAGGCACAAATCCTCTTCTAACCCATCCCTTTCTACAAAGACTGATTTTCCACCTCCATTCCACCCTTACCCAAGTCTACATTAGTGTATGTTTCTTAGGACATTGAAGAACCAAACAACGTATTTTCTAACCATGTTTTGCAAAGACCAATTGTTTTTACTTTTATAATATTCAAGTTGCTAATTGTTCTATCCTGGGTTATATTTGGGCATCTAAGAAATATTTAGACTCCCCCCATGTTTTCTTCTAGGTATTATTATATTTTAGTGTTTTCACTCAGATTCATCATCAGGACCAATGGAGTTGTGTAGCCACAGACTAAAACCTTTGAAATCATAAGCCAGAATAAACCAGTCCTCCTTGTTAAACTTGTATCAGGTACATGTTACCATATCAAACGTCTGACTAACAAAGGGGCAAAAAAAACCACAAAGATTTATAATAGCCAATAATTTAAAGCATAAGGAAGGAGGTTGGTACTCTCATGTGTTTGTTTAAGAAAGATTTCAAGGATTGGAGAGATAGGTCAGTGGTTTCAGTTCCCCACAGTGTGAGGAACTGAGTTTGATCCCCAGAACCCACATAAAATGCTGGGTGGTCACAGTGGCCTGCCTGTAATTCCAGCCTTGGAAGAGTAACAAAGGATACCAGAATAAACTGGCCAGTGAGAGGCAATGCCAGTGAACTTTGGATTTGACTGACAGGCCCTTCCTCAATGAATAAGATGGAAGAGCAATGAAGGATGATTCCAGTTATCAACCTCAGGCCTCTGCATGTATGCCACACACACATAAATGTACACATGTGCCCCTGCATCCGAACACACATATGGATATACACGTGCAAGCACACACATACACACACAATACTTGCACACCACACGCACATAAAAATAGAAATAAAAAGATTTTAAGAAGATGTCTAGATATATCATTAAAATACAAAAAGTGCATAAAATTTGACCCATTACCCTACATTTAGTGTTTCTCCAGTAAGGAGATGCTTATGAAATGTGTCCTCTGAGGCACTGGCAATTGCTCTAGCATAGCCTCTTGTGCCCCGAACTCTCACCACTATATCTGGCATTCTGGTCTCTTTCTAGCTCTCCACAATGGCCTCCATGCTCTTCCATTGTCTAGAGCCTTGGGGACCAATTTTCTTCTTCACCTAGAAGGCAATGTCTTAAGAACAGAACAGGGACGCAGCTGAAACTACATACACATACATGCAATTGTTCGTTGATAATTTCCCTCTGGCACAGAGGAAAATTCCAAGAACAGCAGTGGAAAGCTTCTACAAGGAACAAGCTGTTCTTGGATGGCCATTTTCATGTAAGTGGTATACTTCCATAAATTAAGCAGTAGGAGTGTGTCAGGAACAGTCCTGTCAATCTTTTCTGGACAAATGAAACTGGCCCTAAGTTTCTCAACACCAAGAATTAGAAGAAAGGTTGGTGGCCCTTCGCTAAGTACCGAGAAAGGAAATTTTAGACTGGATGAGAAGCCAGCGTGCTGACTTTGAAAGCATAGTACAACTCCAACAGCTGACGGGTTTTAGCCTGTTCATCCTAGACTAAATAATGACAGTAGGTGGCTTGTTTTCGACCTGTGTTCAACAGGGCTCCTCCCTCCATGAGCACACAAAGAAATAGCATTGTTTTCATTTGCCTCAGTTCTTACGTTAGCAGTGTATCATCTGGGAATGAGTGGGCAAGACTCATTAGGAGGTCCAACAAATTCAGAAAGTCAGGATTTAACTCTCTATATCCCTTCACCCTGTATACATATGTACACAGTGGTTTGGAATACTCTGAGCAGCATTTCACATGTGATCAGCCCTCTCTTTGTGGAATGTGATCTCTCTGACGACAGAAAGATTACACGAACTATTGTAGAATTCTGCAAGATACAACAATAAAAACGGCTCTGACCCTAACATCGTTGCCTGTGAAGCTGATCTCTAGCCCAGATCAAATCATTGTGTCTCTATAAATAAAGGATCTGGCCTGTTCGTTTGAGCCAGCTTGTCTAAACAGAGAAGCTCAGCTAAGAAGCAATCCAGATTTCAAGGGTAAGAGCCTTGCCTGCATAACACACGCACATGCTTGCATACATGTGCAGTTCAGGTACACACGTTTACTCTGAACCTTGCTTGTATAATTCATGCACATGTCTGTATGGGTATGCAGTTCAAGTACACACCTTTAGACAGCGTCTGAGCACCCACTGACAGACAAGGTTCAGAGTTTCTGCCCTACTTTTGTTTAGGGCATATTGTTACTCACCACATAATACAGAGAAACAGAACCATCCTAGGACTTTTCCCAGAGCAGCCCTGGCTCAGTAGGTACTAGAACAAAGGACAGGGTAAATATCAATTTTAATATTCACTGGCTACTTAGTTTCGAGCAAGAAAACAAAGCTGGAAAGGAGGAAGGGTGCCTGTGGACAAATGTCTGTGAGTGCTGGGCAGTGGGATTCTAGTGACATGAAGCCTGGACTTGTGTTTTACCGGGATAGTTCCTAAGTTTCTTTTAAGAAGAATTTTCAACAATCTCATTTTTATTAGCCGTTTGTGCCCATTATAGTTTTCTAGTTGCTAGTTTGTTATGTCTTTAAGATAAATAAGGTTCTAAAAGTGTCTCACGTGAGGATTTGCAGGGTTGGGCATGCTATTTAGAGCATATAAAAAGCCATGCAAAGGACTTCCCTTGTAATGGGACTCTTTTATATTTAATAGAGCTGTCATATAAACGTATACTAGCATTTAAAATGCAGTTTCTGGACTATAAAATAAACACCATTTCTAATATTGCTGTTGAATTTCACGTGCACAGAGCTCAGCTCATTAACTTCTCTTTAAGCAATTTATTGGAAATGTGTTTTAGCCATCAGAGAACCACAAAAGTTCATTGCGCCTTGAGGGTGCAGTCATTAACAATGGAAGAGCCATGCAAGTCCCGTACACCAAAGGTTTATGTAGATTTGAACAACTTATAGTTAATTTTAGGACCTATACAATGCCACAAAACCAATCAACCTGAGATAAGTTGCTATTTATTATTATAACAGCAGTCATCTATGATATGAATATGAATATATTATACAAAGACGATTGCAGTTTTATCAATAATAATTCAGTGTTCACCTAAATGCCAGGTATCAGCAGTAATACATTTACAAGTTAAAATAAAATGGACTTAAATTGTCAGTCTATATTGATGATCTTTATAATAAAGTAAAAATTCACTACAGCGTTTCCCTGTTTTCTCCTCTAGACAATACCCACAGTGAACTGCACTTACTATTTTCTTCTAAGTTTATGCACATGAAATTTAGAGAACACAGACTGCACACAATCAACAGACATAAGCTACGACTGACACTATGACTTTTCTAAAGTTCTCTTCTAAAGTCACCCAAAGTCAGTATTCTACTGGAAATGTTGAAATGAATTGTGCTAGATTCAATAAAAATTATCAGTGTAAGTTTTCGTGGCGAGAAAAGGAGTTATTCTACATATAAATATGCAGTACCACGTTATCTCAGTCTATCGATTAGCAAGGCTTTTCTTGTTTTCAACGTTTATGATGCATGTGTGGTTGGGAGATTTAAAATTTCCACAGGATGTGATCATTCTGTTTAACACGTTTATGTCAATATAGAAATGATATTGGTAAATTTTTAAATAATACAATTAGGTTTAAAAGAAAACACACTGCTATTGCCAAGGACCTGGGAGAGTGATTGATATGTTGACGCATGGTGCTAGAACGAATGGCCATCCTTATATAACCAAGTACAGAGGGGCAAAAGACATAGGAACTAAAAGCCTGAATATGAAAGCTAAAATTGCAGAAGTGTTTACATGAAAATCTAGAAAGTTATTTTACAGCATTAGGCTACAGAAGGCTTTCTCAAATTGAGTACAAATCCCACAGACAATTTAAGAAGAGATGTTCCACATTTTATCTACTAACACTTTGATTTTCTGGGTGTCACATGACAAAATAAAATTTTAAAATGAAAACAAATCTTAAACCAGAAAAATTTGCAGATATGCTAAAGACCCCACTCCTGTGGTGTTTCATGTATTACAGAGCTAAAGGCAACTGTATAGGATGTGAGAAAGGAGCATCCAAAGAAGAAAACACAGTGACTAGGAATATACAATATCCCCAACCTCTGCACAATAAATGCAACGCTAAATAACACCAGTGGGCTTTGCTTTCAGCAGGAGCATAATGGCCTTGCATGAGATAAAGTCTATTAATGAAAACTAAGAAAGGTTCTGGAAATATTTCTAGTCTAAGACCAGAGACCAAAATAGGCCTTCAGGGGGCAAGATTCCAAAAAGAAAGGCAGAATGGAGAGAGACCACTGCAAAATTCACTGCTGCCTGGACTATGGAAATATTTGCCAATCTATCACTCTCAATAACAAGGGTAAAGCCAGGCAAAAAACTGCCAATATAGAAACTTGCCAATATTCTCATAAGCAGGGGAGAGGAAAGAGCAAAGAAACAAAACTGGAGTTCAGTCCATATCGTAGAAGAAGGTCCTGGGAAAGCACCCCAAGTACTCTGTTGGAAGCTGGACAAGCCACACTCTTGGCTTAAGGAAGGAAGAAACACAATGAGTCTCACTGTCCCTGAAAAGAGCTGTGGGCCAGCTCAGTGAAAGGAAGAAGATGAAGGCTTTTGCTATTATTTTTCTGATTGCTCAAAGCTGAAGTGTATCTTCTCTATATGAAATTAATAATCAGAATGCTCAAATTATCTTTGAATTGTCCCATCGTTACAATGCCATGTTGAAAACAAAGAAACAGAAAGCATGGAAAGCAAGAGAGGAAAGTGGAGAAAACAAAAACAGGTCCATAGAGAACACAGAGTTTAAAGAAGTTACAGTTAATATGCTTTAAAGTGACAAGATGAAGACTTTTTGGCAATGCCTGGAATCACACCCAAAGTGTTGCCCATATTAGGCAAGTGCTTGACCACTGAGCTGCATCCCCAACAAGACAGAAACTTTCAACTAAAAATAAGAAAAAAAAAAACATAAAATTTCTCTTTTGGAAGAGTAGAATCAAACAGTTTAAAAACGCGATGCATTTGGTTTGGCAGAGGAACAAATACTACTCAAATGAGAATTAATAAATTAGGAAATAAATAAGTAAGAACTAGATTAAATGAAGCCGAGTAGGGGGAGAGAGTGCAGAATAAATTACAAGAAGCAGAATGAACATTATTAAAACGACTAGCATGATGTTCGTGTCAGTTACTGAACTGATAGATTCCTCTCTGCATGGAAAACCTTAAAACTGGGGATGTTGTAAGGGAGACTCATTAAGGCTCCTGAGGTAAATAACTCAGAAACTGTAGGAAGTCCCTGAAACTGACCAGATGCTTTAGACACCCTGCCCTGCCTCCTGCAAGCTTACACAAACAATAGAACTGCTGAGATACTCTCAGGCAGACAAGCTGCCTGGGAGAAGATTAAGTCACTCAACCTGCCCAATAGAGGTTCAAACCAGGCGATTGCTCAGAAAAAGACACTGATCTGACCTGACAAGCAGCCTGTATGCTGTGAAGTAAACCCCAGGGTTCTGGCCTTGTGAGTCATCTTCCATGCTGAGTGGGTTTTTCCTGAGGCAGCTTCTGTATATAACCCTTCACCCAAACTCCTGTAAATGGTCCCAATAAACCTCATCTGTTCACCAAGTTGGACTTTGGTGTTATCTGTTGTTGTTTCTCTAGCTGGGGTAAATAGACATTTGTTCCTGTCTCCCTAGGAGTAGCAGATACAACAAGCATCGGAAGTCTCATGTATAGAATAAGAGAGAGTGATGAAAGGAAATCTAAACAATGTTTGAGAAAATGTATGGAATTTTCATAGATTTGTACAAGATACCAAGGTATGATCCCATAAAGTTTTAAGAACCACAAAATGCAAAGAATTAAAAAGACAAAATACAAAAATAAAAAAATACAAAGAAGTTGGCTTAGATACACAAACAGCAAAACTGTAAAAATGGCAGAGATACTGTGGTACAGAGAGAAAGGACTTTGCTCAATTAAAAAAAATAAATAAAAGACTAGTGGCTAACTACTTGACACAAATATAAGAAACTGAAGAAAATAAAATAGCATGAACTTTATAAACAAGCACCGAGAGAAAAAAAGTGTTAATATAGAACCCTACAAACCTAAGAATTTAAAACAAAATAAACATTTTTAGATATATGAAAACTAAGCTGGTCACCTAAGAATACAACTCTAAAAAATAGTTTTTTGTTTTTGTTTTTTGTCTTTTTTTTTTTTTTTGGCAGAGGTTCTCTCTACATTGCTCTGGCTGTCATAGGACTCACAATTTGGGACAAGATGGCCTTGAACTCAGAGATCTGCCTGGCTCTGTCTCCTAAGTGCTGATATTAAAGGCATGTGCCATCAAGTCTGGAAAAAATACCAAAATGAATAAATTGAATATATATACATTGTTGTTAATTATATTGCCTAACACACTGTGTGGTCTCAAAAATGCAAAGAAGTAAAATACATGACAACCAATAGACAAAAAGATGGGAAAAGAGCTTATGCATTATTGGCAATGGAAAATATAACCATGTGTTAAAAAACAATAAATCATACATTCATACTTTAATCTTTATGCAATCAGTGAAAAGAACAATGATGAATTATCACATAATGGAAAGCAAATAGGAAAGTTTTTTTAAAATGTCTAGCTAATACTGAAGTAGATAAGAAAAATAAAAAGAATAATAAAAATAATAAAAAGAAAACATCTAGTAAGATGATGAATTTGAATTAAGCAAGTGTGCTATTTTATTAAATGCAAGCAGTGTGTTTACTGTAATTCAAAGACAAAGCTTGTTGAATTGGACTTCTTAAAGTTGCCATTTACAATGGTCAAGATTTATCTTAAATGCACAGCCAGTGAGGTTTTGCAGGCAAGACTAATGATCCAAATTTGGTTCCTGAAACCCACATAATAGAAAGAGTGACCCCCAAAAGCTTACCCCTACACTCACACCATGGCATACATTCCCACACACATTCTCACAAAATAAGTAAATACAATTTTTTATTTAAAAAAAATCTACATGAAGATGTTAGCCAGAAGAAAGCTGGTATAGAAATACAACGCTAACAAGACAAAGTCGGCTGCAGTAAAGAGCTGCTGGAGAAAAAGAACACTCGGAAATGGAGGATGTCCCAGAGCTTGAGGCATAAACAGCAATTCACAAACCTCAGAATATATAAATTAATAACTGGCATCCTCTTCAGAATGAATCAATATATTAATAATAATCAGACACTTTATTACAAAACCAAAACTATGGAAGGGATAAGGGAAGATTCAGCAATCAAGAACAATCTTAGAGACCCGAGAAAGCACAGTCCAGTCCACCAGTGTTACAAAGCTTTGCACATTCTTTTTTAGACACTTGGAGCCTTAATAAAATTGCCACATACTGATCCACAGGTAAGCATTCAACTTCATAGGTATTTGGGAAGTAGAAATTAAAATCACAGTAAAGAGTGACCAATACAAGCCAGGCGGTGGTGGC
>JAQHUG010000002.1:16595925-16609074 GCA_028555095.1 Dicrostonyx torquatus
TCTCTCTCTCTCTCTCTCTCTCTCACACACACACACACACACACACACACACACACAGAGAGAGAGAGAGAGAGAGAGAGAGAGAGAGAGAGCACATTAGAACTGAAGGTGTGTATCTTGTAATATCGGTTCACAGTGAACTTGGATAAGAAGAACAATATAAAAATATTCATTGCAGCTCTATTTGTTAAAACAACAAACCACAAAACCAACCCTGCACACCTTCAATAACAAATAAACACAACTGATTTACTTCTACCAGGAACACTCCAGACTAGACCTTGCCAAGACACTGGGCAAAGACACAGAACTTTTTTGTCATTGCACAAGGGCCTCAGAGAAAGCCTTGGATTGGCCTAGGTCTCAACAGGTCATAAATACAAGATGTTGATTAATAATGGTAAAATGTCAACAAATGTTTAGCATTAGGATAGTAGTTTAACATACATAATTTTTATGTTTTTGGGAGTTATCAATGGGATTTAAATTTTCCCTTTAAATACAATGAAAATATAGCATAGATTACTTGAGTATCTGCATATATATTACTCTTTTTAGTCCTCCAAACTATTGACTGTCCCACTAACACCAATATTTACTAGAATATTTCTTACAGGGAGTATCACTGAACAAAGTCTAGAAAACATTGGTAATATGTCATGATTAATTGACATAGAATTCAAAATTCACATATCATTTTTACTGTGGTATACTATCAGATTGTGACAAGACTAAAATTATTAATAATAACATTTATGGAACTTGAATTTGTCTAATAAATCAAGCACTCTTCATGCCTTTTCTATCCACATCTTTTCTAGGTGGGCATCTAAGAAGAAAAGGAAACCAGGAAGGTGGATATAGGCTGAAATACAGAGCAGGAATGCTGTAGAATAAACATGTTTAACCTAGTGTCTAATTATTCCTGAGGCTTTATCTGTCTCTAATACTGATTGAAATTAAACACAGACAGGCTGCCTTTGTTTAAAAGAAGTTTGGGGGCTAACACTAAAAGTTATTAATTGCTTCATCAGTCTTTCTTCTTATCAAATGCTGACATATTCAAGATACATTTTGGAATTATTGGTACCTAAATACTCATCTTCTTCAGCATTTAGAGTTAGTGATTTACCAAATTAATGCTTAAACCCTCCTTTAATGAGACAAGAGGGGAAAGAGTTTTGTCTTGCATTTAGACCCAAATCACTTTATTAGGACAGTTAAAATCATCAGGTTTTAACAATGGGTTCTCTGCAGGTTATAGGAATATTGTTCTTCAGAGACAAAACAAACTAAAGACTTTTATAAGAGGGCATTCTTAGTTCAGAAAAGCATTATAGACGGCGTGCTATCAGTCTCAGACACAGCAACCAAGAAGACAAGATTGTAAAGTTGAAACACTAAAAGTGATTTGTTGATAAATGCTTGTCAAATAAAGAAGAAACCATTTCATAATGTTGATAAGGTGAGCACAGAGATGAGTCTGGCTAAAGATAGTTTCTGAAGCAATGCAACTAAGAAAACAAGTTTTTAACTTCCTTTGGCAGTGGGATCGAGTTAATGGAACCTACTAGAAGCTCACTGGGTCCTGTCACCTAGGGTGGGAGTTGGTGACAGCAATCCACTTTTCTTCAGGCAACCAAATCATTTTACTTCATGCCTAGGGCCCACCAAATAAATGCATGAGATTTATACCTGCCACATTTCTTAATTTTAGCTTCTTGTGAGAGAAATAAAAATAACATTTTTATCTATTTTAGCCTGCAGCTCTCACTTCACTTCATATCTAATCTACTTTGGCTTTGATTTCTCTGAAAAAAAAACCACTAAGAAAGCCTTCCTTGGCGATAGTTTATTTAAGGAGTTATCCAAGGAAGCAAAGGAGGGGAAAGAGGGATGAGATAGAGAGGAAGAAAAGGGTAACGTGAGGTCAAATGATGAATTACCGTCACTACATGGAGCTGGTGTCCCATGGAATCCTGCAGAGTGAGTCCATCTTAGAATTTTCCAGCAGGGAAGGGAGTCAGATGGACCACCTCCATCTCTGCTACAGATTGAGAGAGATCCCACAGATCTCATGCCCCTGAAGTCTGGTTTGTGCATGGAAGAAAGCCAATTTAACTCGTGTAAGCATCTTTCGTTGAAGCAGCAGAGGTCTTCTGTGACAAGAAGTGAGGGCTAAGCAGGCCTGACTGGTGCAATATCCAGAAACCACTGCATAATTTTCTGGAAATCTGCAGTGAGGACATAAAGAGAAGTAGAAGATGCATACAATCAATTCATCCATTTGGTCTGTTTGATCTGCTTGTGACTTTTCTAGAGTCAAGCCCACCAGAGTGCCCTTCTCAGGCACTAAAATCCATTTCAGAATTCTTTCACTTCTTGTTTGCCTCAATTTACCACGTATGGCAATTTACCTCTCCTCTCTAAGGAGCCTCAGATCTTACTGCCTTTCCCTTCTGCAATGGGAGCTGTGGCCACGTCACCGACCCTCATCTCCAGTCACAGAATCACCAAGTGACAACTCCACGATATCCTGTGATCTTCTTCCTTTTCTCTGTTTCCAACATGTAGCAGTGTCTTCAGGGAAAACAGACATTATTATTTTCAGTTACTCTTTTGTTATTGTACTGAACCCAAAGTGACCATGTGAACAAGGAAACTGAAAAGTTCAAAATTATCTCCATTCTGTTCACTGGTGAATGTGTTTCCTTCCTGGGAATCTGGATATTTTTATTTAGTGAACACAACTTCCAAACGTGACCACTGTGATGCTGAGAACATCCTGTAGTACTCTTTGGCTTTGTGTTCTAGAACCCTGCACAACTCATCGCTGGATTTGACTACTGGATAAAACACACCAACTCCCCATTTGGTAACCTATTTTGCTGGTGCCTTTGTTGAGTTACTTTGGAGAAGCAAGGGTTATCATCAAGTTCCACCTGTCTCTCTCCCCCCAGGAGAGACTACCTTGACTAGAGTCAAGCAATGGAGGTGTAATTCCCCAGATGATAATGCTGACAGATCCTATTGGGTAGGTATCAATCACTACAGCTTCAATTCTTGTCAGGAAACATCATCATGACCCCACTCATCAATCGAGCACCAGGCAAGCATTTGCTGTATCAAAGGACTGCCTGCCACTACACTCCTTCCACCAGCTCTTCTTTAGGCCATGATCACTGGAGTTTTACAAGAAGACATTCAAATTCAGCAAGGGCATAAAAAACACAAGGGGTGGTGGTGGTAAACAGCTAAATCTCTGTCACAGCAGGTACAGCTGGCTCAGCTACACATTCCCCTACAGGTACCTCTTATAGTCTCAATCTGCAGACAAAATATGGTCCACTGAGCATGCATCTGATGAAACAAAATTCTGAGTCGCACACAAAACAAACTAGTATCTTGAAAAGCAACCTATTAAGTCTACATCATATAAATTTAAGGGTAAAACAAGACTTTGCAAAGCATCCCAAATGTAGCTTCACTGCCTCAAGCTCCAGAGGCACACAAAGCACTTTTTTGTGGGTAAGGAGTACTACAAGGAATAGAAAATAGTCCTTCATCTTCTATTGGGTATTCCAGTATGCCCCAAGCCACTGGACCCACAAAAACTCATCAATGTACTAGACGTCTAAATCTTTAAGGAGTTTATTGCCCCTCCTCTGCCATTCATCAATCTTACAAGGCACTAAAAGTCTCTCTCTCTCTCTCTCTCTCTCTCTCTCTTCTCTCTCTCTCTCTCTTCTCTCTCTCTCTCTCTCTCTCTCTCTCTCTCTCTCTCTCTCTCTCTCTCTCTCTTTCTCCTGATATCATCCTGTGTGTGAGATTGGAAATCATCACTCCTGGTTTCATAACAAATAATATAATGGATGAAATGCACTGTTGGTGACGTTTTGACCACACACAGAGAACTGAGGTCACAGGGCGAATTGCTACCCTGATCAGAGTAGCAAGAAACAAGCAACATCAGTTCACATAAAACAGATGGCAGTGAAGCAACAAAATGCTAGCTACTCTTGGAGGTTTTGACAAATTGCTGAAGATGGAAATGGCTTGCCTGAAAGGTAAAAACTCCTCACTGTCTTGACATTAAAGAACTCGTATACTTTCATAAATTTTATTTCTAGGAACACCTTCATGTTTTGACATTGAAGATGTAAGAAGGATGGCCCATGCCTGAATGAGAAGCCATTCTTTCCCTTAAACCTACAAAATCATCAGACCAAACTCAGCTCAGGAACCTTCTACAAACTGTTTGTCTACTATTCCTTCAGGGTATCTACTTCATCAAAAGCAAGGCAATTGTGGAAAATTGTCTTGATCAAGAGAAGCTTCATGAGAAATTAAGACGATATATAATGTTTATCGTCATGAATTGAATGTTTGTCTCATCCCAAAATTCACATAATAAAGCCCTAACCATCAGTTTGATAATATTTAGATATGAAGCCCTTAAGAGGTAATAAAGGTTAGATGAGGTTAAAAGGATGGGGCTTAATAGAACAGGATTAATGTCCTCAAGGGAGATAGCAAAGTGTCTCCCCACTTTTTCTCCACTATATTAAAATACAAAAAGATAGCAGTTTTAAAGAAGCCAGGCAGCAGGCCCTGAGTAAGAACCAAGTCATTTGTAACTCTGATTTTGAACTTCTCAGTCTATAGAAACATAAGAAAAAAGCATTTATTTTATGTGACAGTTATGGCAGCCTAAGGTGGTATCTAGATGGTATCACAGAACAAAAAGGGGAGTTTGGCGCAAACTGAGGAAATATGAACAAATACAGACTGTGACTAATACTAATATATCAATATTGACTTGTTAATTGTAGTAAATATCCAATACTAAGGAATACATTAATGATATAGAACATGGAGAAGGGAATATAGTGAGAGTGTATCATCTCTTCACTTTTTGTGGACACATCCTCTGTTTTAAAAATAACTTATCTAGCACTAAAATTAGTTAAAGTCTAACAAATAAAAATCAAACTGTGGAGAGATGGCTCAGCTGTTGAGAACACTTACTGCTCCTACAGTGGAGTGGGATCCAGTTCCTAACATCCATAAAATGGCTCACAACTGTCTGTAAATCCAGTTCCAGGGAATCTGACATCCTCTTTTGACCTCCATGGGTGCCTGCACACACATGGTGCATGTATACACACACACACACACACACACTTAAAAAGAAACCCTGTCCTTGAAAATTACCATTTTGCAACTGAAATGCACTCATTAACCTTGGTGTGTAGTATCAGCAGAAACTAACATATCCCACAGAAAGTCAAGAAGATATCACAAATATCCTATAAAGAACTTTACTTGTCTTTTTGTAAAACTGGCAGCAATAATATCAGATCAAATCAAATTCTTGGGTTCAGCTAGAAACTGTGGTAAACCACCATGAATATGAGATTCACCAAATCCAGATGGTAAGAACAACAAGGCAAACAACAAGGTCAATAGCTCAGCTCCACAGCAAATAAATGGTTCGAAACTGACAGTGTTAGGAGAAAAAACCTATTGTGTGAGGGAAACCATGAGTACACTGGGTTGTTTTTTTTTTTAACATACCAAGAGACCACTGAATATCTTTTTCTGAACACTTTCCTTCTTTATTGGTCCATCATGCAGGGATAGCTCATTATACAAACCAGATGTTCTTTTTATAAGACTCCCTGGCTTAAAATCAACTATATCTTTTAAAATATCTATTTACTTGCTTTTTTATTTGGTCTTTTGTTTGTTTGTTTGTAGGTCAGAAGACAACTTACAGGAGTCAATTCTCTCTTGAACTGTGTGGGTCTCAGGGACCAAACTTGGGTCATGAGTCTCGGCGGGGGGGGAAGGGTGTACAGCTGAGCCATTTCACTGGTCCTCACATAGACTTTTTCATTCCATCATCATGTGCCAGGAAGGGCCCCATGCTGAGAACATCCAACAGCGTCTCCAAAATTCTCAAGTTCTTTACCACCTATCAAGGCTGATTACAAACACCGTATATTATTAAACCTTCTCTCCAAGTGCACAGAGCTATTAGCACATCTCCAGGTGTCCCCCCACTGCTTTAGGGACAGTAGAGAAAGGATCTACAACCTCGGAGTAGGATGCCATTTACTTCAAACTTCATTACTCAGCTTCTCACATTTTAATCTTTGGATTCATCTAAAAATATTCATATTTAATAATTTTACATATGAATCTCAATCAGTGCAATTTAAAAAGGGAAAGAGAAAGAACAAAAAGAAAAAAGAAAGAAAGAAAGGAAGGAAGGAAGAAAGAAAGAAAGAAAGAAAGAAAGAAAGAAAGAAAGAAAGAAAGAAAGAAAGAAAGCTGTTGTGAAGCCCCTAATGCCTGCTTTTTTCCCCATGAGGCTCAGCACACCCTTTTTCTGTGCCCTTCCTCTCTTCCTTTAGACAGGGCCATCCATCCCAGGTAGCCTTACTTGGCTACAACTCTCTAGGCAGACCAGGCTGGCTTCAAGAATCTGCCTGCCTCTGTCTCATGCCTCTGCCTCTCTCTCATCCTCTCTGTTTCTTAAGCCTTCTCATTGTGTCCTTTGAAAGCCATGATCCATGTGCCAGGCTGTAATTTCTTCAGTTGAGACAAGACCCAGACCTACATACACTCTTAGAATTTTTGCTCAAATTCTACAGTATTCTCTCACCACCTCAATTAAAAATTGCTACTCCCTCCCTATCCACTGTGATGGCTCACTGATGTGCAAATCTGTTTCTCCAGAAAACTGTAAATGATCTGTGCCCACAGCTGCTCTCATTTACCCTAACACACATCAATTTACACAACTTATTTCTGTACTATGGTCGTCCTTCACGGTCTGTCTCAATGCTCACTCTCTCCACCCCTGGTAGACCATAACTTTGAAAGGGATAGAAGCATCCATTTGATTTTCTGAGTGATATATCTCAAACACCTAGAATGGCATCAGGTACATTGTAAATAGAAAAATAAATACTTTTTGGGTTTAAATCAGGAGCTTATATCTCAATAAAAGTAGCTAAAGGCTGGGGATACGGTTCATTGTTACAGTGCCTACTCAACGTGCATGAAGCCCTAGATATGCGTTTCACTACTACCATTAAAAGATGAAAACAGCCGGGCGGTGGTGGCACACGCCTTTAATCCCAGCACTCGGGAGGCAGAGGCAGGCAGATCTTTGTGAGTTTGAGACCAGCCTGGTCTACAAGAGCTAGTTCCAGGACAGGTTCCAAAGCCACAAAGAAACCCTGTCTTGAAAACCAAAAAAAAAAAAAAAGATGAAAACAAATCTTCTTATGGTGTTGGTGGCCACTTCCTCTGTTTTCCAGGGATGGAACTACAGTAAAGCCAGCATGTCTAGCATCTTCTTACTGCATGGTCACCAGTAGTAGAAGGGTCCCACTATGGCTGAGTTCCAACTATGGTCTTAACTTGGTCATTTCTTTAGTTCATGTCTGCTTATTAGAACCAGTTTTTTGGTCCTCTCAGTTAAAAGTAATTAACACAGAATCAGTTTGAATTATTTCCCGCTTCAATTAGTCATCCTGAGATTCTGGTTTATTTGTGTTCTTGTTGTTATTTTGTTTTGTTTTGTAGTGCCATACACTAAGAGCATCTTTTGCTCTTTCAGGTATGTTTGAGGACATTGCCAAAATGTTCCAAACAACACTGCCAAAAGTCAAAGAGGAATATTTACAAGAATAGGTGCATCACCTATAGAGCTATCAACATCTTATACAGATTTCACAGCTGGCCCAAAATCTCAGAGCACTGAAAACCTCAAAATGTCAAGACTTAACAGCTCTTCTCTTTTCCACTGTCACCAGATAGGCATCTTTCTTCTGTCTTCTCTTGAAAGAGCTGACCAGGAAGACACAGCTGTGAAAGAACATCACTTTCAGAAAGCCATCATTTGGACCAGTGGAACAGAGAAGGCCATGCCTGAGCAAGCCCCAGTGCACATCCATATGGTTTGTGAGTCCTGTTCCCCATGACACTTTTATGAAGGTTATGTATATGTCCCGTTCATCTTCATTCTCCTGGTGCTAATTGCTGTCTCTTGCACTCTGCTACTGTGCGAGGAGACCACGTGCTGGCCTGACACTGTCCCAGCTGTGGTGTGCCACATGGCCCCGCTGTCCTCAGATAAGAACCTGCTGCTGCCTGACCACAACAGCTGGAAGCGTTCTGCCCCGAGCGGAATTATGACACGGCTGACAAGTATGGGGACTGAGTGGATTCTCTAGGGGAAGCCTGTGACAACCAAAAGCCTCCCATGTCCTGTTGGATGTGTCTTACGTCTGGAGCTGATAGGGTGGCTCCACAGGGACACTTCCTGCGGAGGAAGTCATGTGTTGCAGACAACAAGATTGACTCGACTGCAGTTTCTTGAGCAATCACACCTTCTCCAGGCTTCTCGCTTCCTTATTAGGAGTAGAAAGAAACAAAAAGAAGATAATTCTTAAATTCTTCCTTTTCCTTTATCTTTCTGGTACCTTATTTTTACATATACATGAATACAAGTGACCTCTTTATGATCTAAAAGGCATCTGCAGTAAGACTGACAGCGCCACTAAGAATTCATTGCTTTTTCCTTCCCTCTCCACCACCAAATTGACTATTGTCTACAATTTTATGTTTAAAGTTCATAGGCTTTTAAAAATGACTCTGTTACATTGGTGTGTGTGCTTAAACAGTACGGGGTTCAGTTTCTGAGGCTTAAAAAGCAGCATCGTGCTAGCTATAGTTTTCTGGGACTTACCATTTTTTTGTTGCTGGGATCAAATACCCTAAAAAAGCAACTTAGGAGAAAAGGGGCATTATTCCTGCTCACAGTTCCAGAGAAAAAGACTCAGTTGTGAGAAAGGTATGGTGACAGCCCATGAGGCCGGTTTGTTATGTTGCATCAGCCGTCTGGAAACACAGAAAGGACAGCAGCTAGAGCCGCACAATAAAACCTCAAAGTCTACCCTTTGTGGTACTTCATCCAGCAAGGCTTCTTCACCTTCTAAAGATTCCATATCCTTCCCAAACAACACCACCAGCTTGGAGCCAAAAGGCCAGCTGCACGAGCCTATGAGGAGCATTCTATATTCAAACCACAACAGCCTGTCTTCACTTGAGCGTTTTTCTAGGTTCATTCATACACTTCTGAAGAGCAGGGGCCGTTGGACTCACTAGGCCTCTGAAAGGCTGAACTGGTTTACCTGCATCACTGTTGGTGCTGTAGTGTGTTCTCTCTGGTCCTCTGAGTGCAAACCTTTGACAGTTGGTACATGAGCTATGCTTTATGAATGCTCCAAATAGACCACTTAGAGTAATTACATGTGCATCTCACGTCAGTAGGTAGTGGCAAATTACCTTGTCAAATTAGTTGCTCTGTATGCCAGCATTCTCTGAGGTCCCATTGATCAATAATCTTTCAATATTTGATTCACGTGAATACTCAGAATATTTGTTTGAGGGAAAAATATAGTTTGACATAATGAAACCTTTGACTGTTGCAGTGATGATGACAAGAACAAGCAACAGGTCGTGTTCTCTAGGGCCTCCCCACTTCTCTTTTGGTGGTGCCCTTGGCTCTCTTTTTGCCATGTGACCACTCATTCTTGGTTTCTCATAAGAAAAAGAAAAGGCAGAGGCATATAGGAAGGTTCCATATGGACGAAGACTTCAACTAACTTTTGATGGACATTAGATTATGTGGTTTATCCTCAGAAACTGGGCACCATCTCCCTGATGTCTGCTGGTCCAGCAAAGCTGAATATCCTTCTCCATGCCCTCTTCAGTGTTGTGTGGTCCATCTTTGTAATTAAACTTTAAAATTATAAAACAAAGCCCCAACATGTTTTCACCCAATATGGGACATTGCTATATTTAGAAAAACCCATATCTGAGGCTACAATTCCTTGGAATTCCCTCGCTGTTTTGTTTTCCATAAGCACAAATGTTAGGTTTACTAAACAATCTACCTCCCATTTTTTTCCCAGTGGTTCTGAAACATATGTGATATGTTCAAGATCACAACTTTCCCTTAGCATTTCTGGAAATGTCTGCGCATTCTGCATGCTGTATGCTGACTTATAGAAGGGGAGGGAGTCCTTCCACACTGAGTGACTGCCGTTCATTTGGCACGCACACTTGGAAGGAAATGTCATTAATTTTTAAATGGAAATCTGTTCCCATTGGAAAAGTGTTGTAGAAAAGAAGTAAAAATCAAAATTTACTGGCTAAAAAAATTCTGAATTGTAAAAATAAAATGCTCTGGCCAAAAGACATTTTCTGTCCTGTTCCTTTCCATTAGAAGTATGTATGTGTATAATAAACATTTTGTCATTACTTTTTATTCCCCGGAATAGAGTTTTCAGTTAACTAGATGCTTCACAAATTAAGCAAAGGAAATTGGAAGATGAATTTATGACTGCAGTTCCTGTGGAGTAAGCCCAGGGCCAACTGGACAGAACTTGAGCAAAGCAGAGGTGGTGTAACAAGAGTGAAATCACAGCCATCTAGCTGGCCAGTAAGGATGAATCATTGCAGAATATAATCCTAGATCTGGAAGGACTGTAAAGGTCATTTAGCCCAGCGGTATGATTTACAATGGAGAATTCTTTGGCTTAGCAGAAAAAAAAATTTGTGTAGTTTTCTAGAACCAATCCAAAATAGTCCAACAAAATCATATTTTCCATAAAAGTTTATTCTAGTCTCCAATTCCATGGAGATTTCTCAATTGTGTTCTATGGACGGGCCACAGAAGCAACTGAGGGACCCTGGGGAATGAAATGCAAAAATGTGTGGTTTTGTATCCATTTGTGCTCTGTTCTTTTGAAGTAATTATTGACCAATAAAGCCCCAAAGAAAAGCTCATTTTTATCTATGGTAAATTTGAAAATATAGTTAAAGAAGCTGTAGTTTAAAGACTTTAAAGCACTGTCGAGGACAATACTTATGCTTCTTCAACAATATGAGTCCTAGTATTCTCCCCCTCTGCACCCAAAGCAATTATAATACTTCCATGCTGAACTTTTATATTGTTGTCATAAAATACCATGACCTAAGAAACTTAAAAAAGGAAGGGTTTGCTTGGTCAACAGTTTCAGAAGGATAAGAGATCATCGTCATTATGATAGGAAGTGTGGCAGCTAGAATAATTACTTAGAATACACATATTAAACTGTAAGATAAAATAGAGAGGGACAAACTCAAAATGGCACAAGTCTTTAAGCAACCACACTCCACACCAGTAAGAACATCCCTCCTAAGCCTTCATAACTAGGTCCAACATCTGTGGCAAAGCATTCAAATCCAGAGAGACTATGAGAGACATCTCTCATTGAAGTCTCCACACTCCATACTCTGAGCCCCATGAACTTATGGTCATATCATAATGCAAAGCCACAGCATTTCCCCATAACTGCAGAGGAAGATCACATAACACCTTTACTCATGTGTCCTTCATGTGAAGCCAGCACCATGTGTATGACAGTGACGAATTTAACTGCCAGCTTGAGCTCAAACTTGAATCACACTTGCAACAGATTTTGTTTGTTGCTCCTTTCTCAGTATGGAAAATCCTTAGGTCTTTTTCTTTCACAGGTTGTTAGCTTATCTGGTTGGGGTCCTCCTCTTAGAGTACCCTTTCCTTTATTCCAGTGCAGGTAAAGACTTTCTTTAATTTCCCTCTCTTTCAGCACATTTCTTGGCTACAACATTAAGTTCGTGGAGTTCTTTTTCCCTTTTTCTTTATTTATGGGTTGGGGGGTATTTTTTGTTTGTTTTTGCCTCATTTGCTCTTTTTCATTACACACCTACATAAGTGTGATTACTAATAACCACACAATAGAGACAAGATTAGGTTGTCTTGAAATCTCCTTCACCAAATAAATTAGCCACTATTTTTAAATTTAGTCTCAGGCAAGTTCTTAGGATAAGGGCAGAAAGTAGCCACATTTTTGCCAAAATATCACAGGAAAAGTCTCTAGCCTGGTTAGTATTATTATTCCTTTCTGAAATCTCTGGAGGTGGAAATCTCTGGAGACAGAAATCTCTGGAGCTGGGCCTCTGCGGTTTACATAATATCTCAGTATCTCTGTCTTTCAAACTCCTACTAGGCAACTCGTTAAGCTCTGCCTACAGTATCCAACCACTTTCTGCACAACAGTCCCAAAGACTTCCACATGTCTCCAGAAATCCACATGGTAAGGTCTATCACGGCAATAGCCCACTACGGGTCACCAACTTCCATTGTATTTCCTTTTCTATTGTGATGATAAAACACAACGGCCACAGCTATTTATAAAAGGAGAGCTCTATTTTGAGTTTGTGGTTCCAGAGATTTAAGAATCCATTATCATCACATGAGAGAAGTATGGCAGCTGGCCCCAGGCACAGCAGCAGGAACAGCTGAGAGTGCACAACTTGAACTGCGAGCATGAAACAAAGACAGGGAACCTGAAATAATGTGAGTCTCTTGAAACCTCAAAGTCCACCTCCAATGTCATACTTTTCCCTACAAGGTCCTCCTATTCTCCTACACTCTCAGCTAACAAACGAGGAATCAAATATTCAAATACAGAGACTATGGAAGACATTTTTCACGCAAGCCACTGCATGCACTGATTCCAATGTCTTTCTCTTCTTCAGTATCATAGATAAATCAACCAGAAATTTAATTTTATCATAGAATCAGAGATGATCCTAAAGAAACTTATTCATACACTGACAAAATTGAGATCCAGACAGATAACTGAAATTTGTCAAAAGTGAAACAGGCCTCTAGTTTCAGGGGATCCAGAGCCCTCCTCTGGCCTCTGAGAGCACTGGGCATGCACAGAATGTACTTATATCCATACAGTTAAGCACTGACACATATAGCATAAAAATAAAATATTTTTAAATTGTTAAAACTCTAAAAATGTTAAAGATAATATTGTTCGGTGTCACTATTTGGTCAAGATTTAAAAATAAAAAAATAGCCATGTGGTGGTGGCACACGCCTTTAATCCCAGCACTCGGGAGGCAGAGGCAGGCGGATCTTTGTGAGTTCGAGGCCGGACTGGTCTACAAGAGCTAGTTCCAGCACAGACTCCAAAGCCACAGCGAAACCCTGTCTTGAAAAACCAAAAATAAATAAATAAATAAAAAATA
>JAQHUG010000002.1:16615492-16646744 GCA_028555095.1 Dicrostonyx torquatus
GTTTAAAGTCGATTTCTTCTACTTCTTCTGGATTAGGTCTTCTTGTTGCATAATCGCTGGATTCTGGCGTTGTCATGTTGCTTTTCAGGTTGTTGGAGGAACTCCTGACTTGGCGCCTGCCCATCTTTTCCCCTCCTATTGGATCAACTGGTACTCGAAAAGGGCCACTTGCTCGGTCTGGATGGACCTGAATCAGTGGCCTTTGCTGGCCCAAGAACCTGCCGAGCTCCTCAGATCCAGATGGGTCTGGGTCAAAATCCCTCTAAAAGGGCCTGAAACAGGCAAAAGGGCGAGCTTCTCTGCTCTGTGCGGCACACAAAGCCCTGTGGCTTTGTATACGCCCCCTTTTCCCTCAGGGCGTCAGCCTGGAAACAGGTTGAGTTCCTTTTGGGAACCTAGGACACCACCACCAATGCGGGAGGGATGCTTGGATGTAAGCTTGGGTGTGCTAAGCAGATAAGCCAATAGGTTGGGGAAGCTCCCTTAATGGCCCAAAGGTTTGGGGGATGGAAGGGTGTCCTTAGTCCCCTCTGGGGCCAAACACCTAGGCACCTGGGCTAGGACCCACTTACCCTCCTCTTCGAATGGCTGAATCAGGAGGCCTCTCCAAGTTCCTGCTGCAGTCAAAAGGGTGGGCTTCTGTGCTCCACAAAGCCCTGTGGCTTTGTACAGGCCCCCTTTTCCCTCAAGGCCCCATCCGGGGGAACAGGCTGAGTTCCTTTTGGGAACCGAGTACCCTGCCTCTGATACGAATGATGCTTGGAAGTCTATTTGACTATTTTAGATTCATATATCAAGGTGTTTTAGAAGCCATTTCAAATTGTCAAAGAGAGTTCAAAGACCCTAAAAGTAGATTGCTGTTGGCCTGAAGCTGTAATGGGTGTGGGAGGAGTTAGTCAATGGTTATAAATTTTAGCTATGCATATGAGTAAGTTCAATATATCTGCTGTACAATATTGTGCATATAATTAGCCACACAATATCACATACTTATTTTTTTAAGAGAGAAGATCTTTGGATAAATATGGAGCTCAGTGGTAGAGCACTTGCAAGCATACACAAGACTGGATTCTATTCTTAGAAAAGGAAAGAAGATGAGAAGGAGGGGGAGATATTATATGATATTTTTAACAACAAAGAGAGATTTAAAAAAGAACATGAGGAGATATTTGTAGGGGGTGAATATGGCCATTGCCTTCACAGTGGTGATGGCTCCACAGACATGTACACAGTGAAGTGAGTCATTATAGACACTCAGCACGTGTAGACCTATTCTCTGTCAATCATCTCTTAGAAAAGCTACTTTAAAATTAAAATGGATTATCGGTCTGATGACCTTCTGTCTATCCTGTTAAAACTAAAACAACAAAATCAATGCAATGCCCTCCCTGAAATATTTTCTTTCTTCTTCTCCTTCTTCTCTTCATCCTTCTTTCTTCTTCTTTCCTGAAGAAAAAGGATGATTTTTCTGGTACTTTGGGTCTCCTTATTCCTTCTCTAAAGTTTCTCTTCCTTCCAGGTGACTGCTTGTCTACTATGTGACTGTCCTCTATGTGTCTCAACTCCAAAGGCATGGCTTTTTTTTGTTTGTTGCTTGTTTCTCTTCTCCATGCCCGTCTTCTTGGTAATTGTCATATTTATATCTTACCTGATTTGGGATTTTTCTTTTAAACTCTAAATAAACAAATGCAAGAATATATAGAATGAAGGATAGTGCTGTGGTCATTTTGGGAAACCTCAATGTCCTTTAAAGGACAATTTTTCACTTATTTTTTGTTTCCCTAGTGTGTTTGCATGTTCGTGAGTATGTCTTCATGTGAGCATGGGAGTGTATGAAGAACAGTGGCTGATTTCAGGTATCTTCCTCAAGACCTGTCTACATTATTTTTTGAGACAGGATCTCTCCCTGAATCTGGAACCTGCCAATTTGATGAGACTGTTTGGTCAGTGAGTCTGTCCCTACTGTCCTCCCTCAGCATTGGAAATACAGGCCTGCAACACTCTGCCCGACCTTTGATACAGGTGCTGGAAAATCAAATTCACATCCTCATGCTTGCACAGTGAGCATTTAACTGGCTGTGGCATCGTCCCAGTCCCTGAGGTACAATGTTTAACCTTATCTAGAATCAATACTTTGAAGCTCTGGGAAACCATTGGTGAGAAAGACACGGAGTACAGTGGTCACATGATCTCTTTATAAAGATTTACATTCAAGACAATGATAGGTCACTTAACTACAGCTAGGTCTCTACAGGAAGCCTGTAGCAGCCCAGTTAAGAAACAGGGGTAGATTTCTGAAGGGGAAACTATGTGGATTCAGTAAACATTTCAGAGACAGTGTGTCATTCGGGAAAGTCACGTGGGAATGGGCTTGAGGAAAGATTATAATTCATGTTTTAAATCTGAGTTATTAGAGTCATCTTTAGAACTGTTATGAAATTGTTTTTTCTGGAAGAAGTGCCTCATTTGCTGAGTGGCCAACTAGATAATAAGTGGTGCTGGTAACTTAGCTTTAAGTATTTTGTTTTTCAAATCTCTAGGAAAATGACCTCACTAAAATTCTCTAGTTGGGCTCTCCTGCTACTCAGATCCTCTAGGAAGAACTGGTGTTAATTTTTCAGACCTTCTCTGCATTTAATTTCACAATTAATAATTTGAAGTGCCAAGATTAAGCTGTGCTTATCAGGGTCTTCTCAGGATAAAAGGAATGTGGTCAATGTAATTTAGCCAGAGAATCTAATGTAAGTGACTGCTCAGAGAAGCCCAAGAGACAGAAGCAGAAGCGACTTTCACACAGAGTAAGAAGAAAACTGAACAAGCAGAATGGCAGGAAAAAAAACCCTGAAAAAGAACAGACATCAGCTGTGGACATTCAGTGGACCCCATTGTTTCTCATTGCTTACGACAAAATTCCAAAGGAGGGCAAGAAAGGTCCTTTGTGGATCTGTTTTTCTGGGAAGTAATTTGAGAGTTGATCATACCATTCTCTATGCATCTTCTTAAAGTGTTACAAAAATTTTCACATCAAATGCAAACTTACAACCCATCACTTTCTGGGCACCACTTTCTCAGAGGTCAGATATTAAAAATGAGACATAGGTGCCTAGCATCTTTAGATTTCTATCAAAAAAGCACATTCAAATTAGGATTGGTGCATGATAGTGATGTGTTCATTGTATTCACTTCTGCCCCCACGATTTCAGTTCACATAGGAAGGAGAATACATGGCCTTTGAAGTTAATCAGGCTGTTTGAGTACGTGGGACCTTGGGAAACATCTCACAGCTTTGGCTTGACTCCCTCATCTGTAAAGAGGCTCAGAGTACTTCCTGTTTTGGTTTGGATACGAAGTATCCTCCTAAAAGGCTCATGTTTTGAACTTCTGATGCCCAGACATAAGATGATTGGCTTATGAGGTACCAGCTTGATCCGCAGATTCAATCCACTGGTGAGTTCACAGCTGTACCAGCTACACAGAAATGGGGCCTATCTGAGGAAGTAGGTCACTGAGACATGACTTTGGAGGGTACATCTCAACCCAGACACTTCTTCTCTGGATGTCTTTGTTTCCAAGACATCAAGAAGCAAGCACTTTTCTTCTTCAGTGAAGAATTGCCTTCCCACAGCCAAGTGACTGTGGTCTGAGGCCCTAGAGCAAAGTGTATCTTCCCTCCTTCAACTTGTTATTTTGTCAAGTGAGGTAAAAGCTGAGTAAGACACCTCCATGGAAGAAGCGTTGTAAAATTTAGAATAATAGATATAAATTACCTACATACCATGTGAGGAATATAGTTTACACTCAAAAATGGTTGTATATAACTTTTTATTAATGTTATTTTTCACCAACTGTTGATGATGATGCAATCAAAGATCTGTTTTAAAGTATAGGTATAATGGGCTTGACCATTTTTCTAGTAAAAAAATTTTTGAAAACACTGAACAAGTTATGATAAACCAGAGGGATGTCTTCCTTTGTAGGTACACAGTATTTTAGGTCTTAAATAGATAGCATTGTATACCACAAAGAGCCACTTCCTAAGGCATTCTATAAGCTATGTGCTAAAGAACAATCTGTCAATGGGGAGTAGAAAAACATCTGTGAGACTGTGGCTTAAGGTCACTATTAAAAAATTCTGTTCTGGAGAAAAAAAGAGATCTACTGAGCCAGGCATTGTAAAATGTAGTATTCAAATTACTTTTGAGATATAGCCTTATCTCACATGTGTTTATAAATGAATTGCACAATACTTATTAGACAAATTCCACTGTAAATAAAGGCAGGGACTATTGCTGTAACAATAAGTACAAATTTAAAGTTATAGTCATTAAATGATTGAAACTAATGTTATTTCGCTTGTGTGTATTATTTTATATGGTATAGTTCTAAAATATTAAAATTAATACTTAAACTATTATTATAAACACATTGCAGGAAATAAAATAAGCATATACATCAAGAAAATTTGAAATGTTCCTAGTCTTGACTATAATTCTTGTCCTAAAGAATATATTAGGATTTATTGAATAAATTACTTATCTCCTTCCATAATGCACCAAGAGAAAAATTTATATTGACCAATATTGATCATCCACTAATGTTCTAGTATGCCAGCAAACTAATAATAATATTCAACTGTATAAATGATATGGTTTTCATTTTTTGTCTATCTGGTTTTTGAAACAGGGTCTCTAGTATACACGTGGCTGGATTCTTTCACTACAGAGACCAAACGTCATGATATGGCAATCATGCTGCCTCTGCCTCCCAAGTGTTAGAATACAGACATTCACCTCCTGTTTCCTCTGAGCTTCTCCATAATAGAAGAAAACTACAGTACTTTTTCATCAATACTATTACATATTTGTCAGAGACCATAGTTTTGAGTCCGTTCCATTTTGACTGAAGGTCAAAGAGTTCAAACCCATTCTTGCTCCTCAAGAATAAATAACAGGATGTTTGGCCAAAGGTGTAGCTACTGGATGCCCTGCTTCTCAAAGGCCAGACAACAGGATGTTTGACTTCCTGTTACTAGATGTTTTGAGATGTAAGGAGGTATATACTTATTCGTTCATTGTATCATGAGAGGGAAGTCTTTTGCCCTAACCTTTTGATTGGAATATAGAAGGACTATGAATAATAAACTTGAGGTTGTTACAGTAGTCACTGGAAGCCCTCCTGATTCTATCTTCTGTCTCTTGTCTATATCTTTCCTTAATCCTCAATCCTCACTCCCCTTTCCAGGAATGCTCAAACAAGTCAAGCTGAACCTGACATGTATTAGTAGGCCAGTCCAATTAAAATAAAGAATTCTCATGAATATGAGATATTTTAACTGTTGCTTCGGGATTAGGAAAAGAGAAAGACATACAAGAATCTGAGATAAATTCAGACAGATTCAAAAATCATATTTGAGATTAATGTATAGTATGATTTTTATTTTTAATCTAGTGTAATTTTCATTAGTAACACCAATGACCAGTCTATATAATGAAATGCTATGACCGTGTTTAAAGGCATTCATAATATTTATTCTAATACTTATCATGCTTTCAGAAAAGATATTTCTGAAGGTAGTTAACAAGATGACTGAACAACGATATTGAGGGAAAGATTTCAATGATCGATTACCCTCAACTTATTGCTGCTTATTCTATAATTCCATGACTTCACTGTGGTACCAGAGATAGTAGAAAGCATTCTGATGCTATCTTCAGGTTATCACTGTGTGGCGTGAAGTTCTTTTGAAATACTGAGAGACATGGCAGCTGCCAGTTATGTGACCTTAGGAAAGCCATGGATCCTCCCCAGGTCCATGGGTTGCCAGCACATTTTGTATGCATAAACTCAGAACAATCTGTACAAGAAGTCACCCAACTGTAGATTGAGCTTTCTTGCGGTGTTTTCTTGCTGTGTCCTTGATTCCTCTGGCTCCTACTTTCTTCTCCTCCTCTGTAGGATTCCCTGAGCTCTGCCTAATGTTTGACTGTGGGTCTGCATCTGTTTCCATCAGTTGCTGGATGAAACCTCTCTCATGAAAACTGGGCAGCAATCAGGTCATGGGAGATAGCCAGTTCAGGATATGTATCTGCTATTGCTAGAGTGAAGGGGTGTGGTCCCTTGGCCTGTGACCACACCCTGCTGCCACCCCCAAGGGGGCCGGGTCACCGATTCCCAGGAGGGGTATAAATATTGGCAACCCAGGCAGAGAGCTCTCTCTCTGCGCAGACCGCCGACCTGTCTGGCTTGCCTGCGTCTTCGGGGGAGCCCTTTCCAGTACTGTAACCTGTGCCCTTTATTGTGTGTCTCAAATAAACGTCCACACTAGAGGTCTAAGCTGAGGTCTTTCTTGTACAGTCCTGGGAAATTCCCTTGTGCCAGATTTTTACCTGACCCCAAAATGTTGACAGAGACCATTCATTTGTTTCTCGGCTACTCTGACCCAAAATAACCACATAAAACTGTATTAATTAAATCACTGCTTGGCCTATTAGCTTATGCTTACATTTTTTCTAACTCTTATATCTTAAATTAACCCATTTCTATTAATCTGTGTTTTGCCACGTGGCTGTGGCTTACTAGCAAGCTTCCGGTGGACTCCTGTGGAGGCGTCTGTCTCCTGCAGGCAGCTTCTTGGCTTCTCCCTGACTCCGCCTATTCTGTCCATAAATATTTTTCAGCCTAGCTATGTTCTGTTGAGACACTGGCCAAAAGCAGCTTCTTTATTAACCAATAAAAGCAAAACCACCAAAATGCTCCCTCTTTCCAGTAGTCTCTTTCAGCACTCCCCTTCCTCTGCCCCTGCAATCTGATAACTCATGTTTCCCCTCACCACCCATCCTTGGTTCACTCACAAAATCTCTTCTATTTCCCCTTCCAAGGGAAATCTGGGTGCCCTTCCTCATGAATTCTCCTTGCTGTCTAGCCTCTCTAGGATTGTGGATTGTAGCATGATTATCCTTTATTTCATAACTAATATCCACTTATGAGTGAGTAGATACTATGTGTTTCTTGGTCTGGGTTATCTCACTCAGGATGACTTTGTTTCAGTTCCATCCATTTGCCTTCAGATTTCCTGGTGTCCTTGTTTTTAAAAGCTGAGTAAAACGCCAATGTATAAATGGACCACATTTTCTTTGCCCTTTCCTCAGGTGAGGGGCATCTAGATTATTTTTAGGCTCTGGCTATTACAAATAAAACTGCTGTGAACATAGTTGAGCAAGTGTCCCTGTGGTATGATTGTGTATCCTTTGGGTTTATGCCCAAGAGCAATATGGCTGGGCCTTGTTGTAGGTTGATTCGTAGATTTCTGAGGAACTGCCACACTAACTTCCGAAGTGGCTGTACAAGTTTGCATTCCCACCAGCAATGAAAGGGTGGTCCCATTTCATTGCTCTCCAGCATGAGCTGTTGCTTATGTTTTTGATCTTAGTCATTCTGACAGGTGTAAAATGGAATCTCAAAGTCATTTTTGAGTTGCATTTCCCTGATGGCTAAAAAATGTTGACCATCTCCTTAAGTGTTTCTTATCCATTAAATACTAATTCTTAATCAGATATAAGCTTTGAAATATCTACTCCCATTGTTAAACAGACCTTTCCCACAGTTTTTTTAGCAACGATGTCAGGAGAAACAGTCTCATATAGTAACTCAAACCTAACTTCACTATCTTTCTTCTCACCCAGACTCCCTTGCGCTGAATGCTAAACTGAACACATTAGCCCTGTCTGCTGCCAATGCATCTGCTGTGGTTTTACTTTTTAAGTAACACTTAAGGCCCAAAGCAGCCACACTGAATTCCTTCTCCTCCCCGAATTAGTTTTGCATGACCATTTATCAGGTGTATATTAGAGGAGAGTGTGGCTTTTAGACATTCCATTTGCTATATGCCATTTCTGATCTTTGTACAGCCCTGTCATTTGTCACAGGATTTGGCTCTCGACTGTGTTTAGTTTTTAAGGCCTTGAGAACAAGTCAATCCATGTTCTAACACCTAATGATATGATTTATTCAACACGAAAGACTTGACTGCCCTCTACCCACCTCCCTGTAGACAAGTCTATGAATGTAACACTGAATTTAAAAAAAAAAAAGCTCCCTCTTGGCAAAGGTTGAAGATTCATAAAAAAAAAAGACCATAATTCAGTCCTAGACTTAAAGACATCTGGCACAATGTCAAAATCTCCTGAAGTATTCATTTTTCTGAAATGAGCCTAAATTAACCAATGTCTCAATGTGCCTGTAGATTTGTTTTAAAAATCTGTTCAAATCTGAGATGTTAGAGGTTAGCAACAATAGTTCCAATAAAATGAAAACAAAATTCCCAAAAATGTATGACCAAGAATCAGAGTGGTGACTTTTCTGGGAACCTTCTTCCCTATGTATAAGCAAGACGTAGCTTACACAGTGACATCATCTTCCATGTACTTTGTAGCAAGGTGACTACACAGCATATAAAAGTAGATCTGGGAATGAGTGACCTAATGGCATTGTTCTGTCAAGCTTTCATTTGGGCTATTTGAATACACACTGATAAATTTTAAAATTTAGATTTTGCAATGCCTCCTTAAGATACGCATCTCTGCTTTAGAAACTGAATTTGATGATTCATCAGTCACCCTGCTGGAAGTCCCCAAAGCACTCCAGGCCTTTCTCAAGCATTGTGAGCATTTCAATTTCCATTTTTCCCTCTAAAAGAAACCTCTGTGCTCTTTTTGCAACAATAAGTGATTGTAATTAATGTCCTGAGTTGTTGATTTTTAAAAAACCTTCCATCTTTTTCATAAAAAATGTAAAGATTAACAAAAATATACTAATATTCTAAAACAATATATTTACTAATATTTAGACCTTTGAATACCTAGTTAAGGGATTGATTCCTAAAGCCTAGAGACATTTTTCACTCTTTAGATGAATCAAAAGGCTTGCCAAAATTCATATGATTTTGGCTAATGATGTCTTTTTATTAGAAATTAAGTCTAAAAGCAGATGCTAAAACCTGCATGAAAGGTGGATGGTATATGTGGTCACGATTTGGAACGTTCTAATGTAAAGATGTGCATAGAGAACCTTGTGTCACCATAAAAAGTAGGTCAACCGAGTTAACCATGAGAGTATATATTTTTTAGAGGGCTATTAAATAAGTGGTGGACACTTGTGAAGTGAACAAAGCGTTATCTAAGGGCACACCTCATCGACATAGTCCTATTAATAAAGAATCTAAATGCTTGTTACTCATCTGCTCACCTGACATCCAACTCAGACTGTGGAGAATGGAAGGAAGTTGGAAATACAGTCCAGCCTGGAGTCCAACCTCCTCCATGCCCTAAAAAGGTAGTAACCTAGAAGAAGTGAACTTTGAAATGTCATCTGCCTGCATCCATAATAAAAGTAAAATAATTCCTATTATACTACAGTTTTATATGTATGTTTGTGTGCATTTTCGTTCTTTTATGCTAACCATTACATTTTTGGAAATTTTTATTCATTTATTTTGTGTACATGTGTGTAAGTTTGAAGCGCACATGTGCCATGGGGTATGTGTGTAAGTCAGAGGACAATCTATAAGAGTCGGTTCTCTCTTTCTGCCACATCCGTTCAAGGGATTGCACTCAGCTCCTCAGACTTGACTGCAGGCTGGCCCCTTAACCCACAAAACCTCCTTGCCAGCCCCTCTATTACATTTTTAAACGCTGCTTTTATAGCATCGATTGAATAGCAGTTATATTTTGAAAAATATGTCTTAGAACATGCCTGCTATGTCAAGTTTTTAAAGAAATGCACTGACATTGATGACCCTGATTCAGACCGGCAGCAATGGAGGCCTCTCACATTAGCTCACACTCAAGGTGGCAGAGCCCCACAAGTGCTAACCTACTTCCTAGAGTTCTCTCTCTCTCTCCCTCCCCGCTGTGTGTGTGTGTGTGTGTGTGTGTGTGTGTGTGTGTGTGTGTGGGCCTGTGTAGGCCTGTGTGCATGTGTGTGCGGTATTTGCTCACATGTGTATTGGGGGTACATGCTCCCACATAGGAGAAGAGCCACTGTCTTACTCTGTCAATCTCTCTTTATTAACTTAAGGTGTTCTCACTAAACATAGAACCAGGCTGGCAGCCAGCAAGTCCCATGGATCCTCTTGTGTCCCCCACCTCAACCCCACTCTGGAGTTAGCAGCATGTGTGACTGCATTCAGCTTTTGTATGTAGATGCCTTGTCCTTAAGCTTGCACAACAAGTGCTCTTAGTGGCGGAGCCATCCATTCAGCCACTCACCAACACGGAGCTTAAACCCAATGGAGACATCGTTAATGGGCATATCTGGCTCTTGCCACTCTCATTCTCCACATCTACTGTTTCATCCACTCTGAGATGCTTCCTTCCTTCCTTGTTTTCTTTGTCCTCACTGTAGTCCAGCAACTCAAAGCTCATACTCCCATCACTGAGTCAAGCCCTGGTTGCTCACCCACCTCTGACTGCTGGAAGATTTATCATGCGAAGCCTCGCATTCACTGTCGTCCACGCTGACGAGCACCAAGAATGGTGCTGACTTACAGAAGCCATCAGTGTTTGCACACTGCTTACTTTGTAGCAGGAATCGTGCTGTGCTGCTGCTCACTCGGTATTTTCATTAATTCTCAAGAAGCATCACTTTCTCTTTAATAATTCAGGGACAGTGAAGATGGCAATACCATGAAAAACAATCCCATGACCCACAGGTGTTCATTTCTCTTTGGCTGTTGGAACAAGCTTCCAAACTATTTAGATAGTAAACCCCGCAAATCAAAAATATAATTATTTTTATAATTATGCTTATAATTATAATTTTTATAATTCAAAAGCTACAATGCTAGTGGATAGAGTTCTTCCCATGCCGACACTGTGGTGCTGACAAGGCTGTATGGCTCTCTAAAACTCCGGGCTTGGGGGGCAGTCAGCTCCTGGCCTATCCAGCTTACTCAGGCAGCCACATTCCACAACTTATGGCTGTTCTCCATTCTTAGAGTTGGCAGTCACAGGACTCTAACCTTTGTTTGCCCAGCCACAGCTCCTTCGCGGACTCTTCTGCCTCCTTCTTGTAACCCTTATAAGGATGACAAGCGCTCCTCTGATTACATTAGACGCACCTGGACATCCAGGATAGCCTAACTGTCTCAAGATCCTTAACTTACTCACATTCGCAAAGCCATTCTGCCTAATAAGGCAACAATTACAAGTCCCACGGATAAAGCCCTGATATCTTCAGAGCCATCATTCAGCCTCCTGCATATAGAATAAACATTCCTTTCGAGTGTGCATAGAACATTCATCTCTATAGACTACCTTCTGGCCCATAAAGTCCATCTCAATAAATTTGTAAAAATTAGGATTATACAAAATGTCCTTTCTGACCACAAGTGAATTAAGATACAGTTTGAAATGAAAGAAATATCTAGAAAAATCTCCAAATAAGAGATTTATACATTATAAGATGCTAAATTATTCTGAGATTTTTTTTTAAAAAAAAAAATCACAAGAAACATTAGAAAATACTTTGGGAAAAAATAAAAGCACAATGTACCAACATTAGGGGGCATAGATGAAGTATTAATACATAAAACACTTGTATTTCATTTTTTTAAAAAAAAGATACAGAAACAGTAATATATTCTCCCATCTTACAAAGAAAACAAACTAGAAGGAATAAAAACTAAACTCAAAGCAGTATGAAAAATACAAAATTATTTTTATTGGAAGTCTCAAACTGATTTTAGCCACAAAATGCCCTGTAATAATAATCAGTAAAGTCTACTTGTGATATAATGGGATATAAAAATAAAAGAGGTGGACATTGGCAGGCTGTGACAGAGAACCGACAAACTATAAGCAGGGAGAGTGCTGTACAGATTTAATTTTTAACAAGGGATCCAAGACATTTTAATATGGAAGGGAAAGTCCTTACTGTACGCATCATTTAGATCCCTTCTTGAAACAAACACGAAATGAATCAGATTTTTTTTAGTGTGAGTAAAAGTCAGTGTTTTTCTAATATAAAGTCTTTGTGACCATAGAGTAGGTAAAGATTTCTTAAATCAGATAGCTACAAGAAGCAAGTATTCAAAAAGTTTTGATCAATCGAAGTGACATATATCTAAAAATTCTGTTTTTAAGGAAACACCATGAAGAAATGAAAAGCAAACCGTAGAACTGAAAAATTCCATATATACATCACAAATAAGTTTGTTATATTTAACAAATAAAAGTTAAAGGGCATTAGCGTCAGTGTAAGCAATGACTTTCTGAATGGGTTTATTCCATGTAACGTTCAGAACACGAGTTCATGTTGAAACATCATCAATGTTTATCTGAAAATCGAGTTTCAAGTGGCTGTTTGTATTTTATCTAACAACCCTGTTTCCAAGCAACATGTGTTCTGAATGTGTTAAGATTTTTTCACATGCTTCTTAATATGCTAAGACAAGCAGAGTATTTGACAAAGGAGATGAAGCTTAAGGACCTGTTTACATGTTGTGGGGCAAGAGTTGGGGAGATAGTTTGGAAAATAGTGTGCCAGTTTCTTAGGAAATTAAACACATCATTTCAACTGCAATTTTGCTCTTAAGTATTTTCCCATGGAAAAGATGAGAATCTTCTTATCCTTAAACACTAGCAGATAAATGTTTTCTGCACCTTTTACTCATACATGTCAAGAACTAGAAACAAGTGTCCATCAATGAGATTATGAATAAACAAGCCATGGTGTGTGAAAATAATTAAAACCAAAAAGGAGACAAGAGTTCACACATACACAGCAACACAGATCAATCTCCTCCAAAACAGACGACGACAGAAATCTGCATACTGTTAACATGTGCTGCCCCTCCCACTTCATGTGCATGTCATGTCAAAAATCAAGCTACTACAAGATGAGTGAAATCAGAAAAAAAAAAAAAACTTTTTTCTCGAGCAAGGAGAGCCGTAATCAGGTGAAGGGAAGGAAACACAAGCAAAACTTTCAGAATGATATAATTGCTTCACACGCTATTGTAACAACTGGAAGGATAAGTGTTGACATTTTAAATTAGCAGAATGAATCTTATTTGGTCAAAGAAATGGAGAAAACATGAAAAGAAATCACAGTATGAAAAGGTATGAAATAGTGAACAGAAATGAGAGCCCAGGGAGTGCCACTAGCGTCTATGTGATGCTGGTTTGCAGACCTGTAGTTATGGGATGGTGGAGGCTTCCACCTAGATTTCAAGGAAGCTCTTTTGTGGCCCCTCCAAAGTGGTTGGCTCGGTCAAGAAGACTGCATATCCCCTTCGCAGGCACCATCTGTCAGAAACTCCTCAGAGTGGATGGTGAACTCAAGCTTTTTACTTTCTATGAGAAGCGCACAGCCACAGAAGTTGCTGCCGCTGCTCTGCATGAAAGGTTACGTGGCCTGGATTCATGGTAGAAATGAGAAACCAGGTTTTCCCATGAAGCATGGTGTCTTGACCCATGGCAAAGTGTGCTTGTGGTTGAGTAAGGGGTGCTCTTGTTATGGACCAAGAAGAAGAACTGGAGGGAGGGCAAGTCAATCTGAGTGTCTCAACTTGGCTATCATAAAAAATAAATGAGGGAAGGATATTTCGGGACTGACCCATATTGTTGTGTTTCAGGAGTTAGGGCTCAAATGAGTCAGCAAAGTCTGAAAGCTTTTCAGTCTTTAGAAGCTGTTCAATCTAAAGAAGATGATGTTCACTAACATGTTGGTGATAAGAAAGGTAAGATGCCCAGGACCAAAGCATCCAAGGTTCAGCATCTTGTTATTCCACGTATCCTGCAACACAAATTCCAATCCAGTGCTCTGAAGAAACAATGCACTGAGAAGAATGAGGAGGAGACTGTGGGATGTGCTAAATTCATGACCAAGAAAATGAAGGAAGTCAAAGAAAAATGCCAGGAACTATTGTCAAGAGATGTGGATTGTTCCCACTGAAAGCTTCTACTTCAATACATTTAGATAGGACTTACTCCATCTGAGAGCAGCCTGTACTTGTAAGAAAGAAAGAAATCATTCTTGCAGATGAGCTAAGATAGCACATTCATAAAGAGTTCCCAAAGACATCTGCTTAAATCACGGGAGGGTGAGATCACAAGGAAGAAAGGCAATGCCAGCACAGAGGACTGTAAATTCCAAAAGATATTTCATGTTACTCTTTCCAATACAGCTATATATTGTTTTAAAACATTAGACATCTATCACTTAATATTTACCTGGCTTATAAACTGAATTTGACATACTTTTCTTCCTCTTGGAGAAGTTTTGCTATAAAAATATTAAAATTTGAGTCACTGTTCAACCCAAATGTTTATACATTCAATTAAGGAGGCTGAATTTTCATGTGACAAAAATACTTCAACAGATAGAAATGTCATAAAGAGTTGATTTATCCTACGAAGGGGGAAGCATGTGCCATTTTCCAGGGTACAGATGTGGCATTACTTAGCATCAGAACCTTGTAAAATGTGAGCATATAAAACATAGAATATCCTAGGCATGTTTAGTAGAAAGTATAAACACTGAGACAGGGTGGTTAGCATATAAAGACCTCAACTGAGTTCCCTTGAACTTATTACCTTACCAATCTAAACACAGGTCTAGACCCCGCAAAGGGATGGGTGGTTTATTTTTATAAAGCAGCACAAAGATGTAATAGACAGTGCAAGTACCTAAAGCCCCAGTTAACCTCACAAATCTTAGATAAAGGGAGGCCACTCCGCAGCCAGTTAACAGCCAAATGGCAATTCTGAATCACAACTTGACCAACACAGAGTGATGTGTACAGCCGTCTGCTTTGTTGAAAAAAAAAAAACTGCTTTACATTAAGAAGGACAGTGTGTAAAGTTTGTCTGGTACATTATGTAAGAAGCAGAAATATCCAGGCCAACTTTGTCTTTAAAAGTAAATCAAGAACAGAAAGATTAGTAAATGGAACCTGTCAGAGTGGAAGCCTGGTTAAGTATCAAAAAGAAGTTTGAGGATTCTATCATTATTTGAAAGTATTAACAGAGCTAGATCTCTGTGCCTCGCAGAACTGGTTCTGGCTGGAGCAGTGTGAAATATGAATGGACAATAGCGACAGTAAGTGAAACTTGTTTGCTTTTACAGCGGGAAGTAGAGCTGCAACAGTGACATGTTTGGAGAGTGCATGAGAACAAAATGGGCTAGACAGTGGGTGCCCATGCCTGGCAGACACTGCTTTTGTAACCGGATCAGTTTAACATTCCTACAATACATCACAACTCATGCAACAAATGAACAAACTCATACTGAGCCTCTACCATATGATAATTTTTAAGGAACAATGGTTGATAGGACAGAGTCTCTTCCTTCTGAAGTCTACATTCAATTAGGAGAAGCAGGCAGGCAAAGCTCAGTTGAGGACAATAAGATGTGGAGAGAGGAATTGGTGTGCTATGGAAGGTTGCAGAAAGGAGACTTGGTCTACACAATGATGCTTGAAGAACTTATACCGTAGGGGTGGGAGGAGGATATCAAAACGTGCTGTACTACAAGAAGCAGGTGTGAGAATAATGGGACAGGAGAGACGGGCGAGAGGGGAGCAAGGCTCAGCTAACAGTCTTGTACACCATGATGTGACATCTGAATTTTTTTTTCTTGAGACAGCAGAGAGAAGAAACATGACTAAATTTTCTTGTCAGAAATATGAGTGCAGAGAACAGATAATGGGACAAGCTGGACACAGAAACTGTGCAATAATGTACAAGACAAAGATTGACCACTTTGAGAAAAAGTGGTGGAAATGTAAGGAAGTGAATGGCTTTTAGTGGCACCCAGGACACAGAAGCACCAGGATTGATGATTAACATTGAGAGTTTTGAAGAAGAGTGTGTATTGGAAAATTCTGTTTGGGGCGGATTTGGAATAGAGATGACAGAGTGTCCTCATCATCATAGAGACCCTGTGGTAGCTCGCTTGGGCATTTGTGGGACAGTCTAGGAAAACGAATGAAAGGAGAGAGGTGGAGGGATGAAGGAGAGTATAAAGATAGCAGAATATGACATGCCCTCTGGAAGTTCCTTCAAGAGGTGGTACGTAGTGGAATCTAATTAGATCATGGGAGAGTCTGTGAAGTGATAAATCTGTCTAAAATCAATAGGTCAAGGCTACTAACATGAAGGAGTTTTGGTGATTGTGTTGTTATCAAAGAGTAAAGAAGTGGGGATGTACCTCAGCCATGAAGCACTTATATGCAAGATCGTGGGTTCAAGCCCTAGCGCTATAAAAAACAAAAGTATTTTTTAATTGAGATTGACTCCTTCTTGGCATCTTATATCCTGCCTTATCGTGTGATGTTTTCTGGATATGGTTGATTCTACTTTTGCTTCTCCATCCTGCTGTAGCACCGCCAGGGTCCTCATGCCAGATCATTATTGTCATGCTGTTTGTATCTTCCAAAGAAACCTCTTTACTTTTGAAGTAATCAAGCCTCAAGCATTTTGTTTTAGAAAAGCAAATGAACTAAGATAGAAAGCTAAAGTAACAGTAATAAAAGAATCCTACCAGAGAAACATGGAAATATATAACATGAGAGGAGAAAGGGGGGAGAAAAACAAATGGTCAGTATGATATTACACTACATTGGCAGGAAAAAAATTACTCAGATGAGGAGCAATAGGTGCTTTAGCAAATAAAATCAAAAAATAGAAATGAAGAAGACCAGAAGATCACAGAAGCCAAAGGAGGGGAGTCTTGTGAGAACAAGGATGTGTTCGACAGCACTGAATACCGCGGGGGAAATATAAAATGGAGACTATAAAACACCCATTAAATTTAATAACATTTACACAAATAATAGCTGGCCTTCATTGCACAGCGATGGGCTTCCTCCTCCATGGGGAGGAAGGAAGCTATCGTCAGTGTTTCTCTGTGAGCTGCTGGCTCTCACAAACCACCCGTTCTCCTAGGGCCCTTCAGCTGGACGCTGCCCCTCTTTTCTACTGCAGTTTGCTTTTGCGCTGCCCTAAACATGTCCTGCTGCCTTCCTTTTACAACTTCGCAGCGGAATTACCTCCCCCAGCCTTGTTATCAACGAGGAAGACTTAACCATTATTAGCAGCTCATTAATTACAATGCCCTTGAAAGAGATGTCGTGGACACCAATCCTCACCTCCTTAAACGCACACACACACAGAGTGAGCCTGTCCTCTCCCCCTCCCACCTCCATCACCCACCTCCTTTCTTCAGTGACATTCCCTCTTGTGTTGTAGTTAACTCTACATGCTTGTCTTCCATTTACCTTTAAGCTTTTCAGAAGTACAGGCAGCCTCTTGTACTCGGATCTCTCCCACCTGTCCACCTTGTACAGTGAATACTTCATAAATATTTACCAAATTTAAGTGGTTTGGTTGAATGCATTAAAAGCTTACCTGTCTTCCTTCAGTCCTCAGTTCTCTGTAGAGGTTGGAAAGTCTACAGACTTTTAGTTTTGAAGATGAATTCTTTCCACTGTGGGCCTGATCGAAAGGCCGAACTCATTCTGTAGTTTTCATCATTGGGTGATATTTATTCTTTTAAGTTGACATTTAGTGAGTCGCCATATAAAAAGACATTTTTTACAGATTAAGGATATTTTCATTTAATTCATATTAACAAAACAATATTATTTTGAATCTGAATTGTAGGGATAAATGAATGTTCCAAGACAAATGTATCTGATGCTGAAAAGTATTTTGTAAGATTCAACATCCTTCCCTTACAAGAGCAAGCTACAACTCATAATAGAAAGACCACTAAAGTTAAGGCGATCTGTGCAAAGCCCCTACTTAATACACTCAACAATAAAAGATTGGCATTCTCTCTAAGATCATGAAAAAGAAAGAAATGTTGTAATTACCTATTTTTTGTAATAAAAACAAAATAGCTAATGTGGGGAAATAGAGAGAAGAAAGCAATTAGAGATCTAAGACTGTGGTATTGGCTCCTACTCAGACTTAATGAGGGCCTGTGACAGATGCCACCACACGGTGGACTATGTGCAGGAAGCACATAGGTGGTGAAACATGAAGCCACAGGGCAGTCTCAACAGCGATGCCACCCCAGGAGAGCAGCACTGATCCTTTCTGATGTCGGTATCCTCACAACCTAACCACCTTCCACTAGACCCACCTCTTAAAGGTCCTGGTGCCTCAGCATCACACAGAAGACCAGGCTTCCACCAAAAGAAACTTATAGCTGTATACTCAAACGGTATCTAAGACATAAGAGATGCCTACTCTTACTAGGGCCATCCGGCATAATATTAAAAGTCCTAATCTAAGCTCATAAGCACAAATAAATAATAAATATTTAAAAATTGTGAATTAAAAAGCATGAAAAGTAGATTTTCTGTTTTTCAGAGGGCATAATTTTATAGGTACAAACACTACACTGTTACACACACACACTGTATTACTTGGACTTTTCACTATGGCGAAATACCTATTTGTTTTGGCTTTACAGTTTGAGAGGGTTTGGTACAGCATGGCATGGACAGTGTGGTGGAGCAGAGAAGCTCATACCATGGCGGTTAGCAAGCAACGTAAGCGAAAAGTGGAAGGGGTTGACACAACAGGTGACCCCGAAGGACACATCCCAAATGACCTCCTTCCTCTAACTAAGCCCATTCTCCAACCTTTCACCACACCTCAATGTCATTGTACAGAGCATCCAACAGGAGATTCACCCCTTCTACTCATCAGTAAATATGCCATCAGACCACCCCGAGGCTTTTATAGTTAAGATATGCTCAAATATATGATAACTGATAATAATTCCAGGACACAAAATCAGCACTCACAAAAAAATTGTGTGTCTATATGCTAGCAATTAACATATTTAAAATGGAATTCAGAAAATAATTTCATTTACAATATATCAAGATAGTCATAAACCTAACTAAAGATGTAAAATATTTGCATGTTGAAAACTACATAAATATCACTGAACAAAATTAAAGAATATATACTTTTTATTTATTTAACATATTATATATAAATATATTTAATATATATGATTGTTATCTTAATTTAGACAAAGGTGTCAATACTATCAAAACATGCTACACATGTAACAAAAATTCCTATCACAATACTAGGATACTTTTACAGAGAAAGAAGAAAACCCACCCTAAAATGCACATGATGCTTTGATTTGAATATGAACTTTCTCCCACAGGCTCAGACTTCAAATTTTCAGTCTTCAGCTTGTAATATCTGCAGATCTTTCAGGAGATGTGTTCTGATGGCAAAGTTAGATACCTCGGAGTGGCTCTATTAAGGTCATATCTACTTTCCTAATCCCAGTGAGCTTGCCCTTTTTTCTAGTCTGCATCTGACAGAGAGGCGCCATGCCTCCTCCAAATAGATCTAAAATTCTTCTGAATGTGTATGTCAAATAAGTTATTCCTCTGTTCTTAAGATGTTTTGTCTGGTATTTGAAACACAGTGGCATTAATGTAGTCAATGTTATAAATCTAACAGGACCTAAAATAGCAGTAACAATTCTGGAAAAGAAAAACATGAAAGTTGGAATACTCATGCTTCAAAACATATCAAGAAGCTAACTGAAACTGCACAGTGCATATAGGAAAACAAAGACACATATAAACATAATAGAAAGAGATTCCAGGAAGAAATCTTGGCAAATGTGGCCAAATGATCTTTGACAAATTGTTAAGGCCAATTAATCAGGGAAAGACATGCTCTTGAATAAATATTCCTGGGAAAACTTGATATCCACCCAGCAAGCCTTCTTGCACATCTCTGAGTACACTCACAGTACAAGTCCTGCTTCTCCACAGATCACCTGGAGCTAGGAGAGGTAGGGATGAAATAAAAAGACATAGCTTGGTGAGGATCAACTATTTGGGTATTTACAGGCGGAAGTGGGAGTGTCAGTGAAAACTGTGTATCCTTTCATTAAAAGTTCTTGCTCAGTGAGCCACAGTTTAGGATGTAGGCATTGTTGGAAATCAACTTGGAAGACAGAATGCAACACCACACCTCTGCTCTGATGGTAGCCCAGAGAAGGTTCCAAGAGACTATTACTTATCCATTAAAAGGATGCTTCCCCAAAGTCAACAAAGGCAATAACGAAATGATGGTTATAAAATAACAAAAGTCCCTGACGTAATTCTCCATGTAAACAAAGACAAAGGAATTACCACCCCAACTGGGTAGTGACAAGGGAAAGACAAGGGAAGGAGCAAGAAAGATGTGCAATGTGATTTATTATTTTTCAGTTAATGGGAGACTTGCCCCTGGCAACAATCAACACCACATACACTTGTATACACACGCACATGCACACACACACCTCCACATCAGAATCGCCAGAAACTTTTAGTTCATTTTTCCCTGCCTTTAGTTCTCAGGGAGACTAGTTCAACACTCTTCTTGGATTAAAAACCTGGCTTTTCTGACCTCAAAGGCTAGAGCACAGAGTTCCCCCTCACAGGAGGGACAGGGTCAAGCAGACTTCATCAGTGTCTATTCTTCTTCCGAAACAGCTCGCCACTGCCTGTCTCATAATGCTGTCGTCTTTGGGTAATCTAAATGCAAATTGTCAGCAAACACAAATATTGTATAACTAGGGTCATTTAGCTTTAGTCATTCTGATGTGGTCCAGCCCTGGAGGACAACACTGCTTGACATCAGTTACAGAACTTCATGAAAAAGCACGGTCAACATCTGCTAATTTAGTATGATATCCCGCAGAAAATCTCACACAGAGAAATTGCCCTGTGTTTTAGTTTAAAGGACAGATAAATTAACATCTACAAATGTGGTAAAAGAAAGCACAAAGCACCATTATTTATACAGTCCAATCAGAAAGCAAAAACAAACTTTAAAAGCTTACAACTGATAAACCTGAGAAAGGTGATCTTATGAGCTAAATATACCAAGAAAAACTGCTAAAAATAAGCATTATTGAAGCATTTTTAAAATATCTATAAGGCAAAAAAATTAAAACTTCTACTAATAGTAATATATATTAATTGTATGTGTACATACATACACACACATATATATATATTTCTTGCATTAATAAATATGAAAGACCCTTACTTTAAAATAAAATATTTCTCAGGACTTTGTTGGCATGTGGCTTTAATCCCAGCTCTTGGGTGGCAGAAGCAGGTGGATCTCTGAATTGGAGGCCAGCCTGATCTACAGAGTGAGTTCTTCAACAGCAAGGGCTTCACAGAAAAATCCTGTCTTGAAAAACTACCAAAAATAAAAAAGAGAAAAAAGAAATAGTATTTCCATCATCTGGGGATGTAGAGAAGCAGGATCAGAGTTTCAGGGTTAACTTCAGCCACATGGCAAATTTGAGGCCAACCTGACAAATATGAGACCCCATTTTGAAAAGAAATTACCCAAATAAAATTAAATTTATTAAATGAAACAATGACTCATGTTACTGTCTTAGAAATATTATTTTAAAGGTGTTTATCTTTTTAGGATTATTTTTCAAAATCATTTCATGCCAACCCTACAAATCCAGTAGTAGCAGGCACTTGGGGAGAAGGAAGGAAGGCAGGCCTCCACTTGGGGCTCTCACTATTAAACCAGTACCCACTAGAGAAGATGAACAAAGACCCACCAGGACAAATCAAATGAACCAGGGGCATCGCATCACTGAGTTGCAGCAGAGCTTGGTGACACAAATCCAAGCTTCAATGTTTTCATACTTTGTGACCTATATGTCTAAAAGTATATTAATTTTTCCAGAAATATACAGTAAGGCAATTCTTATCAAATATTCTAGGGAATAGACTAATATTTTTGAATTGTTAATGGTATTTGTATGCAAATAATGGGAAAATTGGGACTATCTTGGGATAAGAGATTAGATGAATGAACTTTTCCATCTCTATACAATGAAATATATTAGACTGTGAAGCCCTGAAAACATCTGATTAAAAGCATCAAACAGTATATATCCTATATCGATAAACTTTTATCATGTAATATCAATTTTTCAAAAGTAGTTTTCAATCTTCACAAATATATTCACACACATACACAGACTAAAATTAATCAAAATACATGCACTAAACTATAGGTCTAAAAAATCCTGCTGTATTTATTTTCATTGAATATGGATTAGCAATTAATAGAAAGGAATCAAAACTTGAGTATGTGACAATACTCTCTCCTTATTCCCTCCCTAAAGCTGCACAATTATTAGACATGAGAGGCATGAAGACGAGGAAGAGATAAAGCTGAACTCAGCCCAATAGGAGCTGTTCTTGGAAAGTCTTAAAAGATGGTTCACCATTGGGTGGGAATGCAGGAGGTCCCAGAAGGTGTGGGAGAGGGAGGTTAGCTCAGTTTGAGGGACAAGTGCAGACTCACATGTTAGACGTGGAGCTGAAAGATGAGCAAGAATTTTAAAAATGTAGGTTCATTATTCTGAAGAGGAGGTTGAGTTTCTCAGTAAAGATGCACCCTTGTTCTTGATTGGTGTTTAATCTGGAATGAGAACTGGGAACCTGCCTTTCACCTACTGATCATGCGCCTTAGATCCCTGCAACAGACTCTCTGAGTTGGGAGTTCTTAATTCCAGATGAGCATAAAAGTTGTCCTAAGTGATCTTTTCTACGAGTGCAAAAATCCCCCAACACTCACATAAAAAGTCCAGCATGGTTGTGCGTGCCTATAATCCCACTGCTGTAGGCAAAAAGAGAAGCAGATCCCAAGAGCTCATGGGCAAATCAGGCCAACAAAAACTCCAGTAATAGACCTTGTTTGAAGGGAAAGAATTATGCAGACCCATGGGTGAAAACATTCACACACTCGTGTAACACACACATGTGCACAAGCACACACAAATAATAAAAAAATAAAGTGAATCTTCAAAGAAAGTAGTTTAGAAACAAAAAGTCCAACCATTGGGAAATCTGGCATTGCAAACTGTGAATCACAAACTGAAGAAGGCAGAGATGTGATGAATGATGTTCTTAACATTTAAGGAGGCAATGTTCCAAACTGCCTTGTGCTGAATTTAGTCATCAAAATATATCCTCAGATCATCCACACTACACACACACACGCACATGCACACATGCTCAAATACACTCGTGCACATGCATACACACAAGTACACACACACATTTAAAACTTTGAATGTGTAAAGACTTTGAGAAAAAATTATGAAAATTACATGTGTCTGCCAAGTAGCCAGGTTGCAATATAAATTACATTTTCTGGTATCTTTTTGACATTCTGCCTTCCTGAACTTGATGTTTTCCATTAAAAGAAAAAGAAGAAGAAAAGAAAAAATACAGCTTATTTGAAAAGGTTGCATTTAACTCTGTGCTTGTAAATATTTATGGACATTTCCAAAAATTCTATAAGCTTACCTACATTTTTCCATGGTTTCTTAGGTATCTAAAACATCATGTTAGATCTCACGTGTTGTCCTCTCACAATAAAACATTCAAATGAGAAGGTGATGGATGACCCGAACAACCTGACAGCCAATCACCAGGAGCTCAGGAAGGGAAAAAAACAAGAGGGAGAAATAATCCATAAAATTGGCGCATGTTTAATATGAAGGTGTTTTTTCTCCCAAAAATTATTTTCTCAAGATGGAATTTGTTCAGAATTCACAGGGTTAATAGACAACTTTTAAAAAGCAACCCAGTGGATGTCAGTGACCGCACCCATCTGACTTTCACCTTCACTCCCGTGCCAAGTAGGATACGGACACGTTGTTCTACACGGCACCCAGAGCAACACTATAGACGGTGATGGCTCTGTGCTGCGTGTGAGACTGAGAAACACAATATGGCACTGGGAACCCTTCCTGTCATTCGCACATATGAAGCTTGTTGAGACATCGCTAACTGCAGCTGGTTTTCATAGAGCCTGCCACTGTTTACATCTCTGCCTCCAAAATACAAAATGGGCCGTTGCTAGGAATGAACCACTTCATTTCCTGGCCGCTGCAAGCCAGCCCAGTGTCTCTGTTGTTCCTTCCCAGATGTTTCCCCAGCACAGCCATGCTGCCTGACACTATGTCCTGCCTCAGTCTTGGGTAACAAAATGAACTATCTTGAATTATTAGTATCACTTTAGTTGAGACTGTATACACTACAGTAATACAATAATAACATTGAGACGCATGCTTCTTACATACTGAGTATCTGAAAGAGGCTGACCATAGAACACAGAGAAGGGTGAGGTTTCGTTTCTACCATCAAGATGTTTCTACAGTGCACAGACTTCCAAGAGAGTTAATACCATGGATGACAAGCACCTGGACAGGCAAAGGAGCTTCCTTTGTCTGGGACTAAGGCTCAGCAGATAAGAGCACCAGCTGCTCTTTCAAACTTTTTTTTTTTTTTGTTTTTTTTTAACCTTTTTTTTTTTTGATTTTTTTGAGACAGGGTTTCTCTGTGGCTTTGGAGCCTGTCCTGGAACTAGCTCTTGTCGACCAGGCTGGACTCGAACTCACAGGGATCCTCCTGCCTCTGCCTCCCAAGTGCTGGGATTAAAGGCGTGTGCCACCACTGCCCAGCCCAGCTGCTCTTTCAAAAGATCTGAGTTCAGCTCCCAGGACCCACACCAGGCAGCTCCTGTAACCACCTGTAAATACAGCTCCAAGGGATCCATCACTCCCTCCTGGTTCTGCAGGCACCTGCATACATGTGATACACACACACACACACACACACACACACACACACAAACTGGCATGAATCTTAAAATATATTATTTTAAAATGTAGCTGGCTTTACAGATAAATGCCTATATATGTGTGTAGATTTGTCAGTCTTAAATGCATCTTTATTGATTATAATATGAAAAAAGTAGTTACCTAAAGAGAGATCATTTCAGATTAAAGAAGAGGAATCGTTCCCAGAAAACAGGGCTTTTGGGAAAATGATGACGAGGGAGGATACTTTTATCGTGGATCTATGGCAAATATCAAAGTTGCGTATTCACATGATCCTTTAGCGGTAGGTGAACATGCAGGCTTAAAACAGAAAAAGAAAAACATCATGGTGTAAAAAATGTGGAAAGAACTGGGTGGAAAGATTATATAAAACCTAAACTGATTTATAAACCTGTGAGCGCTATAGTGGTCTCCAATCTAGCAGAGCAGTTGTGTGGTTACTGGACCTCCAGAAGACTTCACTTTTACACCGAGAAGGCAAGAGCAGGGCTGGAGGGCTGGCTCAGTGGACAAGGTGCTTGATGCACAGGCAAGAGGACCTGAATTCGGACTCCCAGAACCCATGTGAAAGCTGAAGGCTCGTGTCTGTACAGTACTGGGGTCAGAGACGAGTGGCACTGCTGCTCACTAGCCAGCCAGTCTAGACAAAACAGAAGATTCAGGCTCAGTCAGGGAGCCTATCTCACAAAAGAAGATAAAGAAATGATCAAGAAGAGACTTCCTGACATCAACTTCTGACCTCTACATTTGCCTTTATGCACACACACACACACACACACAAACACACACACACACACACACACAACCACAGGCATCATTTTCTTAAATAACGTAAGAATTCTTTCTTTTCGTTTTAAACAAAAAGTTTATTTAAACAATAAGACTCTTAACCTGACAGGAAAACTATATAGGATTGGGTTTTTATCTCTACTCAAAAGCATATTGCTCTATATAGAACACCTATGTACAAATTGTTATAAAAATCATCCTTGGTTTTTACCCATTCTCCAATCAAGCAAAGTATGCAAGGAGCTTGAGGCTGTTGAGTTATTTTGTTAAAACAGTGAGAGAAAAATAACTCACTGGAATATAAAGATAAGAGCCGAATGAGTGTGCCGTTCATGGAAGGGGGTATTTTCACAGAACCAGTGCTTTCCCCCATGCCATCTCCATTTGATGTCAAATAAGATGGAACAGCGGCCATTTGTTTTATTTTGTTTTTTAGAGAACGTAGAAAAGCACACCACGCTTGTGCACATACACCACTGACTTTCCGTCCAGTCGAGGAATGGGGAAGAGAAAATGAAAGAGTAGAGAAATCTAACCTGCGATAGTCGGGCTGTGGAGAAACCACACTGCAGCTTCCTAACTGAGAATGCATTCTTGGTCTGTAACAAAATGCAGCAGTAGAGTAGCAGGCTCCCTGTTTAGGGGACACTTCCTGTCTGTCACTGGAACACATCTGTCGTATCTGCATCCTCTGCTTTCAGCCATGCAGTTGTGTCTGTCTCACTGATTGGTTGCCCACCAAACTGGAATCTGATCTGCCTCACAGACAAACCCTGTGTTTCACGATAGGCTTTCGCTGGTTCACTAATTGTCTGTCTCTTGACCTTTAAAAACACCACAGAACCATCTGCTGCCACCTACCCATGTATATGATCATTGTTCTCAGTCTTGGGTTTCTTGGTTACCATGGCAAGTACTGGAGTCCCCTCAGCTGCCATCTCACAAAAGAGGCATCAGGTCTGCCTGGCAAAAGCACATGAGCAGCACCAGCAGGCACAGAAGGAGGTAGGAGTGGTCGATCAGGCAAAAGGCACCAAGCGCTGAGGACTTCCTGAAACCTGGACCCGACAATGCTTGAATATTAGGAAGAAAAACAGCCGTGGCTGCTACCCAAAAGGACAAGCATGTAATGCTGGCATCCAATAGACCCAGATAGGGATAGCTGGCATCATGTGCAGAATAGTCCTATGAAAAAGTCTATGCAGCTTCCATGGTTCCCCACGTACAGAGGGCAAACCTGCTTCTTAGAGACTAGAAACCAACTTTTTGTAGCTTAAATATGCATAATTATCTAAATTGGATGTCAGCATAATTAATTTTCTAGATGTATAAAACTTTGCCTGGCGTTTGGGCTGCCGCTAAAATAAATTTTTATCACTACATATGGCTCAGTCACACTCAAAGTAGAAGAAAGTCTTGTCAACATACACATCATGTCAATGCAAACTTACACATCATAAGAAGTCACCCCCAACCAGGGCACTAGGTACCTGAAGTGTCATATTTTGAAATGCATCTTGTCCTAGCATCAATTACTTTTAGTTTTCTTTTCTTACGATGCAAGGGTTTGTTAAGTTTTTAGGGTGATGCATGGAGATGGAAAAACTATGTATTTTATTTCAGAGAATAAAGACAATAGTCCTTTTATGAAAAAGAGGACACTTCCTCTGCCTCTGGCATGAAAATCACCGTTGTTCAAGTTCTGGATATGCAGAGTGTCCTGGATTCTCTTACTGTGAACAGGCTGTGATGGTGGTGGGCATAGGAGCAACGTTCATCTAGGCTGTCAGAGACTGACCTCAGGCTTCCTTGCCTGTTGTAGGATGTTTACAGGACCCCTGGGAGATGCTCTGCTAATGAGTTACAGGCTGCCTCATCCATCCAGCACTTTGACTATCTGCCTAATCTTCTGAAATTCCTAACCCTGTGCTTCCTCCTTCCTCCTCCCAGAGGTCCTTCTGGGAGACACTGGATACAGGGACGAGCCGCTCTAATCTGGGGTCCTGCAGTCTGGTGGATATGTACAACCCAGGGGACTGCAGCTTTGTTTATCTTTCCTACTTGTCTGGTGGGAGGTTGGGTAAATGAGAAGGCTTCAGATTACGGGTCTTGGAAAAATATCCGAGTGGTGTGTTGTTGTTGTTTTAAAATTCCAGTCATTCATAACAGAGATCTGAAACTGTTTTTCTTGAAAATGAAATTGCGTGCTTTGACTGCAGGAGTCTCTCCACTTCGACAAGGAAAAAAAACTTGAATATCCGATTACATTTTTAGAGCGAAGTTAAGGGTCCATAGGTGACTGTTTCATGCAATTTGAGGATAATGACCAAAGAGTAAGATGCCCTTGTGTGAAAGCAGCAAGGACATCATTTATAAAGTCACACTTATTGATCTAGGTTAAGTCCAGTTTATTTCTAAACAGATGGGCAAAAGGAAGGAGACATTTGGGAATACAAATATTTTGGATATTTCTTGGTTTTCAATAATTAAAATTTTATTTCACCTTAGAATCTATGGGCAACAAACATTTATAAAGTCAGATGATGTTTTAGGGTGGACACATTTTGAATAAAAGCAAAGTTATGATGTTGCAAAATTAAAGACAAATGTTATGAAACCTAATCACTTGCCTTTCCAGAGTTCAGGCTTGTGAGTTTCGTTCCCAGGTGGCAATAAACAGATAATCGGTTTGATTGATTCCTGATTCTTGGTGTGGCCACATTTCTCCCCTAAACACAAAGGCCTTCAGAGGGACCTGTTGACGAAGGAGGCTTCCGATGAGGCAAGATATTGACTGAATAATTTCTGTCTCAGTGGAGCTGTCCATCACAGCTGAGCTTTGGGAGTGTTGGGATGATGAGTGTTTTATATTTGGGGAGAGTGTTGGCTTCAAAGTCTCTAAAACACAGTACGTAGTGTCCCTTCTCAATGCTGTACACGTTCAGATTTCTTCCTGACAAGACCTTCCCACTAGGATGGGAGGTTCAAAAGTCCAGTGTGTCTGAATTGAATGTTCAACAGTAAATGACCCCTGCAGATGAAAAGGTCAAAACCAATTGATAACCAGTCCAGCCCTGAAATACATAAGTGGCCTGCTGTTAATTGTGAGCCACCCTTTATCTGTCAGCTATCATGAGTCTTGTTCCTTCTACCCATTCCCTTTTATCCTGCATGATGATTGGTTATTATTTTTACATTTTTTTGATAGCATGGATGCTGGAACTTGCAGTAAAGGTCTTGAAAACTGAAAACAAGAGCTTAATTCTTCAAGCACTAGAAGTTTGCTAATTCATAGAGACATTGAATTAAATGATTGAGCTTGTCTTTTTTATTAATTAAATTTATGTAGTGGCATTTCACTTGTATCTTAATAAATAAAACTTGCCTGAGTAAAAACAGCCCCTCTGGTCAGCGTTACAGACCAGGCAGTGGTAACACACACCTTTAATCCCAGTAGTCACACTAGGTGCCATAGAAACTGGGCAGTATATGCCTTTAATCCCAGTGGTGTATGCCTTTAATTCCAGTCCTAGAGAAGATTATAAAACAGGAGGAAACAGCTCTCAGTCTTAGTCTCATTCTGAGATTCCTGGAGAGAAGATCACCATTTCGGACTGAGGTGGAGGTAAGAGTCAGTGGCTGGCTGTTTTGCTTTTCGTATCTTCAGATTGAACCCCTATTTCTCTCTCTGAGTTTTTATTAATTGTGCTTCAAATTTATTCATTTATTTTACATCTCCACCTCAGGTTCCCCTCCTTCCTTTCCTCCTGTTCCCTCCTTCCACTTCCCCCTACCCCCACTCCCGCCATCTACGTTTCCTCTGTTTCTGTTAGAAAAGGGGCAGGCCTCCTATGAATGTCAAAAAGCTTGACTTATCAAGTTTGTCCAACCTTTGTCCACAGTCATGGAATAGACAGCAGAGAAAGAGCTAGGCTTGTGGTACTTCAATTGTAATTTTAAAAACAAATGGTACTTTATAGATCAAAAGATTTTTTTAGTAAACTATTACATCTATGCTAGGTCAAAAGCTACCATTAATAACTAATAGAAGTTACCACTAGTAACTAGTCTATAAAATAATTTCAAGAAGTGTGTATGCTATACATATGTGTATATGTTTACATGTATATGTGCATGTACATATGTACCTGGGTGTGTGCACATCTGTGTGGTGACCAGAGGTTGATCTAGACTATTCTCTTCAATCATTTAGCCTTATTTTTGAGACAAGCGTCTCACAAAGACTGGAGCTCACTGATTGACCAACAAGTCTCTCTCTCTCTCTCTCTCTCTCTCTCTCTCTCTCTCTCTCTCTCTCTCTCTCTCTCACACACTCTCTCTCTCTCTCTCTCTCTCTCACACACACACACACACACACACACACCTTCAGTCCTGGGGTTACGCTTATTTGCTACCATGTCCAACTTTCTACGTGGATGCTGAGTATGCAAATTCAGGTTTTCCTGCTTGCATGGGAAATATACTGATTGAGCCGCGTTTCCCACCCCTAAAGTAATTTATCAACCATAAAAATGTAAAAATTTTAAAAATTTTTAAAAAGTTAATCTAACCAGGAAGTCAAGAATCATCTGTTTTCTAATTTCAACACATCTACAGATAATCATTTCATGATAAGATTTTCTTCCTTCCTTTCTTCCTTCCTTCCATCCTTCCTTTCTTTGAGAAGATAATTAATAAGTAAGAAAATATTTCTACTGACATGAGTTTCCAATATGTTAAAGAACTCTTCTGTGAGAGCTGGAGGGATGGCTTAGTGGTTAAGAGCACTGACTGCTCTTTTAGTGGCCTTGAGATCGATTCTTGGTACCCACGTAGTGGTTCACAACTGTCTGTAACTCCAGTTATAGGGGATCTAATGCTCTCTTCTGACGTCTGTGGACAGCAGGCATACACATGGCACACAGTCATTCATGCGGGCAAAATCCTATACACAAAAAATAATAAAATTTTAAAGATCTTTTAAATAATTCCTCCCTAAAATATTAAAAGCAATGAAAAATACTTTAAAGGGAAACAGCAAGAAAAGCTAATCACAGTTTTGTGTTTCCAACAATGAAAATAATAATTGTAATAATAATTAAAGTAAGTCACTGATTCTGGAGACTGACATTGGAAGACAGGGAAGTCATGGAATCTCCCATGATGGGAGTTAACAGGGACATGCAAGAAGTAGAGAAGGATCCAGACCTTTGGTCACTGAAAAAGAAATTTCTATAACTAGAATTGAGCCAAGTCACCCATGGTGTCGAACAGGGCCATCCTTTCACAAGTGTTTGCTCAATGAACTGAGCCATGGCCTATCACCGGATAGTCAAAACAGCTGTGCAGAGATCCAACTGCAGAATTAACACGTAGCATATCTAACATGAGCCCTGGTGCATCAGTGTGTCCAACAGCAAACCTTGACTTCGAATACTTTACCTTCTTGTGTTAACACCAGGCGAACTTTGAATACGGAAACAATGAAAAAGACAACAGTACTTAAAGCTGTCAAAAGTCGGGGATGTGGCTCTTGTGGCATCATTTATTTTCTGCCTTTATCTTTGGCATACAACCACACCATCCTCTCTTTGAAAGAAGTTATCTTTCAAAAGAACCAACTTTTGTAGTACGGTTGGGCATCTCTTGGGTATATTCCCAAGAGTGGTATTGCTGGATCCTGAGGTAGGTTGATTCCCAGTTTCCTGAGAAAACACCACACTGATTTCCAAAGTGGTTGCACAAGTTTGCATTCCCA
>JAQHUG010000002.1:16647599-16661970 GCA_028555095.1 Dicrostonyx torquatus
AAAAAAAAAAAAAGAACCAACTTTAGAGTTTTACCACCTGGGAAACAGAAGCCTCTTCAGATCTCAGCATGTGTAAACCTTTTGGAGATGTATTTGTTCTATGTGTACAGCACTCTGGGTGTGTGTATGTACACATACAATAAGCAGGCCTGGTACCCATGGAGGTCAGAGGAGGGCTTCGGATCCTCTGGACTGTGGTTACTGATAATGGTGAACCATTGTGTGGATGCTGCGAACTGAACCGGGTCCTCTGGAGCAGAAACAAGTGTTCTTAACCACTAAGCCATCTCTCCAATTAAATAAAATGTTAACACCCACTGAGTCCCTTTAGTGCTGCTGCCTGTGTGTGAATGGGTGTGGGACCATCTACTGGAGGATGGGCAGTTTCTAAGGAGCCATATCACTGGAGAAAACTTAACTCTCCCCCTGGAAAGCATCAATTACCAATGACTTCTCAGAAAGGGAAGAAATTTTTTGCGACCCTCCCTCATCCACTCTTGGATTTGGGCTGACTTGGTCCTGTGCATGGAGTCACAGTCATGGTAGTTCATGTGTACAGCTGCCACTGTTGACGTTTGATAGATACTACGTCTCTACTCTTCCATCTTCTGCAGTTGTCCCTAAGCCTTGAGGTAAGATTTCTGGTGTACATGTCCCACACAAAGATGAGAACTCTACAGCCACTTACAACAATGTGTGTTGACAGGTTGTGAGTCTCTGTATCAACTGCCATCTATTACGAAAACTTCTTTTATGAGGGTTGAGATGTGCATTAATCTATGGGTGTGACAATAAGAACTTACCAAAGACATAAGGAATATTTTCAATAAAGTCACAGAAAAAACACTCCCCACCTTGTTACTGGTGGACAAACAATAAGACAAAAAGCAAGGTTACAAGAAGATATCCTCCTAGCTGGGAGATGATTTACTTACTCCTGGAAGCCATGAAAAACTGAAGGCTCCATTCCTGAGAACTCTTAGCCTCATTACAAATCCTGATGGAAAATTTTGTTTGACTTTGCACTGCATTAATAGGGAAGCTTTTCAGAGTCCTGTGATGAAGTCTCCGAAGGAGTGTGTCAGTTCTTTAGAATTAACAGCACAGATCTGCTTGGTAGATGTTTTCATCTCGCCTTCATTCCGTCTGGACCACTTGAACTTCCTCTCCCTCCAAACAAAGCCACAAAAACAAGGAAAGTAAGGACAGAAAGTGTAGCTCAGTGGTAGAACACTTGCCTGGCCTAGACTTGGAGACAAACCCCAGAAATTCGACCAAAAAAAACATTAAGGAAACAACAACAATAATAACAATAAGACAGAGGAAACCATAAAAAGTAATTTGGCCAGTTGCATGTCCTTTAATGTGAAAATGCTTTGAAAGCACTTTTGCCCCATCAAAATATTTTCAGGGTCAGGGGGGCTAAAGGACCCTGAGTGAGCACCAAGATTTAGAGCGTCGGGCGAATTAAACTCCTTCCTCTCACAGATCTATTAGAGTCTTTGAGTCTTTAATATAATTTAAAGCAATTGTCCCTGTAGGGAGGTCAGACAGTTTACACAGTTACACAGAAATAGCTGACCTGTCTGAGGAAACTAGAAGAATTTCAAGGGTACATTTCAAGACCCTGTTTCTGTTGATAACAGTGTTCCAGAATTTATATTTATTAATATTGCTTTATTTTGGTCAGACTCCCACAGGAAATCCTGAGGAGTGTCCGTTGCTAGCATATTTTATCTTCGATAGCTTCATCCCTTTGGTCTTGCATCCTGACTGCTAGGATGAAGCTTACCTTTGACAGCCTTTAATAGAGTCGAACATGACAACAAGCAGGAATTTCAACACTCGAGGAAGACAATCCATCTACTTTCTCCGGTTATCATTAAAATGTCTTCTAGACGTAGGTCATAACTGGAAACCTATAAATGATGCCTGTGTAGCAAGCACTTCCCACAGAGCTGGAGTCCCAAGTGATTAAAATTTATCACACTGTTCTTATGGTTACAAAGACTGCTGATCTGTGTCATTACTTAGAAAGTACTATTCATAACATTTTCATTTCAGTCCAAATAGTTTTTTTCCCCATAAAATGCTCTTGATCTTTTTCTTAAAAGGTCTAATCCACTTCTCCTTTGAAAGAACAAAGAAAGAGGTCGATTGTTCTCTGGTTTAAATTTTGTTTAGTGTGATATATTTATTGCCTGGTGGGATGTATCTAATTTTCCACTGGCTTTTGCTGAGAAAGTAATTGGCTAGAACTTAATCCCTTGCAACCTGCAGGCTGTAAGCACTTTTGTGACCTGAAGCTGTGCTGTTTGCATATGGCTCTATTAAAATGATGTGTAACCACAGGACCTCGTGTCTGAGCAAAGCTTTGTTTTTCACAGATGCACACTTTGAACAGACGAATTCACGCTTCCATTAGATAACACAGCACGCACCACGGTGCTTTAAAGCAGGTCTTTGCATGGTAGAAGTTTATTAAAATACAGAACAGGCTAGCAGATGCTTCCGTCTCAGAACTACAGGTCTGAAGTCGAGGTTGCCTCGAAGCACAGTGCCAGGAAACCATCCCCAGGCAGCCTCTTTAGCTGTTTCACCTGGGGAGCGGTGTGGCCCTCCGCTGGTCTGTTTATTGAGAAGGAGAGAACACAGCATCTGCTTATCTGCCTACAGATTCATTTCCCTGAACATTAGTTTGAGATAATGCCGACTGAAAATTTCTGGCTTGAGCTTTTGGACCTCTGAACTCTGGAACTAAGTGTACCTTGTAATAACACTAAGAGATTAGGGAAGAAAAGAAAGTAAGATATTAGTGCCTGCAGTATATACATAAAAAATGTATCAAAACTGTTAGCATGATTCTGATCCTAATTATAAAAAGTTTAATATGTGAATTGTATCCTAACCATCTAACCATATAATTTAGTGTTCTCACTCTCACTTGCTCTGTCTGTCCGTCTGTCTGTCTCTCTCTCTCTCTCACACACACACACACATACACACACACACACACACACACACACCATTGTATATTTAATGCTCTACAGTACTTTACAAAAGATGCTATTTGATGACACTGCCAAAATTTCACATTGAAGTGTTAGAGATAAAGCGGAGGAAAGTAACTCATTTCACTTTTTCCCCTCGTTTCTGAGGAAAATATTACTAAGGGGTTAAGTAGTAGACAAATTGCCAGATCTATCTTTTTTTTATTTTCAAAACAAAATGTACTAGTTCTTTGCATTGCTGACATAGTTGGCTCCATGTAACTTTTGGAGCCAATTTCTTGTTGTATAATTATCTCTCAGCTTAAAGTCATTTTGTGATGGGAACAACCAAAGAAAAAGCCAGCTGGTGGCTAGCAGAAACGAGACAGGGTGGTAAGAGAAAAAAAAATGAATCAAAGAAGAGATTTCATCAATCTTATTAAAGCAAACTCCAAGGGGGTAACTTACTTTTCCATGTAAATATTTTATAATATCAAATATTCCTTATGGATAAGAGAGCTATTGACTGAGGCTTGACATGAATGTGACATGAATGAATACGAATGAACATACTTCACTGCACATTAAAAATCTGAAAGGAGACAGCAGTACATGTAAGAGCATGCAACACAGACCTTCTGAAGATGATGGGCATTGCATCGAAGGAACTATGGGAGCTGCTTTTCGTTGTTTTCCATGCAGGGGATTGAACCCAAACGCACTACCATTGAACTGCATCCCCAGCCCCAGAAACTGCTTTAATGAAGATTTTGTGTTTATGTGCATAGTTCATTTTACCCTTCTATGTGCTGGTTATGCTAAAAAGGTTGCCCAAAGACATGAAAACTCCATACTCACACACCCAGCTGAGTGTTCCCAATCGCTGAGCCTGAAAATTGAACTTCCGGTCAAATTAACCAGTTGCTTTTTCTGTAGAATAACGAAGATCTAATTCAGTTAGGATTTCTTTCTTTTTTCATATCAGTAAATTTCCTGAAATAACTCTTTAGAAAATATGTGTGCCAGGAAACATGCAGAAATATCCTAAGCATCTTTGGAACAATAGAATAGTGGATGTAGATGGACCACAGATTTCTAGACCTACAGGGAAGCTGAAAATGACCCCTCTCTAGCCTTGCCAGCGGTGAGATATACTGAGGTCACACAGTCTCCCACTCTACCTGCATACCTCGCACTAAGTCCCTCCTTATATGGAAACATCAGCTCCTTGGCCCTTGTATACATTCAACAGCAGAGAGCATAAACCTTTTTCTCTTTAACAACAAAGTTCTTTCCGCTGTGTAAAATATTTTCTATTCCTGTGTTTTTTCTTCTTTAGACATGGTTTTTATGTCCTCTCAACAAGCAGAGAGCATGCTCTCAAAGTATGGTGCCCAGATAAAAATTCAGGCTTTAAACAAACAAAATAAAGATCATTTTTGGGCCCCAGACCTTTGGAATGAAATCCAGGTCTTCACATCTTCTGCAACCTAGGAAGTTCGCTCTGCAATCATCTCTAATCATTACCAGCCTGACAGCAGCCCTAACACTGTCGTCCCTACTCTGAACTCAGTGTTAGCTAAAAGCCCTAGACCATCACATTTTACCATATCCAATGTAAATTTCTTTCCCAGTTAGTTTCCTAACCCAGGGTAAAGGCCACGTATTTATTGTTTATTCCATTAGCCTTTATCTTCTGATATTCAGCCTTTCTTCTGAACTTATGTGGAGCCCGATGTTGTCATCAGGAAAGTCAGTAAGACTTCAGGACATCTGACAAAATCCTGCCAAATGACTCGAAGAAACCCTGGGAGTTTGGCTCATCCCAATATGTTACATTCTTTCTGTAGAAGACATCTTTTCCAACCTTCAGACTATTTCTGCAGGTGTTTAAGTCTTCTCCCTAGGCAAAGCATAATTGCAAATAGATTTTTTTAAAAACTGACTTATTCTGTATTGACTTGAATTCTTGATTATTAATAGCACATTTTAGAATTTTCTACAAGTGGAAAAACCATTCCAGGAAAACTCAATGAATCAAAGTCATTCATTATAACATTATGGTTATTGGTCTGTTCTATCTATAAATGTGTTAATGATGAAAGTCGGATTGTGTTTACCATAGCTAGATTTTTGTCTGTCCTTTAAGACCTCATCTAGAGTGAAGACAAGTTTAGACAACTTATAGGGATGTTTCCTAATAAGTAAAAATGAAACCAAGACAATTTGCCCAAGTCAAATAAAATTTTTGTATCTAAAAGTTTTTAAAATATGTGTGCTACTATGAACATAGTAGCACAAATGCTTCTAGGGAGAGCCTGGGGTGGGGGAGGGTAGAGATGGAGGAAGGGTGGATATTGGAGAAGGGAATAAGATATCTACATTAAGGGAGTCATTTTAAGATTGGCAAGAGGCTTGTCTCTAGAGGGGATCCCAGGTGTTCCCAGGGATGTCCCTAGCTAGGTACTTGGGCAGCAGAGGAGAGGGTACCTGAACTGACCTTGTCCCATAGTTACATTGTTGAATATCTTGATTGTCACCATAGAAATTTCGCATGATGGATGGAAATAGAGCCAGAGACCCACATTCACATCAGAGCAAGGGATTGAGCTACCAAGGTCCAGTGGAAGAGCAGAAGGAGGGAGGAGCAAGGAAGTCAGGACCACGAGGGACTGGCCCACCAACTGAGACAGTGTGCTTGATCTATTGGGAGCTCATCAAATACAGCTGGACCAGAACTGAATGAGCAGATGACCAGACCGGACTCTCTGAATGTGGCTGCCAATGGGGACTGACTTAGAACCAATGATAATGGAACAGGGACCTATCTCTTCTGCATATAATGGCTTTTTGGGAACTTATTCTATATGAATGCACATCTTCCTAGACCGAGATGGAAGGGGGAAGGCCTTGGGCTTCCCACAGGTCAGGGTATCCTGCCCCATCTTAAGGAAGCAGGGGGAGGGCGGTGGGGTAGTGGGGGAGCGGGAGGGCCTGGGACAAGAGGAGTAAATGTAAATTTTTCTTTTAACAATAAATAAAGAAAAAATATGTGTGAGATACCACAGCTCACGTAAGATTTAATGACATGCATTTATTACACACAATGAACTAACAATTCGAAAAAGTAGTGCAGATAAAATATAATGATTACCATAGTTTTCCTGAAGCATACACAGGAACCATAAGTCTTTGCATCTAACTTGAAAATGAACGACAATTAAAACGCTCGAGGAGCCACATGTGGAGGAGTCTTCATCCTCACATTTACTTATGAGTGGTCTTAAATCCTTTCAAGAAAAAGAGTAAACAAAAGACACGGCCACAAGAAGTCTACCTTGGTCTGCAGTCACTGCTCCCCCCAGTTTCTGTGTTTACCAAACGTCCTGTTGAAGTGTTTAGATATCTTAGTTGAACCAATACCACAAGCAGAGATGTACATCACCCCATGTCGCGTAGATGCAGTAAACAGCCTAAAGTACAAATACAATCAAAGTGTCTTCTGGAACATTCTCACAGTCTTGAGATCTTCATAACTGAAGAAGCCATCTGTCATGCTCAGGATGATCCCCAGTGGTCCCCATGCAGTGCCTGTCTCTGTGCCTATGAGTCAGGGAAGTGTGTCTCTGATTTGATTTAGACAGGATTTAGATAGGGTAAGGCACTTCCATCTATCTCTTTTGCCCCACTTACAAATTAAACAGGAAACACATATACAGGGTATACATGACACAAATGTGTCTGTTTTTTATCCTGCTGGTTTTATTTAACTTTCCTCTCTCTAACCCAAGCATTTTTGTTCTCTTCTCATACATTTATCTCACATCCGAAAGAATAATCAGATGAGTTTGTTGTAAGTCATTTTGCTGTGTGGCTCTTTGAACCAAAAAGTCCTTTTTAGTAGAAATAGCACTATGCTCAGTTTGCCTGCCATTTTTAATTGATGAATGACACAGATGATGTCATCTAGATGATGTGTGGCATAACCATGTTTCTAATCTAGCTTGCCTACACATGGACAAAACTGGGCCTTCAAAGTGTAAGCTTCAAGCTCATGCTCTCTTTATGGTTCTCCCATCTTTAAATACTATGTTATACCCAAAGGCACACACAGCTAGGTAAATAAGTCATTTGCTGAATATCCAGTTAAATATTTATTGTAAATAAGCAATGAGCTGCTGCATATTTCAAATTTGCTTAAACTCTTACACTGACACATTATGTGTCCTTTATCTGAAGTTCAACTCTTGTGTTCTGTCCTACAAAGTCTCTGAATGCTATTTCAAGCCTTTTTGTCCAGGCTTTCCCCCCACCATCTCAGATAACCTCCTATGCCCTCTGGACAGGAAGATTCATCTCAATTGGCTTTCTTTTCCCCCTTGGTGATAGCCTGGTCAGCCTATTTTACACCAAACACAGCACAACTGACCTTTTCCTTCTTTGTGTTATGATTATGCCTGGCGTATCTTATGTCACAAGCTGTGTCTCACTCTTGGAGATGTTAGGAAGTAAAGATAAAGAGGATGGAAGGATTTTTTTTCTCACCTACATTCCCAAGACTAGGTGCTAGGAGATACCCGGAGGACTTTTGGGTGGGGAAAGGAGACAGTTGAGCGTATAGAAAGCTGGATGTGAACCTCAGACCCTGCAGATGGCACATTTAAACAACATCCCTGGTCAAGTACTTGAAAGTTAACTGAAGTTGTTTATAATACAGAGAACCTTGCACAGGATTACCTAAATAGTTGCCTTCTAAATCCATGTTTCTGTTTAACTAAAATTTCCTTAGTTCTTATGTCTCCCCCTCCGTTATCTCCCTTCTTCTTTTTCCTCCTGTCTTTCTTCCCTTTCTCCCCCTCTCTCTCAGAAAAAAAAAGAGAGATGGAGAGAGAACATTTATTTCACTTTTTACATTGTTTTAAATTTTCCCTGATTGTGATGGAACACACTTAATAAACAGGAAATTTCAACTTTTACAGAGTATTTCGTTCAGCCAAACTTCCCTAAGATTTTCAACTCGATTTCATGCCCCTTGATTCTCTTCTTCAACAGTCAAATGGCACTTCTAATCAGAATGTGTAAGACGAGCAAAACTCTGCTCCCACAAGCTCTCAAAGAGAGACAGAGAGAGAGAGAGAGCTAAAAATTGCTCTCATCTCATCTGGCTGGCTCACTTTTATCTACAAACAAAAGAAAAACCAGGAGAAAAGAAATAAACGGACCGAGGATAACATGCAGCCTCGTGTCTCTGAGTCAGATAACAAGATAATTTTTGTGCATCATCCATATTTCACTTTGCTTTTCAAAATGACCTTTCCAACCCCTAGCCCTATCACCAGAACACACATCCATTAATGAGGAATCTTTTCTTGCCTCATCCTTTTTCATATCAATCGCCACAAGACACTTGACTTTCCTTTGAGCTCATTCACTTTATAGCTGCTAAAAAGAAAATATAGTCTGGAGACAGCATATCTCCAATTGGTTCAGTGCAAGATGAGAAAATAAATTCCACAGTCTCTAGCTTTCATTTGCCCTGAGCTCTCTTTGTAAAATCTGGGAGCATTTCCAAATATCATATTTTAATCTGTGAAATGGGCGAATTATTTCTAAAAATATCTGTTTCACGTGCCATTTTTAGAGAAAAGAAAAAGTTCCTGGGATGCTAGTGTTTTATGATGAGTGGCTTTCAGGATCGTCCTGGCTTTGGCTCTGGAGGCTTTAATGCCAATGCCCATTGGACACTGTGAAATAATGAAAATAAGAGTAATAACGAAAGAAATGGCTCCCACACCTTTTTTTTTTTACTTTTGTTCTTTACAATTATTTTTTTCTTTTTTTTATTATTGTTAAAAGAAAAATTTACATTTACTCCCCTTGTTCCCGGCCCTCCCGCTCCCCCACTACCCCACCACCCTCCCCCTGCTTCCTTAAGATGGGGCAGGATACCCTGCCCTATGGGAAGCCCAAGGCCCTCCCACCTCCATCTCTTCTGCATGTATTGGCTTTTTGGGAACTTATTCTATATGGATGCTCCCACACCTTTCTCCAGAAGTGTACATGTCCGCATCTTATTTTCAAACCTGGTGTTACTAAGGGAGAAGCTGGGGATATGCCTCAGTGGTAGACCGCTAACCCACAATGTGTGAGGTCCTTGGTTCAAACCTTAGAACACAGAAAGAGAAGGGAGAGAGAAAGGGAGAGGTGGAGGGACTGAGAAGAAACACAATGGTCAGAGGAAGGAAAGAATAGAGAGAGAATGAATGAAAGGGAGAAGGAAGGAAGACAGGGAAGGAAAATCTTTGATTTTCTTATTGAATTTTCTTTCTCTCCTTTCCCTAGACTATCAGAGTTGAAGGTGTAGAAATCATATCCCTCTCCTTTTCCCACGTCCCTATACACATAAGAGCACCTGACCTGTAGTATATGTGCAGTATGGGAAGTAAACTTCAGTCAAGTTTTCTCAAACTTGTCCCACTTACTGCCCCCTTGTACCCCACTTTATAAGAACAGACTTCATTTTAGAATCCATAACTGAGTGTGCCCAGTGGTCAACAAACATCCAATGTCTTGTGAGTGTGTGCCTCTCAGCGTCTCCTTGCTAGGTAGGGAGATGGTGAACGTAGAAGCACAATAGAACAGTTATTCGGGTGGCACCAAGAAAAAGATGAGCAAAAAGGCAAATTTCATATGGAAAAGGGAGATTCAAATGGAATAGTTGAGTTATGAAAAAATGAAAATGCTCTGAAAGGAGCCCAGAACACATCTAATAGTCCCAATAGTGCCTTCATTGCAAAGTAGATTATCAAGGGTTTGCAAAAAGAAAAAAAGCATCATTTATTGAAACTAATTTACTCAGTTATGAGACAATGGTGCTATGACATTTATTGACTGTCTAGGTTGAACTAGTTAGTCTTGGTCTTCTCTCTATAACATGTATGATTGTCCCTACCCACAAAACTGTATTCGGTAAGGCCTTTCTGGGTGGAGCCCAGGTTGTCATTTGAATGTAGAGTGACCTACCTAATCTTCAAAATGTACAGACAACATTATCAAAACCATCCTATTTCTAAAGAGCTCAGGTGTAGTCTGACTCCCACACTCAGCAACAATGTTTTTCTTGGGCCCATTCTGCAGGGCAGGAGCACATTTCTCCCTCTTGCTGTTGGATATCACATATATAACTGAATAAAGTGAGAAACTCAAAGGCATTCCCATCGCATCTATGTGGCAACACGTGGTAAGACACAACCCATACCAAGAAACAACAGTGAGTATGGCTCTGAGACCCCAAAATCTAAGAGTATTTAAACCTGAAGGGGTTTTTTCTGAATTTAAACATGCACATTTGCACATTCATTTTAAAAGAAAGGAAAAATAGGTGTTGGCAGAAGCTCTTTCATGCTTTCTTAAAAAGTACTGTTTTTGCAAGGCAGTTTAAGACACCATTCAACAAGAGAAAGTCTACTCATATACACTGGAATGACAGCCAGAGCTCCATCCAGAAAGCTCTTTGCAAACACTAACTTGAGGGTGGTAAGAAGCCCACATAATATAAAGAGGGAAGAAGGGTAAGACCAGTCAGTTCAACCCATAGTGTCAGTAAATATCTTACACCTTAAATAAACCTGTTCCAATGAAAGAATGAATGAATGTAGCTTGACACCACAAAACTGACATGTCCAAAGGAGCATCCTGGAGATCCAGTAGAGACCATACTAGGCTATAGAGATGTCTCTGAAGAAAGCCTGAACACCTTGTCTGTCAGAGTGTCTTTATTATGGCTTGAGTGGACCCCCAAAACAAGGCCTACACTCTGGTCCCAGATGGGTGGGGAGCTAATGAAAGTCTGAAGTAACTCTACATGAGAAAAGATATTATTTCAATACATCATTTGAAGTTACTTTGTAATAAACACTCATGATTTTTACAAAGGTATTTCTGAACAGTAAGAAGGGACAGGAAAACAGCAGAAAAGAAGGGAGAGGGAAAGAGAAGGAAGAAAGGGAGCAAAGATGAAAAGGGGGAGAGAAGAAAAGGACATGCAATGTCCGTTTACAAAGGGTTGGGACTGCACGGTGAAAGGACGGACCCCAGTGTCGTCACCCCCAGGCTTCACTGAGGCACTTTATCACTTTTGACCACAAATGCTGGATCTCTGAATACTGAAACTACGGGCATTATAAAAACCTTAGACTAGTCTTTGCCTTCCCTTGGGTTTTCTTTTAATTCACTTGAGAATGAATACTTGCAAGAGCAAAAAGAACTCCCTACAACTTCAGAAAACAAGATGAGAAGACTCAAAGCATTCTGAACTAATGGGAAATGACCATTCTTGACCTCCTTCTCTCTCCTCCAGAGGCCCAGGGCTCTCTGCAGACATAACTAGGGAGATTAGACAGTTTCTCCCTGTTTCCAGGTCAGGAGAGCAAGGCTAGAGTTGTTCAGATGTTTACTGAGTGCCTAATAAGCACAAAACATAGTGCTTGGTACTGTGGGGATCAGAGACGGCAGATACAGCTCCTGCTGCAGCAAAAAAGAAACAGAAGAAAAGTGTTCGTAAGTTAACAGGAAAACAGATTTCCCAAGGTTGTTGCCAGAGACAGACATAGAAACCATGAGCTTTCCTGACCAATTAAATGTATTTAATAGTCACTGCCTTATTTAGAAGTGGATTGGCCATCTGCAAAATGCACATGTGGACACACACACACAGAAAGAGAGAGAGTGAGAAAGAGAGAGAGAGAGAGAGAGAGAGAGAGAGAGGCTGTTAAAGTTGAAAAACAGAAATTGTGAAATGCATATACTTTAATTATAGAGAAGCTGGAAATTAATAGGTTCTATTTATTGGGCATTTTTACTGTGTAATGGGTATTGTGCTAAGTACTTTGAAGCTGTTTTTCTTTATTCTTGCAGTAAGTGAAGAGGCTAGGAATTGTTACCATTTTAAGTATGTTAGAGAGGCTTAGAAAACTTTCAATAATTCAATGTAAAGAAAATTGAAGTAGCCGGGCGGTGGTGGCACACGCCTTTAATCCCAGCACTCAGGAGGCAGAGACAGGCAGATCTCTGTCAGTTTGAGACCAGCCTGGTCTACAAGAGCTAGTTCCAGAACAGGCTCCAAAGCTACAGAGAAACCCTGTCTTGAAAAACCCAAAAAAAAAAAAAAGAAAAGAAAGAAAGAAAGAAAATTGAAGTAATTTGTTTTAGATGTCACAGCACTGTATGTGGTATTCGAGAACTAATATGCTCAACACGGAACATAGCATGATTTTTTTTTAACATAGCATTTCATAATAAGCTTGAGAATCAAATATGTGTTACTGAGTGAACATAATTGAGAGATGGTTTTGAGGAAGTTGCACAAGGGAATGGATTTATAAAGAAACCATGGTGGTTCATTATCATTATTTTGCACTAAATTCTTGATGAACGTTTAACATGTGCAATCTTTTCCCTTCATAACAACACAAACAAGAAAAAAAAAACAGACTGAGCCCCTGTCTTCAAAGAGATGCCAATAGCCTGGATTAGGTATTGAGATAGTAAAATGTTCGGGGGAAGGAGAGAGAAACTACAGTGGACAGCATGTTCTGTTATGGAGCCATGGGCAATTGATATGGAAGACCAGATGGGGATTGCTGTGGTCTGAATGCAAAACATCCTCCTAGACGTGTGTTCAAATACTTTATTTGTAGCTAGCGGATGCTCTATGGAAAGGTCGTGGAATCTTCTTTGAGAGGCAGAATCTCAAAGGAGGAAGTATGTCACTGGGAGCAGGCCTTAAAGCTTTACAGTCATGCCCCACCCCACTTCAAGTTCATCCCCTGCTTCTTGATTGTGGACACCATGTGACCAACCAGACTCCTGCTCCTACCACTGTGTACTGTATCCCTCTGGAAATGAGTGAAAGAACGAGCCCTTTCTCCAGTGAGCTTCTTTGTTTAAGTATTCTATCACAGTAACAGGAAAAGGAACAAATGCAGGGGTTCATCCCTCCATGTAGGGTCACCCTTCCATGTAGAGTCATCCCTCCATGTGGGGTCATCCCTCCCTGTGGGTTCATCCCTCCGTGTGTGGTCATCTCTTTGTGTGGGTTCATCCTTCCATGTGGTGGCTACAAATGACATCATGGAAGTCAGAGCTGGTCTGACTTCATATAGATTAGCAAAACTTTACTCAGAAAATAACAGGCATAGATAGGATTTCTCATAAAGAAGAAAGCCAATATATAAGGGCAATGTTTATGAGACCAAGATTTCCATATAAGAAAAATCAAACACTCCTAAAACAGGATACCACCGGAAGCCATTTCAGTTAAGTGCAGCATGAATTCTAATCGGTCTTAATAAAAACCTGGAGTCAGATATTGAGGTAAATGCTGAAAGATCGGAGAAGTAAAGGAGCCAGCCACTAGAGAGACCTTTTACCTCTACCGAATCCTCAGACAAAAGTGAGTAAGATCCTGTCGTCACAAATTCTCAGACTAAATGCCTTGAGTTCCTGTCTTCTCCTGCCTTAAATTCCTCTCTTTGCCCAACCTTGACCTCTCTAGTGCTGGAATTAAAAATATGTAATTCACAAGTATTGGGATTAAAGCTACCACAACCTGGCTCTGATTCTCTTTGAGACTGGATCAATCTAGTGTAGTCCAAGGTGACCTTGAACTCACAGAGATTCACCTGCCTCTGCTCTGCCTACCGAGCTGGGATTAAAGGTGTGTGCCACCACTGCCTGGACTCTATAGGTACCTCGAGACTCATTCGACACTCTGATCCTCAGGCAAGCTTTATTTATTATAACACAAACAAAATATCACTAGAGCTAAATGTGAGCACAACCTGCAAAACAAGGAAGTGGGTCTGGTAAGACAGTGAACCAATAAAAGCACTTGCTGTGCCAAGCTAGCAACCTGAGTCTGATCCTCACAAGAAGCTGGCTGTGCTGGCTTGCATCTTAAATCAGCAATCCTACAGCAGGATAGGAGGCAAAGACAGGAGAACTGCCCAGAAGCTCATGACAAGGCAGAAATAGAGAACTGACTTCCAAAAGTTGTCTTCTGATTGCCACATGTGTACCATGTCTCATGCATGCCCATACTCACACCAAACATACGTGTGCGCGCACACACACACATACAGAGAGAGAGATTACATTTTGTAAATTTTTTTGTTAAGAGAATGGGACAGGAGGAAAGACAAAACTAGTTAAAGTGATGAGGAAGGAAAAGAGATCTATTACAAATGCCTCTTGTAGAAAATTCTAGTGTTCCTCCAGTGCTGCTTGAGAAAGGCCCATCAGATGCATCCAGAAGCAGAGCTACAGGCCCAAGGCCTTCCCTCCCTCAGCCTCCCCTCCCTCAGCCTTCCCTCCCTCAGCCT
>JAQHUG010000002.1:16684452-16701000 GCA_028555095.1 Dicrostonyx torquatus
TCATCAGATATTTGCCCCAGAGATGCAGGGATGGTTCAGCACCCATATATTGATAAATGTGATCTTCCATATAAACAAATTGAAAGACAAAAACCAGATGATCACATCATTAGGTTCAGAAAAGGCCTTTGACAAAATTCAACATCCCTTCAAAATAAAAGTCCTGAAGACACTAGAGATACAGGCCACATAACTTAAAATAATAGAGGCAATTTACAGCAATCCCATAGCCAACATCAACCCAAAGCATTCCCACTAAAATCAAAAACAAGGCTAGGTTGACCACTCTCTCCATACCTTATCAATACAGTACTTGAAGTCTTAGCTGGAGATCAAGGGGATACAAATAGCAAAGGAAGAAATCAAAGTATCTTTATTTGCACAACATATGATTGTATACATAAGACCTTAAAAATTCCACAAGGAAACTTCCATAGCTGTTAAACTCTTTTAGCAAATTAGCAAGATACAAAATTAACACACAAAATTTAGTAATCTTCCTATATACAAATGACAAACAGACTTACAGAGAAAGAAATTAGGGAAACAGTACTTGTTACAATGCCTCAAGAAAAAAATATCTTGGAGTAACTAACCAAAAAAGTGAAAGACTTATATGATAAAAACTTTGAGATACTGAAGAAAGAAATTGAAGAAGATATCAGAAGATGGAAATATCTCCCATTTTCGTGGATTGGTAAAATTGGTCACCCTACAAAACTATCTACAGATTCAATGCAATCTCCACCAAAATTCCAACACAATTCTTCATGGAACTTGAAAAAACAATTTTCAGCTTCATATGCAAAAATACACAACACAAAAATCAAGATGGCCAAAACAATTCTGAGAAAGGTAAACACTAACTCAGCTACAAACCCTGAGATCTGCAATGGTGATTTGCCTGCAATATGCGCTATGATAGTGGCAGAAAGTTTGTGAGAGTAACCACCCAACATCTGATTATATTTAAGGTCCACTCCATGAGATAGAACCCATGCTGGACACTGCTCAGATGCCCAAAAGCATATCCTAGAGTGGATATGCCATGGACCTAGGGAAAAAACAACTGCTACTGTTCTGTTTAAGGAACATAGCGGGAAAATGACCCCTAAAGACATTCTGCTACATTCATAGATTGTTCCTTGCTCATTCATCATCAGAGAAGCTTCCTCCTGCTGCAGATGGGAGAAAATACAGATATCTAAAGCCAGACATTATGTAGAGAGTAAGAGACCTTGGAACACTCAACCTTAAATGAGATGTCCATCAAATCCCTCCCCTCAGGGCTCAGGGAACCCTGTGGAAGAAAAGTTAGAACTGCTCTAAGAGCCAGAGGGGATGGAAAAATCCAAGGAAGCAATCATTCTACACACCATAGTACTAATGCATATATGAACTCACAGAGACAGTGGCAACATAGACAGAATGTCTGTGGATGTGAGCCAGATGGAGTCCCAGCCATGAGAGGAGAAGTTGACATAGCCCACGTCCCTAACCCAGAAACTGTCTCCAATTAATAACCATTCACAAGTGAAAAATTTCTCTCCAACAGAGTCTCACCAGGGACAAACTGCTCTTAACATGCCCAACAGTAGATGGCCAACACAAAACAAATTCAATGGCATCTTTGTAGGTTCCATGTCTTATAATGTTTCTTTAGGACCTATTTTTTAAAACTTGACATGTCCTTTGTGCATATGTTATGGCTTCGGGATTTGTGTTTTTATGTGATTCCTGTGTGTGACTCCGTGTGTGTATGTGTTTCTTGTGATTTTCTTTGGCTCTTTTTCTTCTGTTTTGTTCTATTGTAGTTTGTTTTTTTTTACCTTATTTTATTTCATTATTATTCTTTTTTGGGGGACACACTGTCTTTTTATTACTGTTAAAAGAAAAATTTACATTTACTCCCCTTGTTTTCGGCCCTCCCGCTCCCCCACTACCCCACCACCCTCCCCCTGCTTCCTTAAGATGGGGCAGGATACCCTGCCCTATGGGAAGCCCAAGGCTCCCCCCTCCATCTCGGTCTAGGAAGATGTGCATCCATATAGAATAAGTTCCCAAAAAGCCAATACATGCAGAAGAGCTAGGTCCCGGTGCCATTATCATTGGTTTCTCAGTCAGTCCCCACTGGCAGTCACATTCATAGGGTCCAGTTAGGTCATATGCTCATTCAGTCTTGGTCCAGCTGGATTCGATGAGCTCCCAATAGATCGAGCACACTGTCTCTGTTGGTGGGCCAGTCCCTCACGAGATATCCCAAACCCAAAAAAAATGAGTATGGTATGTACTCACTCATTAGTGGACCTTAGCCATTAACAAAGGACATTAAGCTTATAGCTCACAAGCCTGCAGAAGCCAAATAGCAAGGTGAACCCAAAGAAAATCATATATAGATTTTCCTGGAAGTCGGAAGCAAACAAGATCGTCAGACAAAAGTTGGAAGCACGGGAGTGGGGATGGGGGTGGAGGTAGGGATTGGGGGAGGGGGTAGGTGAAAGGGAGGGTGTAGAAGGGAGAAAGGAAGAACCAGGGAGAGCCTGGGGTTGTGGGAGGGTGGAGATCGAGGAAGGGTGGATATTGGAGAAGGGAATAAGATATCTACATTAACAGGAGTCATTCATTATTATTCTTTAGAAACCTATTAGTTTCCTAACAAGAAAAAGCAGAAAGGGTGTGTATTTGAATGGAAGAGGACATGGGGAAGAACTTAGAGGAGTTGGGTGCAGGGAAACCATAATCAGAATATAGTTTATTAAAAAATTCTAATTTTATTAAAATAAAAACAGAAAAAAGATAAAATAAAGTTATTGAGGTCATTGAAGACAAAGATAAAGTAAATTTATATGAAGGTTAAAAATAAAAATTATACAAAATGCAGAAAGAAAAATGATATGAATGATATATCTGGATAAGGAGCTGTTCCCAGAAGGATGCAAGATAAAAATATTCAGCTGAGTTTTCACGACCATAAGTAATGCATGGGCAGAGCAAGAGAGACCAAAGAAAGGATTTTTCATTTCAAGATTGTATTCTCAAATGTAATGATTTCCAATCTCCCCCAGTAAAGTGTTTTAGGATTGTTATCAAATCTCTTGAACTGTCATCGTATAATAATATAAAACTACATGGGGCTAATTGTGAAAGTGTCTGAATTAGAGTCATTTTCAAACAGTCAAAGTCCTTCCTGATACCTTCAATCTCTGGCTCTCACTTCTAAACAAGCCTGTGAGGATCATGGGTCTGGCTTTGCAACAGCTTCCCAGGCATCTCAAAGTAGAGGCAGGCTACTCTGAAAGAGGTTTATGAGTACTGAGTTTATCTCGTGGGATAGATTTCAATTGGTACACAGGAAGTTTCTAAGGTTTTAAAGGAATTCCATCGCCTTGGGTTGAAATGGACATGGTACAAAATTCAGGGAAGTCTTACAGCAGGAAACAACTACAGAAGACATTTGCTTGCAGTAGGGCTCAATTCTGATGGAAAGAAAAGACACATTTGGATAGAAGCAAGATTCAAAGGCAAACAAAACTCCACAGACAGTTAGTGCCAGAGAATAGTGTTGACCCCTAATTTTAAATGCCCAGTAATTATTTAGCACATTAGATGTATTAATATACTGTGGGATTTCCCTCTGTATACTATAAATATGTTTTATTACCATTGGTTAATTTTAAAAAAACTGCTTTGGCCGATGGCTCAGGCATATTTCTGGCTAGTTCTTACATCTTAAATTAACCCATTTATCAATCTATGTATCTCCACAGAGCTATGGCTTACCAGTAAAGTTCTGGTGTCTTTCTCCTTAGGCAATTTCATGGCATCTGCCTGATACTGCCTTCTTTCTCCCTGCATTCAGTTTAGTTTTCCCACCTATCTATATTCTGCCCTGCCATAGGCCAAAGGAGCTTCTTTATTATCCAATGGTAATAAAATATGTTCACAGCATACAAAGGGGAATCCCATATCACTAACGCATTACATCTATGCATTTTATATTCTCCCTTTTGTAATATCAGCCATTTGATGTCTAATCAACCCTTTTCTCTTAGCAGTGTAGAGCATAATAAATTATATATATTTCATAATTAATGAACAATACACCTCTGATTTAGTGCTATTATCTCTATATTATAGTCCTCAGATAAAAAATGACACCCATAGAGCTAAACTCCAGAAAGTCCACTAAAAGACTCCTTCTTATAATTCTGCAGGTCATGAGACTCTGGATCTCTAAACCTTGTTCAAATCATATGAGATGCAGTCAGGGAAACCACATGGGGAGACTTTGGAGAGGAGATAAGTATATTTCAAATGTGGAAAGAATGGCTATTTGTTTGCTGCCAAAATACAGACAGACAATCATTTATAATTTTCCACCAATTTGATTGATATTTCTTCCGTCGGGAGCTGGGATGCATACTGATGGACTTATGAAAAAGCAATGCTTTGTAAGCTAGGTAATTCTGGAGTCCAGATAAGAAGACCTTGTGCAACTTTTCCCTGGAATTCTTGGAGTTCTCACTAAAAAGAAAGCCAACCATCACAAAAAATGTACAAACTGCCCTGACAACCATGTGGAAGAGTTCCACCTTGGCACTCCAGTCTGCATCACTGATAGCAAACCAGCGGTGGGAGTAAACTACCTTGAACATCATGCCAAGCCAAGTCTACAGAAGACAGCAGCTCCAGCCACCACCTGATCACAGATCCATGAATGACCCCTGTATGAGGCTTGCACAGTCCCCAAACCCCTTCCTGAATTCTTAACTCTCAAAATACTAAGAAAAATAAAAAGAAAGAATGGTAGCATTAGGAATATGCAATCAAGACTGGAGATGAAAATGAGTGGTAGGACAGCAGTCTAATGTGCATGAGATCCTTGGATCCATCCTCAACACTGTACAAACAAACAAAATAATATATAATCAAGCATTGACAAACTCATCCAAAATATATACACTTGTATGCTTGTATAAGTTAAACAATTCAAGCGTGTATATACACAGATACTTTATATTTGGGGCCATAGGAGCTGTAGCCATGGGTGATGGTGAGAAATAGATAGAAGATAAGTTTGTCTATAGTTAAATTAGAAGAGGCAGAGGCAGGTGGTTCTCTATGAGTTCAAGGCCAACCTGGTCTACAAGAGCTAGTTTCAGTTCCAGGACAAGTTCCAAAGCTACAGAAAAACCCTGTCTTGAAAATCCAAAAAAGAAGGACAAGGAGAAAGAGAAGGAGGAGGAGGAGGAGGAGGAGGAGGAGGAGGAGGAGAAGAAGAAGAAGAAGAAGAAGAAGAAGAAGAAGAAGAAGAAGAAGAAGAAGAAGAAGAAGAAGAAGAAGAAGAATGTTGTAAGGAGAGGGGGAGTGGGGGGCCCTTTGTCCCAGTTGCCCGGCTAGCTTACACCTGAAATAATCACACAGAAACTGTATTTTTTTAAAGATTCATTTATTTATTACATATACAGTGTTCTGTCTGTATGTATGTTTGCTGGTCAGAAGAGGGCACCAGATCTCTTTACAGATGGCTGTGAGCCATCATGTGGGTGCTGGGAATTGAACTCAGGACCTTTGGAAGAGCAGCCAGTGCTCTTAACCTCTGAGCCATCTCTCCAGCCCCCAGAAACTGTATTTATTAAAACACTGCTTGGTCTATTAGCTCTAGTTTCTTATTGGCTAATTTTTACATCTTAATTTAACCCATTTCTATTAATCTGTGTATCACCACGTGACTATGGCTTACTGGCAAGATTATAACTAGCGTCCGTCTCAGGCAGAAGATCAATGGCTTCTCTGACTCTGCCCTTCTTCCCAGCATTTAATTTAATCCACCTACCTAAGTTCTGCCCTACCAGGCCCAAAGCAGTTTCTTCATTCATTAACCAATGAAAGCAATACATGAACAGAAGAACCTCCTACAGAAGAAAAAGAAGAAGAATGAGGATGAGGAGGAGATGGAGGAGGAGGAGGAGGAAGAAGAGGAGGAGGAGGAGGACTCAGTGGCATAAGTGTAAATCTTATCCCAGGATAAACAGTAGTTCAGAAAACAAATGCCAACAGAATTGTGACAAATTGAGGAACCTATAGTTAGAGTAAGCCACAGAGAATAGCAAAGGACATTTGGGCTGGTAGAATGTGACCCACAGAGAACAAGATCAGTTTATCTGAGTAAAAGTAGAACAGAGAATCTCCCTACTCTTCTCCCAGTGAAAATAAATCACATATGCACCATTCTTAGAAGGACTCAGATTCTAAGACAAGGAAAAGATTCATAGAGTGAATACTATGTGAGACAAAGAAACACTCTGTGAGAGAGCCACCAGACACATATGGACATTGGTATCTTAACATGCCAGCAAGCCCCAATATCTTATTTGCATGTCATTCAGGGAAGGAGGAGCAGGCAGCATTCCATGCACTTTTGTCCCTCACGAATGACCTCGCTAAGAGCTAGAGACTTAAGGATGCTGTAACAAAGCAGCTTATCATGAAGAGAGGCAGCATCTTCCAGAATGTGGAAACCCTTCAGAAGAGCTTCAATCATGCTTTCCAGTGGCCAGTACCAGGCGCTGCCCGTCTTCTGTATACTCAATAGCAAATGGAATCATACTTTTATACCTTGGAAATTTCACGTTAATTTTTAATTCAACAACTAATTTGGCTAAGCTAATTTAGCCAATTTCTAGGAAACTTGAGTTTCTGCCTCTCTAGAAATAAATGATACTAGACATCTTAATTGATCATTTCATCTACTTTGAAATCACAAACATCCGGACAAAAACATGTTCATCCATCTGTGAATCTGATGAGCCCTTTGGGTAGAAATCACAAATATAGGAAAGCTTATGTTAATCAAAAATTTATCTTCCCATTTTAAAAAAAATCACTGAACTGAAAGCAACAATACACACAGAGGACCTGGTGCAGACTCTGTGCAGGCCCTGTGCTTGCTGCTTCAATCTCTGTGAGCTTATATGAGCTTTGCTCAGTAAATTTAGAGGACCTTGTTATCTTGGTGTCCTCCATTCCATCTGACTCTTACACTCTTTCAGCATCCTCTTCTGTGGGTTCCCTGCACTCTGAGGGGAGAGCTTCAGTTGAGTGGGTTGGGTTTTTTTTTCCTTTGGTTTTTCGAGACAGTGTTTCTTGGTTCAGTGTTTTTATAGGACTCCAGAGTGTGTGAATGAGTGGGCCTCGGAATCTTATGCCTTTTTGGCTCTTCTCCTTCTGTTGATTTGCCTTGTCCAACTTCAGTACAATATTTTTATCTCATTATATTTTATTTTGTTATGTTTTGTTGTTATCTCTTAGAAGTTTGTACTAATGAGAGACAGAAAGGGAGTAGATCCTGATGGGAGGGGAGGTAGGGAGAAACTAGGAGGAGTAGAGGAAGTGGACACTGTAATCAGGATATATCATATGAGAAAAGAATCTAATTTCAATAAAAGGGGGAAAAGCTAGCTTCTCAAATGTGTCTATAATATATATCATCCCAAAAGAAAATGTTCAGAATTGACTCTTTACTCTAAAGGAAAGAGTAAGATTGGGTGGAACAAAGTGATGCTGGAAACTGTTCAGTGACTGCATCATTTCAACAACCCAATCCTGTCAACAGATATAATGATGGTTAGTCTTAATCTCCAACATGATACAACCTGGAATAACCCAGAAAGAGAGTCTCAATGAGGCAATGTCTCACAGTCTCAAAGGCAACTGGGTTGGCCTGCGTGTATGTCTCTGAGAGATTGTCTTACTACTTTTTAATGCGGAAAGCCTCTGTCTATTGCGGATGGTATCATCCCCTAGGCAGGGGACCCTGAGCAGTGTAAAATCCAGAGAAATCCAGCCAGCTACCAACCAACAAGCAAGTGGTCATGTATGCATTCATTTCTCTTTACTCTTGACTATGGGTATGATGTGGTTAGCTGATTAAAATTTCTGCCTTGACTTCCCCATAATGATAGATAGTAATTTCAAATTAAGCTTAAATATACTCCTTTCTTCCCAAGTAGATTTTGGGTGGGGCAGTGTATCACAGCAACAAAAAAGAAACCAGAACAACACTACAGCAGTCCAACTAGCCTAGCCGGGAAGGAAAACACTAGTCATTCTGATCTTGGCATCCTCTCCTGGTCCATAAAAAAAAAAATACTGTATTTTCACATCTTTTCATGTTAGGTTGTATTTGCCTCATGAGGTGCATGATTTAAAGCTATTAAAGATCTTTCTGGAAGACAGCATGAGGAGATGGGAATTTTTTATTCTTTATCATGAATCATGTAATACCAAAAGTTTCTGTTATTCCAATTTAGTTTTAGAAGCACTTTAAAATAATCTTGATAATAAAAAATTTAACTGGAATAACATTGTCATGGTTTCACCAAAGCCTTCACATTCTCTAAACAGCAAAACGAAAGCAATTTTTAGCAAGGTTCATTAGCTATCAACGGCATTTATCAGGTGGTGTTTGAGGGCACATACGTTACTGTAAGTGTTCAAGGTCTACTGTTCACCAGAATACTGGTTCTTTGTCAATACCTTGAATGCATATTGAAATCACCCGTCCCAGACATTTCAGGATTGAAGAGTAATATTCTCTTTGCCCACAAGTGACCTCACTATCATCTTATGATGAAAACTCACTAATTCAAAGTTATTTTAGACTTGGTCAAGAAACCTAGGGTAACTCCCATGGGCAGGGAAAAATGTCCAACCCTTCAGAGTCTTTCAGGACCTTACTTTTCAATCTTGTCAAATTCTAATGGTTCAACTTAATACAACAATAGATTCACAAATAAGACTTTAATACTATACTCAGTAGAAAAATATTTTCTAGATATTAAGGTTAGTTCATATACAATTATACATGTTCTTTAAACTAAAATACATTTTTTTCATTTATTGCAGAAGACCTTCAGAATTCACTTCAGTCAGCAACAAAATATAACCAACTAGAGAGCATTATGCAATGGCCTTGGAGAAGCATCAGGGATAGAACTGGCTGTTGTTTGCAGTAATATCAACCACAAGTTAATCCTGTGATGTATTTCAATAATGACACTTAACTATTACTTTTAAAAAAAGACTAGAGTACAACATGGCTATAACTGTGGAATTTTACTCTACCTTTTACCTATAACACTCTAAAACCTGTTTCCATAATTCAAAGTCAAAAATTCCTCTATGAAGATAAAAGTACAAGTTAAAAGAAACCCTAAAGTGAAAATAATATGATACCTGGTAGAAATATTGCTAATTATAACTTATATTATATACAAGCAAGTATTAAATGCAGAATATTGATTTGAGACCAATATATTTTTGTTACTAAAACAAATAGAATTTGTTTGTGGTTTTGCAATGCCAGAATCTGCAATACATCAGAAAGTATATAATTTGTAAAAAATGATAAAGTATCAAAAATATTTATTATTTCCTTCCAAAGCTCTACATTTGTTTGGCAAAGTGGCATACATATTCAATTCATCACAAACTAAATTATGTAGTTTAATTCACCCACATTCAAAATTGATCAACAGGCATCTAAGATGGGAAAGACAAAAGCTTGTGATAAAGTGTTGTTCATTTCCCATTCCCACCAAAAGAGTGGAGAAAGGAAAAGTTAATAGGAGAAACATGCTTTAATGTAAGAAATTATACACTGCTATAAGCTACAAATGCCTAGAGCAGATAGGATAAGAAGACGCAAATGACAACAAGACAGACAAAGCCTCGGTAAGCTGCTGATCCATATAGCAACCCATGATAATCATCAGTCCTTTGTATTCGTTATTTCATTAATGATGTCATCAGCATGACCTTGAAAGAATATAAGTAGCCATAACCTACAAATTAGGTTCAAGGGACCTCAGAAGACTGACACACTGAAACTCTGCCCAGATCATCACCTAGGTCTGGAGTCTGCACTCTGGACATCAATCAAGGTGGCACATAGCACGGTCTGTTTTATGCCCATCTCTGATTATCCTCACCTTAAAACATTCAAGGCAATCTCAGTACTTCCCTCATGGTACAGACAGACTTCCAAAGAGCATCGGTCCCAGTGAATTCAATTTCCCCCCAATAATCATTGGAATCAACTGAAATAAGCGGTTTTGAAAACCAGAATCATGAGAGCAATGTCCGTGTCATAGGAAAAATAAAATTCCCTTTTATGTTGGGTCTCTGTCAAATAACATTATATCATGGATACTGTTTCCCACGGGAGATCATACTGCGCCTGAGAGTGGCTGCCCTAAAGGAGGATGTCGTCACTGTCACCTCAACATGCTATCCTAGTGGGACTGTGTCCCACCCTCTTCTAGGGACAGGGATATCTTCCAGGCTTTGAACACGTCCAAGGTTTGCCATGACTGTGGGAAAGGTTGTCAGTCCGGAAGAATGAATTTTATGAGAAAACTGACATATATACATTTATTTCAAGGCAAGATAAGGATTCCTTTTATCTTTTAAGCATTCTGAAAGCCTGCTTTTTGTCCCCGAGACTATGAACTTATTCCTCGTATCCAGAAGAAGTGCAAGGTTTTGCATGAAACAGCGTATTTCTCTGTCTAGTGTTGACTGTTCAAAAAAAATCACTGAATACTATGCTGAGAAACTCAGAACTTACGATTCCACATTAGAGAGAATCACAGTTAAAGGCTTTCCTAACAAGCAGTGGTGCCTAAGTTTAGACTAATTCTAGAAATTCGTGCAAAGAACTTCACCGAGAATATCTGTCCAGGGCGAGAACTGGGCACCATGAGACATTTTCTTAGTTTTGAAAATGACATTCAAAAGATAGCAAAGTAAAGAATGATACAAGAAACACCCACATTCTCACTCCTCCAAATTAAAAACTACTCACTTTTGCTTCATTTATTGGGAAAGGTTTGCCTTCCACATGAACATTTAAAAAACACTGTCTGGAAGAACTGCTTTTCAGCCTGTGCCAGAAGAAAGGGAGTGGGAGAGAGAAGTCGGGGGTGTGCAGAATGAGAACACAGAAAGAAAAGAGGGAGGTAAAAGTGGGAGAAAGAGTCTGGGGAAAAAACGATCACATTGAAGACTTCTAGTTAAAATTCAAGAGTCCCTGAGCCATGAGCTCCTTCCCATTTCCACCTGACACAGGGGACATCATTGGACTCATCACTCTGCTATGCATGGTGGGAGGAAGGTCATTTCTCTAGGTGTTCGCCTATGCTCCTCTCCAGGTCTGTTGGTAGCAGTTGTAATTTTTCCTCTTCGATTTCTCGCTCTATTTTAATCTATTTCCCCTTAGTCTAGCTAAAGTTTCTTCAGTTGTCTGTGTCTTTTCCATTGATCTTTTCTACTCTCATTTCAGCATAAATTTTGCTGATTTTGCTTAGATATTTACCATTTGCTTCATTCTGTTATCTTTAGTCTTAATTTCTTCCTCTCTTATGTAGTATGCATGTTTAGCCAAACTTGTCCTATGTAGTGCGTATGTTCAGCTAAAGTTACTCTTTGATGGTAGAGACATTTCTGCTCTAAGATCCCCTTTTAGGTATACTTAATCCTGCATTCCACAAGTTTAAGGTTGCTGTGCTTCAGTTTTTGCTTCTCATTGGATAATCATTCTTTCAATTAGATCTACCTTTGACCCATTTGATTGAGGACCATGCTTTTTAAATCTCTGTGTATTTATGAATTTTCTGGAATTCTTTCTGTGATTAATTAGTAGTTTCATTCTACTCTAGTCAGAAAAGAGGATTGATAGGATTTGGGGCTTAATAAATGCTTTTTCTCTGCCCTAAATGTGATCCTCCTAGAAGAATGTGTGCCCTGTTGCTGTTGTGTGGAATGTTCTGGAAATATTAATTCCATTTATTTTGTTTCCTAATATTTAATTAGTGGCTCAGAATCTATTCTTAGGTATTTTTGACCATAGTTTCCTGTTCTTATACTATTCTGATCCAGGCTTTTTATCTTTTTTATTAAATTTTATAAATTATATTCCTAAAAACACAAATATCCAGGCAATGGTGGTATATTCCTTTAATCCCAGCGTTCAGAAGGCAGAGACAGGCAAATCTCTGAGTTCAAGGCCAGCATGATCTACAGAGTGAGTTCTAGGACAACCAGGGCTACACAGAGAAACCCTGACCCTGTCTTGAAAAAAAAAACGAAAAAAAAAGTAATTTGTAAATTAAAAAAATCAGACACCAAAATTAACTAGACTCAAAGTCTTTGCATATCAAAAACTCCTGTTCACTCTCAATGGCCATTTGGAATACAGCTGTGCAGCCCTACATTGCATTACACACTTTTATTCTCACAAATATTTTGTATACTTTTCTACTACCAAAACCAAAAACCCACAACAGAGTTAGAGCTAGAAAAACAATTAACTTTATACCCTCTTTCATAACCCGTGCCCATTATCTGCGCAATCCCCTAACATTTAGCCTTTCTTATTCTCTTTTTATGTCATGCTGTGCTCACGTGTACATTCACTTGCACATATACATGTATGGTTGGCTGGGTTCTGCATATGAGGGAGAATGTGGAATATGTTTTCTCTCTGAGATTGCATAACCTCACTTGATACTATAAGTGCATCCACTTTCCTACAAATTTTGTGATTCCATTTTTCTCTAGAGTTTTTGAGACAGACTTCCAGTCAACCTATAGTTTCCTCACTTCAAAAGCCAAATGGCTGCTCTTATACCCCAAGAGTTCCATGAGTTTCTTCTAGAACTTTCTGAGCATAAAGATTATAGTTGAGGATTATCTTTTCTTTGAGGATATATCTTTTCTTCTAGGTTGATTTCTTTAATTACTATTAATGTACTCCATATTATTAAATTTTATTCCAATGTCAATTTTGGCATTTTTTTATTCCTGTAGTTTTCAGATTTGCTTAGCATGAAATCTTTTCCTGTATTTTCATTTTTATTTTATTTATAGTTATTTAGTCTACATTTGTTAACTTCTCATAGTCTTATAATTCCTGGTTTTCATAAACTGTTGATGTATGCTATAAATATGATTCATTACAAGTGATTAATAAAGAAGCTATTTTGGCCTATGGCTGGGCAGACTATAGGTAGGTGGAAAAAGCTAAACTAAAGGCAGGGAGAAAGAAGGAAGACGCCATGTAGCTGCCAAAGGAGAAAGACACTAGAACCCTACCACTAGACCACAGTCTCATGATGATACACTAATACTACTGATTATTAGAAATGGGTAATTTAAGATGCAAGAGCTAACTAGGAATACACATAAGCTATTGGCCAAACAGTTGTAATTAATATAGTTTCTGTATGATTATTCGGGTCTGGGAAGCTGGAAAACCACTGTGCCGTCTCCGTCTACAAACTGTTAGTCAGCTAGCCCCACTTTACTACTTATATTGTTGGTTTTGTTCTCTAGACAGAGCCTTGATACTCAGCTGTGTTGTTGTGTATTTCTTCTGCCAAGTTTCCTTTTTAAGGCATGTTTGAGGAAGCATAAACAATAATCATATCAATGTGCTTATGTTACAGCCCCGATCAACAAATTCAACTTCCAGCCTCAATTTGTTTCTTATCTTAAAAAAAAAATGCCTATGCAGTAGAGGGGTACCAATATGCCAGCATCAATTTCGCAAGTCCATCCACATTTGCTGCACTTGCCTGCCACTTTTGCAAGGGCTGCTTTGTTGCCTCTGTATCAGTTGCAGGAAGAACCCCAACTTCACCACGTTCCACACACCCCGAGTACTGAGCTAGAACTGAAGCATACTTCAGGGCAAATTTACAGCTCTGAATGCTTATACAAGAAGAAAAGAGAGCTGAAAATAAATGAGCTAAGCAACTCAAGTAAGAGGACAACAAAATAAACACAGAGAGAGGAGAAGGAAGGAAACTATAAAGATAAGAGTGAAAATCAATCAAACGCAAAACAAATATACAGTAGAGGGAATCAACTAAGGCAAAAGTTCATTTGGGGGGTAAAAACTAATAAAATAGACATGTTGAGGATCTTTGGAAAATATGAAACGGCACAAATAAACAATCTTAAAAATGAAAAATAAGATAAGTAGATGATACAGAGACTTTAAAAGAAAAGAGCTGAAATAGCATTTTTCAGACACATAAAAACTTGGGTAAAATGACAGTTTCTTAGAAGGACTGAACCTTAACCACTGACTCAAGATACAAAAATAGATAGTTCTCTTCTGCTTTTTAAATTTAATTAAAAATCATAAATACAGACTTCAAAAAGCTGATTCCACATTAACTCATAGGATATTTATATATAAAAGTCAAAATGTGTGTGTATGTTGTTATTTGGCTTTAATTGAGTTGGTTTACAACTCTTTAAAATGAATTTTTTAAAGGTATACTTCCCCACATATACAATTATTTATGTGTTATTTATACAAATGTTCTAGAAGCTAAAACCTATGTAATCACACGTTAGGATGTGCCAATGTCCATAATTCTTCTTTGTAAGTTTGAAAACGAAATTTACTGTGTCATGGGCTACATATCTTGCATATTAAGCTTGTTAATGATGTTGACCAAATTTTTATGTAGTCAAAGAATTGTTACTTGGTTCACCAATAACTCATAAGAATTTTCTAAATTCTTACACTCCTTTGTAGATGTGCCTATAATGAGCCTTAAATGTTTTGAAACTTTACTGTGATGTCCAAACACAATATATCTGAAGAATATAAGTTTTCATGACTAGAAATCCTCCTATGCTTAGTGATTTCTGCCCCCTGACACCATTTTGACTCGCACATGTGGGGATTTTTTGGTAGATTTGGATTTCATAGCTTTTCCTCTTCTTTTACTTATGACCTCTCTGTGTATATATATTTTAGTTATTTATCTTCATCTTACTAAATAATAAATACCTACTAAATATCAAGTCTATTGAATTTATAATAATTACTATTACTGGTAAATATAGGATTATGACTATAATGTTATTTTTACTACAACTAATTTTGCAATTTTTGCTAATACTCTTTCTCATCATCCTCATTCTAATCCTTTTCTTCCTCCTTTACTTCTTTCTTCCTTCTTTCCTTCCTTTCTTCTTATCTGATTGGTATTTATCTTTTGGTTGACTGGAGAAATTGTTCAGTAGTTAAGATCATTTGATGGTCTTCTAGAGGACCTGAGTTTGGTTCCCAGAACCCACATCAGTCAGCTCATGAGTAGCTCTAACTCCATCTTCAGGAGATGCAACACTTTTTTCTGACCTCCACAAGTACCTGTATATATGTGGTAAACATCCACACAAACATACACATAAACACAGATTCAAAATCTTTATTATTTTTAATTGCCTCCTGGGAATGACATGATGATTCGCTCGGTGGGTAAAGAAGCTTTCTGTCAATCCTGATAACATGAGTTCAATCCTCTTGTCACCCATGGTGAAGAAGTGATTCAACTCCCAAGAATTGCCCTCTCATATCCATACGTGCAACATGACTCATACATGTCCCACACATATATACACACAAGTAAAGGAGCAAGCAAATAAATGTAATTTTTAAGTTTTGTCTTTTTATCCCATTGCTCTAACAAAACATACTTAGATACTGAGCTTTTGGTGACATATCTGCATTAGCTATTTGTCTTATGGCTGTGACAAAACACGTGACATGGAGCAAGCTTAATGGAAGCAGGGTTTATTTTGGATCCCACATGGAGGATAAAGTCCATCCTGACAGGTAAGTTCTGGTGTCAAGAACCTTAAAGCAGGTTTTTGCATTGTGTCCAAGGAACCGAAGGTGTTCAGCTCACGCTGTTCTTTCAATTCAACCACCTTTCTTTAGGATGGGTCTTCCCATCCAATTAGCCTCATCTAGATCATGTAGCATAGGCTTGCCCAGAGACTTGTCCTCTAGGTGAGTCTAGATTCTAGATCCCATAGAGTTGAAAGTCAGCATTATCCAAAATGACTCTCAATGACATTCTTCTATACTCAACGATCACTGGCTTGCTCAACTCTCATCAGAGAAACTTCCTCCTCAAGCAAATGGGAACAACTATGAAGACCCACAGCCAGACATTATACAGAGACTGAGAGATTTTGGAACACAGGGCTCTAAATCCCTCCCCTCAGAGTTCAGGGAGCCCTGCAGAAGAAGAATAAGAAAGAGTGTAAGCCGAGAAGGGATGGAGGACATCAAGAAAACAAGACCCTCTGAATTGGTCTTTTTTTTTTCTCTTTGGAAGCTTATTACCCAGTACCCAAATAAATAAGCAGAGTCTTATTATTGTTTATGGATTCCCAGCCTTAGCTTGGTCTATTTCTGGCCAGCTTTTCTTAATGTAAATTAGCCCATCTACTTTTTGCATCTTGGCTTTTACCTTTCTCTATTCGATATGCCTTTCTTTCCTTCTTGTTCTGTGACTGGCTGTGTGACTATGTGGCTGGCCCCTGGCATTCTCCTCTCTTTTATCCTTTTCTTGTTCCTCCCTCACTCTTCTCACAAGCCTAGACTTCTCCTCCTATTTATTCTATTCTCTTTGCCCAACAGCCCTGCCTATTTCTCTCTCTTGTCTGCTATTGGCTGGC
>JAQHUG010000002.1:16716510-16746412 GCA_028555095.1 Dicrostonyx torquatus
CCTTCACACACACCTCTACATGCACCTCCACACACACCTTCAGACTTCACATTTTGTCACACACAGAGACATGAGGGAGTGCAGTAAATAAATAAGAATCTGAAATAAAGATTGACAGAGTAAGGTAAACATAATAAACACATACTATTTTTGTTCTCAGCCAGGAGCAGGCCCCCTCTCTGAAAAGTGTGCATATGTACAATATTTTTATGTCTTAATATCTAGTCTGTAAATCCAGTGTGGGTAGGTGTTCTGTCATTCCAGAAAGCCAACGATTTTCCCCTCAAACCACCATTATTGTTTTTATTTAGAAGCATAAGGAAGAATAATAGAAGAGATGGAGAAATTAGACGATGCCTGATTACTGTAGGCTTGGAACACAGGCTATGAAACTCATTTCATCAGAATACCAGGAACTCTGTTGTTCAACAGTCCTCCCCCAGAAATGGCTGCATAAACAAGACAAGAACAACAGCAGTATCAATAGACAAGTGAGGATGAACAGGGAGAAATTTCTAGGGATCCTACCCCTAAACAGAGTGATGGGCAACTATTGGCTGCTGAGAGAATTGGCCTCTCCGAGGGATGAGCCCCTTTGTTGGGTGTCCAACACAAAACTGTCAGCTTTGAAACCATATACAAACAAGCAACAAAAATGGACTCAGCAGGTTCTATTTATGTATATGCATGCATACACATACAATTACATGCAGCAAATATATTCATGTGTAACAATAATATCCAGCTGTCAACTTGAGACTGGAGACATGAGGAGGGTCTAAGGGAAGATAACTGGGGAGGGCTGGAAGGAGGAAAGGAGAGGGAGAACTTCTGTAATTATTTCAATTAAAAACATTTTTTAAAAGAACAGAAGTACTTGAGAGTTATATATGGAGGGGGAGAGCTGCTGACATTCCTAAGCAGACCAATCCTTGTAAAGATTAATTACAGGGGGCAGGGGAGCAAGCAAAGCAGACAGATAGGAAGGAAGACTCACAGGAGCACTAAGAACTGGTGGGTGCTCACCATTGCCCCAGAATGAAGAACCAGGAGGCAGGTAACTGCCAGTCATGGCTACAAAATCAGAAAGGAAGTGCATGTTTTCCCACCTTTAGCCAAATTACAGAAGTCTGCCCTCTCCGTGGGTGAGCAGAGCACTGTGGCAGCATTAAAAGACTTCCGCTTTAGCCCCTCTGCCTCTTGAGAGAGACAGTGTTTGCAGTGAAACCACTGCAGTGAGAGGGGTTCAGAGATTGGTAATTGTGGCTTTTGGGGGAAGAAGAAGGAGGGAGGGTGAAAAGAAGGAGGGGAGGAAGGGAGTTGAGTTGACTCCTCTGAAAGAAGCCTATGTAATATCTGAAATTCTGGTGCCATTACCAGGTCAGAAAAGATTCAAAAGTTTAAGTACTGTGACACATTTAGAAGCTGAGGTGACTTGACACCAAAGAAGTACCCATGGTTACTAACAGTAGTACAACAGGATGCAAGAAATTGCAGAAGCAATGGAGAATCTAATTGCAGTAACGAATGTAAAATTTCTAGTGAGCCGGCATAATAGACATTATGTTTGTGATTAATACTCAGGAAACAGTATAGAGTTTATCTTCCTGGACAGGAAAAGGCTTTTTCCATATTCTATGTCAGGAATCTGAGAACTTTCTTTCTCTTGGCTTTGACTTTTCCATCAGCTGCCTTTCCGGGACCTGTGGCCAAATACCTAGCAGGGAGCAGTTGTAGGGTATAAGGATTTATTTGGGGGTGATGAAAAAGATGAAGCAGCAGGAGAAAAAAACAATATTGTGGTGAAGGAAGTCCTTCTGTATGTATGCTGCTATTATTGGTTAATAAATAAAGCTGCTTTCGGCCAGTGGCTTAACAGAGTAAAGCCAGGCAGGAAGTATGAACAGAGATGTAGAGAGGGAGTAGGCGGAGTCATGAGAAGCTATGTAGCCACCACAGGAGACAAATGTCTCCACCAGAGCCCACTGAAACTTTGCAGATAGGCCACAAACTCATGGTGATGCACAGATTAATGGAGATGGGTATTTAAGAGTTAGCTAGAAATATGCTTAAGCTACTGGTCAAACAGTATTGCAAATAATATAGTTTATGTGTGATTATTTGGGGTCTGAGCTTCTGGGAACCAATAAGCAGCATCCAACTACAAATTGGTACCCACCGACTGGGGCATGAATCCACATGAGACCAAAAAATCTTAAGAAAATAAAAGAGGGCTTCTAGACCCACAGAAACAGGAATCAGTTGGAGTTTGTAGGTAGCTGCATAGTTTTAGATAGGCTCTGTTTGCTGGCAGCAGGCAGAGGCGCAGCTCCTTTAAGAGAGGTCTTCCTGAATCACCAGTAGCAGAAAAAAAAAATCTCATGCAGTTTCAAAATGGCAGCTTCCTGGTTCATGCTGCCAGCAGGGACTCTGACTCTTTTAGGAGGCTGAACATTTAAATGGGGTTTGTGAGCAGAATGATACAACTTGCTCAATGGCAACATAGGCCCACTGTATTCCTGAAAATGCGGTTGTGAGCATGGCTTTCAGAGGCAGTAAACATGCCTCTGCCATGTTGAACTTGGTGGAGCCAGTAGGCAGGACTGAGGAGTTGGTCCTAGCCATGCCTGCTTAGCATTTTTTAAAAAAGCGCTCCTGGTCAGAAAATAATTACAGATACTCAATGAAGACAGATTCAGATGAAAAAGACCTCTAAATGGGTCACAGTGTTGGATAATGAACGTAGGCCTGAGGGGGAGGGAAAAGAGTATAGACAGTTATAATATAAAGAGTACAGACAGTCATAGGCTAAAGGAGTAAAGATTATAAATATTAAACTTTTAGAAAAAGTAATAGAGTAAGAAAAATAAGTCACATAAAAATGAAATATACACAAATAGTCTCAATTATGCATATTGTTGTGTTTTCTTTAAATTTTTGACTGTGAAGGAGCTAAGTACAGAGAGACATTTCATTGTATGGGCTGCTAAGCTAAACCAACATATATATTTTAAAGGTATCTTGACTTCAAAATTTGGGACTAAGGATTTGTTGTTTAGGAAAAGAGGTTCTTCTTTTCTTTCCACAGAGGATTGGTGGACCAAGTGCCCCCAAAGGGTCATCATGAACACCCCCAAAAACTACTTCACCCAACAAAAAGCCCAAAGCAGTTTGGAGAGAACTATGCCCAACTTCCCAAATATTGCTTATAAATGTTTATTTAAATTTGAAGGGGGATATGCTATAGAGATTTGCATTGGTATGGACCTTGGCTTATTGATACAAACTTAAGGTCAATTTTGTTATATGTATATTTCTTGATTAAGGTACTGTGTTTTCTCAGCTCATTTAAAAATGTAATGTATAATTAAGAAATATAAGTTAATAGAGAGTCATCTATAATGGTCAAGCTTGTAGTCATGTTAGTTAGGTTTTCTAGATGTACAGAGATAAATCTCAGAAGGATACATATTCTTCAGATCTTTCAAAGACTACAGAATATGGCATTTAAAATGTTTTAAGAACTTAGGACTTTTCATGACAGTGAGACACATTTGCTTCTGACAGCACCAATCTACTTCAAGAGGATGATGGGCATCTAAGAGGCTCCTTATGGAGTTTGTTAGCCATTTGGGCAATAAACTGTTCTTGCCTGAACTGCTTCACTGGACTTGCAGGACCCACAGAAAAAGTGACTACTGAAGTTTCCTTAAGAAGGTAAGACAGTCCTTTGGGATTCCTGCTTCATGAAAGAGTATGTCAGATATTCTGCAGGACACAGAAGAAAGTGACTGACAAACTGCCAATATAGGTGGCACTGTCTTTGAAATTTTCTGCTTCATGGAAAAGTCTGCCAGATATTATGGGCCTGTATGCTGAAGATTGGATGCCATAATGTTACAGAAGAACTTTGAGTGACTTTGTTTAAACTATTGGCCAAACAGTGTTGCAAATAATATCATTTCTGTGTGATTATTTCAGGTCTGAGCAGTCAGGAACAAATGAGCAGCATCTGACTACAATATTGCATCCAGAGATAAGTGGGGCAGGACTAAGAAACCTGAAGGCCTGCCCCCGAGTGAGACTCCTTTCCTCCATCTAGACCATGCCTAAAGGCCCAACTCTAGAAGGAGACCAAGTATCCAAACACATGAGCCTCTGAGGGACACTCTGCATTTGAGTCATGTCACCTTTCTCCTGGGATATGGCTTTATCTTCTCTACCCATCAGCAAAAGAAACAAAAAGGAGACAGAAGTACATCTGTGTCTTAAAAGTCTTGGCTCAGAAAGACATGCATATTACCTATGCTTACATTACACTAATGGTCACAGGGCGACAGTTACTGCAAAAGACTGAGTTTTGTCATGCAGCACATACCTGAGGAGAAAAGGGCATAAATTTTGGTAAACAGAGGATTCTCTTTGAAGGTCCACGGCAGTAATTTTTAGATGTGCATGCATGTGTGTATGGTCTTTATACCCTTTTGATTAAAGTGTTTAAGAACCTATTTTTGACTGCTTTGGCATCAAAATCAAAGTCATAAGTAAAATTTAGCCCCACTGACATGGAGAGCTGGTTTCTTTCTCACTTTCTGGGTCTTTGGCTTTCTTTAGAACTTCATAGAGGATATGGGCCTTCTCATCTCAAAATTATCAGTGTCTTTCTGGGTCTTCTTTCTCCTAGTGACCTCCCATCCTCCATGAGACATCCCAGTAGTTCTAACCCAACTCAGGTCTTTCAGGGCCCCCTTTGCTTCTCCCTCTTCAAGTAGTCTTTGAGGATACTTGGCTCTATAGGGAATCCCAGGTGTCCATGGGGATGTCCCCAGCTAGGTACTTGGGCAGCAGAGTAGAGGGTGCCTGAACTGACCTTGTCCCATAGTCACATTAATGAATATCTTGATCATCACCATAGAAATTTCATCCAATGGATGGAGATAGAGACAGAGACCCACATTCACATCAGAGCAATGGACTGAGCTCCCATGGTCCAGTCAAAGAGCAGAAGGTGGGAGAATATGAGCAAGGAAGTCAGGACCGTGAGGGGCTGGTCCACCCACTGAGACAGTGTGCCTGATCTAATGGGAGCTCACCAAATCCAGCTGGACCGGGACTGAACAAGCATATGATCAAACCTGACTCTCTGAATGTGGCTGCCAATGGGGGCAGACTGGGAAGCCATCAATGATGGCACTGGGACCTATGTCCTCTACATGTATTGGCTTTTTGGGAACCTAGTCTATTTGGATGCACATCTTCCTGGGCTGGGATGGAGGGGGAAGGGCCTTGGACTTCCCACAGGGCAGGGTACCCTGCCCTCTCTTAAGGAAGCAGAGGGAGGGAGAAGGGGTAGTGGGGGAGCAGGAGGGGACTGGAAGAAGGGAAAGAAGTGTAAATTTTTTAATGAAAAAAATAAAAGAATATAAGAGGAAAAAAGTAGTCTTTGAGGACAGCTCCCTACGTGATTGTTGGATTAATGCCTACCCTGCCCCCACTGTATCACTAACACTACCAGAATACCTAAAGACATTCTACAAATATTTGCTTAACGAGTAAATGAACGAGATTACAATTTTGGTAAATAAGAATATATTACCCTGGAGGTAAGTCCATGTGAAATGTTTGCAAAACAACTTTTAATTTTTGAATCCCTTCTCATAGTAACTTTTGTTTGCTATCCAATGAGTAATTCCACTTTATTTTTATAAATAAAAATATTTTATATTGCATTTCAGCAAGTTAGCATAAATCACAACAGAAACAATAAAGATTAAATTTTTTAACCCTACCGAGTTTCTAGTCTGGATATAAATGCTTGTGTGCTCTCTACTTGCTACTAAAAGATGTGATGTTTTAAAGTGCTTTTCCACTCATCTAGATTTTACCATACTTAAAAATCATTGCTCTGCAAGTTTTGCTTTTCCTTTAAGGAATTTTTTCAACCCAAAAGTTTAGCAAATGAAATATATATACAGCTCATGAACATATTTTAAGACTTTTTGGGAAACACTTAAAACAAAAGTTATTTTGAGGATTAGGAAATAGCTTGTCTGAGTACTGCCAAGTGCATGTGGGCTAACCTCTTTGTGGGATGCAAGGAAACAGAAAGGCAAAGACTCCAACCTTCTCAGTTCAAGGTTACCGGAGAATGTGAACACGAAGCGTCTCTCTTCCTGTTAACACAGACCATAAAAACAGTGTCTTCTTTCACTTAGAACAATTTAAGCACATGCAAGCAGACTTTGACCTGCTTGCCTCTTAGTTTCGCAGGGAGGGTCCTGGATGGATTCTGACCTCTTTTCCTCCTCCCCAGTGTTTTATTGTGTATTTAATGAGCCATGGATACCTGTGCAACCCACTGTCTACCTTAAAATGAAAGGGAGAGAAGGGAACACCAGATGCTTCCTCCACAGTGACTAATGCCATTGCCGTGTCTGGGTGTCCCTTTCACAGCAAACTGAAGAAAGGAGAGTTCTTCACACAGGACACAGGACATCTAAACACCCTCTTCAAAAATAGGTGAAGATGGATGAAGAGTAGCAGAGTCCAGCCAACATGCTTCTCTTTAAGGATTGGAAACCTTATTCTCTAGGGGCTACGTGTTAAAATCAAAGGTTTTAGTCTCTACTTAGAACTCAGAACCCCAATACCGTTTTGTTTCTATTAAATCTGTTTGCTGGTGGAAAGGCATTATAGCCTGTAATCCTAGTACTTGGGAGGCTGCAGTAGGAGGAATGCAGTGAGTTCAAGGCCAGCCTGGACTTCATAGTAAATTCCAGGCCATCCTAGGCACTTGAAATTAAATACTGCCTCAGTAAGAAAGTGGGAGGGAGGAAGTGAGAGAAGGAGGGAGGGAGGAAGGAAGGAATTTAAGGGGTGACTGCTTACAGAAATAATTTATTACATAACTGCAACAGGAATTTTAGGTTAACCAAATATAGTGTGGCCAGTGCCCCAACTGGAATACTTCCTACTTTGTTCTTAGCACATTCGACCATGTCAAAAACATAACTGCATGGAGAAGTAAAGATTTTCCAGGGATGAGCACGAAAGTCAGAATTAGAATATCAGTGGAACATGGCTATAGAGGAGAGTAAAGATGAATCCAAACTCCATTTTCCTGACTGAAAAGGAATTCACCTGTGAGAGCAAAGACTTACACCCACAGCAGTCTGAAAGCCGACATGGAGCCTGTCCACCTCTCCATGTCCATGTTTCTCCTACAGCGCACCTGGGCAAAAATCTTTCTGAAAGAATGTAACCAAGGTTTTATAAAAGAATCTCAGAATGCCAATAATCCAAACTACTCATCATGATCTAGACCCAAGCATCAAAAAAATCTTTACTCAATGTTACTAAGAGTATTAAACATATCCAGTATTCTATTAGATAGAAAATATGTGTGTCCCCAATATGCCATTAAATATACAAATAAATGTATGTGTTTTGTTAATTTTATAAATTGGAGAGTAATATATAAAGCCAAGGGATGGAAGAAAGCCAAGTGGTTATGTTCTATTTATTTCCTATTTTTCAGATCGTGATGAAGTTCTACTCACAAACCATAAATTATGGCTACTGTACATAGCAACAAAGTCATAACAGGACGGAACTATTAATAATTTCTGAAAAATACATTCAAAAACTGGCCCAGAAACTACAGTAATACTCTCATCAAAGGCCGTCAATCTCAGCACTCTGGAGGCAGAGGCAGGCTTTGTGAGTTCCAGGCCAGCCTGGCCTACCAAGAGAGTTCAAGGACAGAGAACATCCAGGGCCACACAGAAAAATCCTATCTCAAAAAAAAACTATATATATATATATATATATATATATATCAAAGAATATATATATATATATGTAAGTCAGCCTCTTTGCAAATGGCAGTAGTCTAGTCTGCTTTGTCTGAGGAGGACCCAGCCTCCAGCACCTCACTGTGACCTGATGACCTGAAATCAGAGCCAAGGTTTAGGTCAAGAGAAGGAGAAAGAAATCCAAGCAAGATTCTCTGTCCTACATGTTTAACCCCACATCCCATTTTCCTGTAAATGGGACTTCCTTCCTCAAGAGCATCTATCCTAACTACAATTTCCTCATACTTACACATTACCTAGTACATATCGGCTTCTAGTCTAAGCAGGTATTAGTATTTTAATGGTCAAATGTTAATTTTCCTATCACTAAAATGAATACCTGAGTTTTAAAAGGTGAGGGTTAAAAGACACTAAACTATTGCAGCAAACCCAGAAAAAACTTCTCATAAGCTCAAAGCCATGGTAATTCATATCTTGCATATGCCACAGTCCCGGGACCTCTTCCCTCCATCTACGAGTCTGCACCCTCCAAAACTGCAGCACCATCTCCATCCCGCTGACAGACACTGAAGGAGAACAGAGGGGACCAGTCTTCCTTGACACAAGCCACTCAGTGGAAAGCTGAGAGAGATGAGAGGTGAGACTTGGGGGTGATTTGCCTGTCTATAAAGCAGAAGGATAGACCTGAGGAGGTTGCTAAAAGCCACAACCAGTCTTAAACCTAGAGAAAAAAAAAAATCGAAGAACAGAAAAAATGCTAAGTACTCTAAAGGTCTCCATAAATCCTGACATTAAAAGCTCATAATAATTAGCAAGGATGGTTGAGTGTAAGTTACACGGAAAGATTTTTAAAGCTCCAAGGCATTGTCATCTTCTAATGCAGCGGGCCACTTGGCAGTCTTATGCAAATCAAGGCGTTATGAAAGCTAACCTGTGCACAGGTTTGAGGGGGCGGTACATAGGGACTGAATCTACCAGGGCCTAAGCACACACTGTACCGTGGGCCTGCATGGTCAGCCCCCTGCTTAGCTCGTAGCTCTCTCAGTGAAGACTTCACTCTCTGGACACAGGCTTTGCTCCAGGCACCACTTTAAGTAGCACTCTCTATTCGGACAAGCATGACGTTTATGCTGTGGTTTCACTTTATTTTACAGCTGTAAAATCTGCGGCTCTACTGCTACCTGACTCAGCTAGGGCGAGTTTCTTGTCAAGCGCATCTCGAACTTCTTCCTTTCCGGTTCGCATGTGTGCCTGCGGGTGTGTCTGTTTTCTGATTTTGCGGGCTTCATTTTTATGGTTTTGCTGTCTCCATAAATAGATCGTGTGTACAAGATTGGGTCTTGGTCTCCTCTCTATGACCGAGATTCTGTATAGACAAAGCAAAACCTGCCACAGTCCTGGTCTAATTAGAGCCTGACCAAGTGAGCACATAACGAGCAGGCCACCCACCAAGCAAGTGGGAAAGAAGACGCTGGGTCATCCCGCAGAGAACTGGATGAGCCTTTGGAGAAAACAGGAGATAGTGTGTTTTGCCATGGTCGAGTACAAATAGTACTTCACACAGCAGCACACAAGCCCCATGTGTGCTAAATACTGTTGTGCGGGTGACTATAAAGAGAAAGATAGCAGTCTGTCATCTGGAGGGCAAGGCGACTTTTCTCCACTGCCCCGCCCAATATTTCTGAAAGTAATTCTAGGAAGAAGCAAAGGGAGAAAATGATTTAAAAAAAATAGTCATTTGAGAATGACTGAAGTTTTCCAACTGAGCTTTAAATGAAAAGGTTGTCTGGGTCTAAACGGATTTCAAAAGATGAAAAGCCATTCTCTAATCTCTTCTAGACATATTTTTACTTAACAAAATTCCTCATTAGTTTTTAACTATTAGTTTAACTTTTTGCCAACTGGAAGCAAGCAGAAACTTGCGGATGTGCTGCAGATAACTGATTCTCAAATGGGAGTTGGTAGGAAAATATCAGCGCCTCGGCAGAGATAATGGGACTAGGAATGTGTAGTTTTGAAAAACTCCCCAAGCTGATGCTATGACTCCTCCGCACTCATCCTCGTTTAGAACTACTGTGAGCTATTACTTCAGAGTAGAGCAAACTGCTCTCCCGTGGAGGGGCCAGTGCATCAAAATGGGATGGTTTCCCTTCCCCGATGAAGTTATGAAGGAGCAAGGGATGGTCAGGAAAAAAGAGACAGTCAAAGGAAGGAAATTGCTTCAGTAGACATGCACATGAGGACCATAATTGAATGATTCTTCCTTTCCTTCCAATGGGTCTTCTGTTTTTGAAGCTTTCTGCAGTATATATATATATATATATATATATATATATATTGTATATTAAACATGGTACCCCTCATGCCTTTTACCCTTCTTTTCCTTACTCTGCCTTCCTCTTGCCACCATAGATGGTTTTATTATTATTCCTTAATTTTTGAGGTTATAATATAATTACATCATTTCCCCCTCCTTTTTCTCCCTCCAAATTCTTCCATATACTCCTCCTTGCTCTTTTTAAATTCATGGCCTCCTTTTTCATTAACTGCTGTTACTTCCATATATATATATATATATATATATGGAATATATATATGTATTTCTAAATACATAACTACAATCATAGACATTTATGCTTCTACTTTCATGTCATGTACATATGTACACACATACACACACATGTTATACATATATAGTCACATGAATTTATATATCTCTATAAGATATAAGAAACAAAAACGAGGAAACGAAGTATCTGTCCTTCTGGCATTGCCTTAATTCACTTAATACAGTATCTCCAGCTGCATGCATTTCTCTACAAATGACATGACTTTGTTCTTTATTACTGAAAAACTCTATTATGTATATATGCCACATTTTTATCCATTCCTCTATTGTTGGGTATCTAATCTGGTTCCATAATTTAGCTATTATGAATTGCTCTGTAATAAACATTGGTGTATAAGAATTTCTGAGGTAAGTTGACTCAGGGTCCTTTTTGTCAATAGCAGAAGTAATATAACTAGATCCTATGGAAGATGTGTGGACCCTTATACACTGCTGGAACAAATGTAAACTGGTCCATTCACTATGGAAATCAGTATGGAGACATCTCAGAAGGCTATTTCCTCAATATCATTGTTCCTTTATCCATTAGGAATTGAACATTGTTTCCACTGAGATGCTTGGAAAGGGAAGACTGACATAAAGTAGATTTTATTCTGCCAAGAAAACTAAAAGTGGGCAATTCAGGCTGACATGGCAGATCCAGAAATCCAGTTTGCTCTGGCCCTTCCTTGACAAGGATAGTGCTACTCTCTGTTAGCAGCCTTCATTTTACCATCTAGCATCACTTCTGATGCTTCAGACATCACAGGTACATTCTAGGGAACTAGTGAGAGAGAAAAGGCAAACCCATGAGCGTTATCTTTAAAGAATACACATGGGAAGAACCTTCCAAATTTCCCAATGAACATTTCTCATATAGGTGTAATCAGACTTGGACAACGAAGCCTTAACTTCACCCTGCTTTGTCTTGCTCCGCTTGTGAGGAAAATCTCCAACCACGGAGAAGCTCATTCCCTCTTCTCTACATACCTTCTCCACATGAACATGGATGGAGAAAAATACATGACTTAAATTGCAAACACCCCTAGTCATGGATCTAGTTTCAGTGAGAAAAACTGAAGCAATCAGAAATTCCATAAGCTCTGTGCCTAGCTGACCAACATCACTTTCTCTCAAACTGTCTTCGCCAGTGATGCGTATGTGGGTCTATTAAAGGGCAACATTTCCACAACCCACCATGTCTGGCCTACTAAGTGACATTTCTGCTACAGTCTCCCCTGTTCTTCTCATTTGTCAATTGTCCCTTTCTATTTTGGACCATTCCATTAGCTGTTATTATTTAGCCAGTTTTACCTGAAAGACAAAACATTGCACAGAACCAGTTCACTCTCCATTTCTGAAGTGCCTATGTTTGCAGTCTCTGCTCTCTCTTCAACCCCGTTCATTCAGACTTTCTACAAACTGTCCATACTACTCCTGTCAAGGTTAACAGCAGCTTCAACATTGCTTCACCCCAAGGTCAGTTCTCAGTCGTGACCCCACTTCCCTGGCCAGCGCCCTCTGATGCAAAGGTTGCTCTTGAGATTCCCTTCGCTCAGCTTCCAGGTGAACAAACTTTCCTTCTGCCTTAATACCCACTCATCCCCAGTCTTGTTTATTTTGGGGGATTCCCCAGAGCTCTTCTCCTGGACCTCTTACATAGCTGCTTATACTTCAAACAGCTGTGCTCATTCTCACACTAATGAGTCCCAAATACATACCTTTACCGTGTCACTTCCTTGACTGCAAGCTATTATGTTCAACTAATCTCACATGCCTTATTTGAACTCCCTGATCTTCCACACCTGAAACTTAACAGATCCAGCAGGTTATTTCCATTTGGGTTGAGGTAAACCTCATCAGCACTGATCAGGCTAAACCGGGGTTTTGCTGCAATGATAAACATGCTGAACACTGGACCAGCTTCCAGGAACCAACATCATTTATTGTATAGCATGTCTATGTCCCCTTCAGGTGTATCCATATCAGTTTTCTTCTGGGAGCCTGAATAAGACAGCAGCCTTTCTCTGAAACTCATTGGTATGTGGCAGAAAAACAAAGAAAACGCAAGTGTGTGCTGTCAGATAAAGCTTCTGCCACTTCTGTTGGGCAGGCAAGTCACTTGGCTTTCTCAATAGGCCAGAAGTGTCAGGTTGTAACCCAGCATTGGAGAAAACTAAAATAGTTGATAAATTTAAAAAACAACAAAAATAAACAAAACAAAAAAAAATCAGCCTGCCCATTGGTCCGTGAATTACTCCAGCTAAAATGTTTACCTCTTCTCTCTTTAAAAATCTTATCCATTGACAGACGTAGCTACTACTTCTCTGTTCTGATATCCTAGTCCAGACCCTTGTTAATGTTTCTGTCCAGTCTCTCTGTTCGCCTTTCTAGTCTATCCTGCAGGTAGTATCTAAAGTGATCGTTTTAAAACACAAATCAGATCCAAACATGCTTCTACCCCAAACTCTCAAATGGTTCCTTGTTCACTCAAGTAAAAGCCAACATCTTTCAACATCCTTGTAAAATCTGATCGTCTCCTCATCTGTCGCCTCTCTGCCTCCTCTTCATCTTCAGCTCCCCCTCTCCCAGTCACAGGGATCCCCTTGCTGTTCTGGTAAATACAAAGTGCAGCCCAGCCTTGGGATCTTTGCACTTGAGTCTCCTCTTCCCGGAGCGTGCTTCTGCCAAATCACATAGCTCGGTCTGTCTTCTTCTCCAGGTGTTTGTGCAAAGGTCACCCTCACAATGAGAGCCTATTTATAGCCTCAGCCCCCAGCCCTCACATCACACCCTCTCCCTTTCCTGCTTCTCTCGTTCCCCTGCACTCAGACCTTTTTCTCATCTGGTTTTGTCTCTCTCACTCTATTAGAATGTACATTTCTTGACTACACATATCATTACCTACCTATTTCTTCCTTATTGTACTGTTATAATATAAAACTGCATCTAAATCACTCAGTCTCAGTAAACATTTGTTTGATACAGACATCAGTGAGTAACAATGAACATGAAAGGCATTAAGGAGCAAGAATATAGGCATAGCTTAAAGAAGTTGGGCGAAACGGTAAATATCAAGCATTCACATCAGTCAATGCCATTGCCATTTGTTTCAATTCAGAGAAAATAAAAACAATCAATAAAGAAAGCAACACTAAAATATCATTAAATATTCCACTTATAATTTGATAATATTAAGGCCAAACAAATCCAATCTGAAAGTGTGTTTATTTTCTTATGTCTACCAAAAGGGGAAAAAATAGCACACCATTTCACAAACTTCTGTGCCACACTTGGTATTAAAATAACAATTCACTATAAGTGTGACTCCAGATTAAAAGGAGACAGCTTTTTGACCAGACTGGTTATCTACATCCTAGACTGACAGGACCTCAAAGGAGGCTTCCTGCACCTCAGCACCATTTACCTTGGGGCTGAGTAAACATGGTTGCGTGAGGCTGCACTTGAGGACTGAGGTGATGAGCAGAGTCCCTGTCCTGTGTTCACTAAGTGGCTTCTCACCTGCTGTGACAGCAAGAAGTGTCCCAGACATTATCAGATGCTCTGGGGAAGGACCACTGCCCCAGAGGATAACTATGCCTGGGCAGTAAGAACTCCGGGTTGCCTCACACTGTGTGCATAAAATGCACTATGGGATTATGACAGAAAGACAATACCAAAAGACAAGCAGCTCCTTCACTGTAGGGTTTATGGAATGCTTCACAAGGCTTCTGTTACAAAGAGGCGCCCGTGGCTTTATCCTAGCCTTTCTTTTGCTTGGCAATGAAGACAGATATACACTGGAAAGTAAAAGTTCCTAAGGCAAGCAGGCCATTAATGTTTTAATTGTCTGTTTGAGTCCAAGAGGAAAGACGGCAGCTTCAACAGGGTAAGGGAAAGAGAACTGGAGGCCGCAGGCAGGAAAGCTCCACAGTAGAGAACGGTCTGGATCTCCATCCACACCTTCAGGGTGGCCACACGAGGACAGCTTTCGAGGAAAAAAATTCAACCACCAACAGTCTGTTTAGGGTTGATTCTGGATGGTAGCTTCTAGAAAAAGTGAAATGATCAATTAAGAATAATATGATACTTTTAACCAAAATGACATAAATATTTTACTGCTAGCAAGTTTGGTACTAGCATTTCCAATTCAAAATGAAATAATTCAAAGCCATCAGGAACTCAGCCACAATAATATCAGGCAGGCCTAAAATGTTTCGTAAATTTATCTTTAAATGAACCCCTCAAATGATAAAATTATTTTTGAAATCTTAAATCCTTCACAACTTATTAAATATGAAATTTTTTCTAGCCAATTTTAAATTTTCATATCTAATATAAAAGTACAATAAAAATGATTGAAAAAAATTGAATATGCTAGAGAGAAACTTTTAAAATATGAGTTTATGTTGCTCAATTAGAGTCTTACACACACAAAACACACACACAGAGACACATACACACAAAACACAGACACATAGACACACACACGGCATTTTAGATACCTAAAGTGTTTGTGATTTTTAAATAAATAGACTTTCAACTGCTTTTGGAGCCCATTCTCTATGGTGAGATGCCTTGCTCAGTCTTGATGCAGTGGGGGCGGGTCTTGGTTCTTTCTCAATGTGCCAGGCTTTGTTGACTCCCTATTGGAGGCCTTATGCTTTTTGAGGAGTGAGTCGGGGATGATGGGAAGGTGGGGGGAGGGAGTAAAGGATGGAGGGGAACTGTTATTAGTATGTAAAATAAATAAAAATTTTAAAATAAAAAAAGAAAGCATATAGTCACATGACTATATTATACATTTCTCTCACACCAATGAAGCCTTTCTAACATTGAAATATGAAGGTTCCTAAAACTGAAATTTGGTTTTTCAATTATGTACAGTATCTTGAAGAATTGACATGAATAATTTCAAATGAACATATTGTCAAGCAAGTTATTCCAATCTGTGGAGCACAGCTATTTAAGTTTCCTTCACTCAATCAACTCTTGCACTTAGTCACATTGAAAGAAAAATATTGATTATATTTCTATTTTCATCCTTTAAAAATATACAACTAAATCACAACAGAACCAAAGGTAAACAGTAGAAATTGTTAAACAGTCAATGATCTCTTAGTTCCTCAAACCATAGCTGTCCACCAAAGTTATATGTAAACCACCATTACATTGACTTTAAAACACTGTCACACTGACATCTATACCCAATGGGCAAACCAAAAGAATTTCACCTTTGACTATTCTAAGAAAAAAAAATCTTGACATGCATGTAATTGTGTGGCATAAATTCAAAAGTAGTTTTAAATATAAAAAAGACCAACTCATCTTCTAATAATGTAAATTGAAGCCTTGGGTTGAGGAAGAAGAGTTTGAGCATGCCCACATTCTCGAGTATCCACTAACACATGATCTTCATTCATCTTCCAAGCAGACTTTTAAAGAAACAGTATTAAGAGCTAGAGCAAAGGAAGCGCTGACCCCTGGCAAGTGGCTCCCAGCATACAGAGTCTCTGGTGATTTTAAAGTCTTGTCTTTATTTAGTTGTGTCTCCAACTGTTCAGTTAATATTTTTGTCTCTAACTCTCAGGCCCTGGAATGTGTCTCTGAGCTGAGAAACGTTTCCGGGTGTGTTCAAATGGGCTGTTTGCTTCCCTTTGCTAATTCTTTTGCCCACTTAAAGATCTGAACATTTGCAAGGGTCAGAATGGTCACCTAGAATGTTGTACCCAGGAGGATATGCTACATTACCTGGATATGTGTCCTGTGCAAATTATAGACGGAGGTATGTAGCTGACACTGGCCAGTTCTAGTTCTTGTCACCAGAGGTAAAAATGCACACACTCGGGAGCAGGGATGTAACATTCCATGGGAGAGAGAAAAGTAGAGCTCAGAGACCAGGGGAGGCACAGCACAGGGCAAGTGTAAGCCAGGGTATTCTGAACACATGACCCCAGCACATGGTAACAAAATATTCAAACTCAAAATATCTCCGTCAGCCCTTAACTAACAAATACAAAGCTTAACACAGGACTCATCCAGGGCTATCTTCCCTTTCTCCAACATTACAAACTCAGTCACACCATCTCCAGTTCCTAGCTCCCTAAACCTCTCAGCCACCCGTCACCCTGTCTGGTCAATCATACCTCAGGAAAAGTTTATGGAATAAACTATCTCCAAACCATTTTCATTGCCTTTGGGGCTTCATTCTTTATTTAGCCACATATCATACCAATCGCTACCATCCGAGAGCCTGTTAGAAATTAGAGTGTTCTCTGGCAGGGTATTATTATCCAGCTGCTCCCTACATTAAAATTGTGTTCCCACTATTTATCTTTCAAGACCACCCACAGCCCACATGTCTGTGGGGATTAACCCGTCTCTGTGTAATACCTTCTGGTCATCTATTTGTACTAATATTATAACTCTACCACCTGCACCACAATCACGGCACGATAATCCTATCTCTTGTAGCAACCGTTACTTTCATTTGAAGTCAAGGCTTAATCTTGTTCAGCTTCCCAGATCAAGCTCCCTTGAGAGCATCTACCATTATTTTAAGGGTGAATTTTAAACATTTAACTGAAAGTCAAGTGCCAACAGAATAAATGGTTCAACAAGTAAAGTCCCCAAAAATAACTGCAAGTAATTTTATTCACTAGCAACTTGTATAGTTCCATTTCAATGTGTTTGGGTCTTTACCCACACTTCCTGATGCCCTCATAAGGTTGGGATTAATTCAGCTTTAGATAAAAAACATGAGGAAGAAAATAACTTAAAATCTTCATTCTTAGCATGTATGATTGACAAACCGCCATTTCCCAATATGAAACAGTGCATAGTTCTTGGAATTTATGGAACTCACTCCATCTCAGCATATATGAGAAAACAGAAACTGCATTCAGTACTTGAATGGTGTCAAAAATGGGTAATAATGAGGGAAATTAATGGCATTTGAACTCACACTTATTTTGACTTTCAGTTCCTAAATAAAAGTTTTCCAAATGTATTTATACCTTTCAGCAAAAACAAGAAACACTAGCTCTGTGTGTGTGTGTGTGTGTGTGTGTGTGTGTGTGTGTGGTGTATGTATGTATAATTTATATTTTTCTTTCCCTTGAAATGATGGGGGAAAGTACCTCTGTCCAGGCTCTTTCCTAAGTGTTATGTAAGAGAAATTAAAGGCCACCTTTCTCTTCCCTTGAGCCTCAAAATACAATAAGAAACCAACACAATAAGGTTTCCAAATGATAAAACCACAGAAAATTGTCCAAAAATTTATAGTGCCTGTAAATAATAGTGTACTACATAGAATTTAGCATTGTACTAAATTAGCAACACACTGACGTATGTGTATACACATACACAGAGTCAATTAAAGTTCACAAAGTCTCCTTATTTCAAAGTTATTTGGGGCCCCATTTTACAGACTAGCAACATTAAGGAACATAGCTGGAGAATCACCACCCAGCTAGAGGGTGGCAGAGAATGACCTGGACCCAGATCTGGTCTTTCTGGTCTACACACTTAACCTCTGCCTAAGCTTTGTGCATTCAAGATACAGGGTCAGGGGAAAGGGAAACATCTCAGCCAAGCTTTGCTACTCAGTAACAAGATGTGTTGTTTATCATTCTTTTTGCTCTATGTTTAAACTCTCCAATGTAACATAGGCATATATATTATATAATAACATACATGTAGATATATACACATACAAATGCATACATAAATATATTTTACTCGGGATCTCTTTCCTTGGAATGAGAAATATATACACAAAATATGCAAAACAATATTTCAAAAAAGGGAAGGAAAAACCTTTATACTTTCTAGGAGTTCTAGAGATAATATGCATAGATCTCATGAGATTAAAGAAAATTAACCACTATCTGAAATGTTTAAAAATATTTATTTATGTATTTTATGTACCTGAGTGTTCTGCCTGCATGTATGTCTGCACACCAGAGAATGGGGCATCAGATTCCATGATAGATGATTGTGAGCCACCACATGCTTGTTGGAAATTGAACTCAGGTCTTTTGGAAGAGCAGCCAGTGCTCATAACCACTGAGCCATCTCTCTGCCCCCAATCTTTTTTTAATGTAAATTTTGAAAACTATTTCGATTATTAAAATTATTTTTTCTTCCCTAAAAAAAAGTAATCTCTGAATGAATAAAATTTAAGAAAGAAAGAAAGAAAGAAAGAAAGAAAGAAAGAAAGAAAGAAAGAAAGAAAGAAAGAAAGAAAACTAACCACAACTTTGAATGCTGGGAACAAAAGGGTTTGGACTTCAGGACAGCGATGTTGAAATTCTCTATTTCGGGAGAACTTGAGTCCTCATTAGAGCTATGAACTCTCTTCCATTAGCAGCGAGGCCTGAGCGCTTGCCTTCCTGTACACCCTCAAGTGAGAACTGAATTATGTATGACTGGCTGCCTTAGGAAGAAAATAACTGCTCCAGGAAGGGGGGAGCTGGGGAAGGGCTAAGTGAAGGGCTGCCATTTAGCTTGTAAAGTGCAGCAGCTGTGGCCTGTTTTCACTAATATCTGACATGTTTCTTTGGCCATTGGCCAAATGGAGCTGTACCCAACACTTTTCCCATCCTTCCTCTGCCTCTGGGCTCCTTTGTAACGGCTACTTGAGAGTCCAGTGCACTCCAATCAATGCTTCGGTTCCTTCCTCCCCTTAAAGTGCAGGCATCCCGCCCTAATTAATTAACCCAACACCAGCTTCACCCAGGACCTTCCCACACTTTGCCCCCTCACGAAGTCCTGAGACATCAGCACATTCCTGATTTCATCACTTGTCAACTCCCTTTCTGGTAAAGACCAGTGTCCCCTTTCCCTGACCTGGCCTCTGATATGATCTCACTTTAAAGTAACCCACTTTAAGAGACAGTAACAAATGCTGCCTTTTTCCTGTTTGGTTTGTTTATTCCCTTTCACTGGGCCTGTTAGAGTGGAAGACCAGAGGACTTGGGCGGGGAGCCTAGAAAGACAGTGTGTGCATTTGATGTGTGGTTGAGCTCAAGGCTGGGTCTGTCACTATGTTCATTTTACCTATCACTAATGGACCTTACATGAATTTCTTAAGCCTATGTCACTCATTCAAAGCCTCACCAAGATCCTGTTAATCTGCTCTGTTCTGTCATAAATGCCAGTGCTATAATTTAAATAAATAACTAAATAGAAAATAGCTTCCCCTGAGGAAACTTCTATTTTAGAGGGAAGAGACAGCTGCTAATTAGTATATCAATTTAAAAATATTTACAGTCAATAAACAATATCAAGATGAGGAAAGGAAAAGGGGTGCCATGTCAGGGACTTGAGGGTAGGAAGGGGGATGGGAACCTGACATAAAGACAATCAGGAGTCACCTGATAAGATACTTGGCCAGATATGAGGAGATAGGAATGTGGGCCATGGAGGCCTTCTGGGGATAAACATTCCCAACAGCAGAAGCAGCAGTATAAGGGGCTTGAGGTGGGAGTGCCGAGCAGAGAGACACAGCACAGAAGGACTGGAAAATGGCTGCACTTTGACTGGAATGGGAAAACACTAGCTAGTATTGATTACAAGAATAATGAGATTGGATCTGCCTCAGAGAAACCTCAGCTAACTCCTGTATAAAATAGGAATGACAATGGAGTGGTTTAGCCAAAAGTGGAATCTTGTCTCACACACACACACACAGACACACACACACACACACACACACACACACGCATGCACGCACGCACGCACACCTGCAAACCCAGCACTTGGAAGGTGGAGACAGGGTAGACCTCAAAGCCTAACCTAGCTACATAATTGGCACAACAATGAAAACTGATCAAGATTGGCATTCCAGTTCGAATTTCACCAGCAGTTCAATTATTTCATGGAGTTAATCTCTCTAAGCCTTAGTCTCTTTCCCCTTCCCCCGCCTTTAAGGCAGAACTCTTAGTAGTTCCCATTTTTAATGTTGTTCGAAAGAGAAGCAGTGAGAATCAAGGTGTTTGGCTTAGTGCCTGGCTCACGGGCACATCCAAAACATGCTGACCTTGTCAGGCTGGGGAAAGCTGTGAGACCATGTGAGAGAGTGTGCAGTGCGTGATGCACTGAGCGGTATAGGGAGTACATTTAGAAAGAGTCTAAGCAGTAAAAGTTCACTAATGACTCCCAGGAGTCTCAGGGTTGAGAAAAGATTGGTTGAGCTCAGCTCTGTGAAGTTCTTTGTGGCATGAAAATGCCATGTGTACTTTGGTTGAAGAGAGGATATATTTTATTTATGCACACCCATACATGTGAACACATGACTTGTATATAGGGGGATATGATACTGAATGGAATGGAATATTTGCTTAACTATACAAAGATGCGTTGCTCTTTTACCGTGCCTGCCTGAGGCATCTGATTGGTCTAATAAAAAGTTGAATGGCGAATAGTAAGGGAAGAGGTATAGGTGGGACTTCTAGGCAGGGAGAATAGTAGGAGGAGAAATTTAGAATTGGGGAAGAAAGAAAATGAGATGCCAGGGAGACACCAGAGGCCAGACAGACAGAAATGAAGGAAGCAGAAAAGTAGAATATACACAATTAAAGAAAGATAAAAAGCCCCGAAGCAAAATGTAGATGTATAGAAACAGGTTAAATTAAGTTCAAAGAGCTAGTGGAACAAGCCTAAACTAAGGTCGGGCATTCATAATTAATAACAAGTCTTCATGTCTTTATATGGGAAGCTGGTTGACTACCCAAAGAAATTTCCAACTACATCTGAGGGTTGAATTTACGGCCTCACATATGCTTGCAAGTGAGCTGAACTACATGTCCATTTTTGGCTTTTTTGTTTGTTTGTTTGTTTAGAGTTAGGAAGATCACAAGTCCAAATTCTGCATGGGCTGTAGAATAAGTTCAAGTCCATCTTGGGCAAATTAGTGAACACACAATCCCAAGCAGTGAGTTACAGTTAATGTAACACCAGCCCTGAATGATCTGTATTATTATTTTTATTATTGTTGTTGTTGTTTAGAAAACTCATTGGAAACATATGGAGGCAAGTCTCCATATGTTGCTGGGCCCTGTTGAGTATAGAAATAAGAATTGCCTAGCAACAGCAGAGTGCCAGCCCCAATGGTGATATTCAGTGAACTACAGGCGTATTCAGTGAGATGTGGACCCGGGATAATCATTTGTTGGTTAAGAGCTCTTGATACTCTCTCAGAGGACCCAGCACCACATGGTGGCTCACAACTGTCTCCAGCTCCAGTTCCAGGGAATCTCCAGTACAAAGACACACACAGGGCAAAGCTTCCACATCCAGAAAATGAAAAGATTTTTAAATGTTAAAAAAAAAGATATTGTGATAGGCAACAGCACAGAACAGGTAATTATTATCAGGCAGTGGTGCAAAGCCACCCTCCCTTCATTGCTGTCTAACTTCTTTTTTAAAAAAACAAAACAGCATCCACCAGAACAACTCTGTCTTGATTCTGAAGACTGCCGTATTACCAGTCTCTTGAAAGAAAGAAGTGGGAATCACCAGGTGGTAGGTCACAGTCCAGATCTGGAATTGTTCATTACCAGTAAAAGTGATTCTCCACCTCCAGCCTCAGGCAAGAGTACTGGAGGGCTCAAATGTCACACAATTCAAGCTTCATTGTTTTTCTCTTGGACCTGGGCTACCTTAGTCTGTCTTCATCTCCTTTGCATAACACACACATCAGACATACACACACATACACACACACATATACACATACACTCACATACATATATACTCACACGCTAGCATTGGCATGCATCATATACATACACACACACTAGCATGTACTTGTGCATGTATACACATACACACACACTAGCATGTGTATGCACACACATGTACGCATGCACGTGCACAATTGCACAGTCCTGCAAACAGAGATGCTTGGAAGTTCAACCAAATATCCTAAGTTGACTTTAGCAGCCACCTCCCAAGAAGAAGTGGGGGATTAATTGATTATGCCTGTAGCTTCTCTCTTAACCAGTGGGTCTTGGCTCATTCCTGGAGGACTGACAATATTTAATGTTTGCACTCTCAACTTACATAATAAAAAGCAGCAATGTCCTCTAAAGTCAAGTGGGAAGTTATCCTTGTCTCCTTTTCACTTTAAAAACAAAATCTCAAAAAGAGAAAAGAAGATGTATTACTATTCCCAGAGCTAGGGAGTACTTTCAGAGGTACACAAACCAAAACTACTGACATACTTTCATATACAATTTCAGAAACAAGGCTAAGCTCTACGTATAATTCTGTTTGTCAAACGGCACAAAAATGATACAGGCAATGGAGTTAGAGCAGCTCATTAGGCCTCCCGATTACCTACTGTCTACTTTCTCCTCGATTGCCTCCTCACCTGATGTCCTGCTAATCTGTGCCCTGAAATCTCAGCTCATCCTGCTGAGAGATCCAGTCTGTCTCTCCAGAGCGAGTGCTCTGCAATGCCCCTTGTGCACACATCCTCTGGCTCCAGGAGACAGGTACACTCAACTTTATTTCCAAGGGAGCAATCGGGGCCGAAAAGACCACTCACTGGTTAAGAGCACATTCTGCTCTTGCAGGGGGCTGAGTTCACGTCTCAACACCCACACTGGACAGCTCACAACTGCCAAAGGGATATGACACCTCTGGCCTCTGTACATTCACGTCTGCATACCTACAGACAGATGCGCTCACATACCTGCCATTTAAAATAATAGAAATAAATCTTTTGGAGAGAGGTAAAGATGATATTTTGATCTTTATTCAGCAAAGGTGTGTGGTTAGAGTAATAACATATAAATCACAAAGACATTGAGATGTGTATCGTATAAGATATTCATCTCTCTATCTTTAGGACAGGCACATTTAGAGATCTTAACTACAGCGATAACTTATTCCTATACCAGTTCTATCTTGCAGCATGCAGAGGGTTGACCATGCCTGTCCAGACTACTGGAAGCCAGAAATAAGAACACATTAAGGCTAAACACTTAAGTCTTTGTCCTCGCTGATTTGACAACATTCGCAAGGAAAATGCAACCTAAGGAACTCCTGTAAGAGATCGATATTCTCTATTTTTCCCAAACCACCCCTACCCTATAGAGTAGTCGCCGGATGTGGTGCATCTTAACTTAAAATTCAGCTTCCCCCTACAGCAGGCTTGAATTGGCCTCTTTTTTCCCACTTGCCGCCTCTCCTCTTCTCCTCCAGAGGGCGCGGTTTCCAATGGGTCTCAATGTAAATTCTTTGCTAAGTCTTATATTGCTAGGAACGCGGGGTAATGAGGGTGGGGACCGGGTGGGAGGAGGGGGCGGTGCACCCAAACTTTTCTCCTGGCTTTGGCCCCTCGTCCCAACTTTTACTAAGTCTGGCCTGGATATGAGCTGCTCCTCTTGGTGCTTAGCCAGGAGATGCTAGGCGCTCCCCAGGAAAGCCTTCCCTTAGCTGCCCTCTTCTCCAAGTTTCCCAGATCCCTGAACAGGGACATCTGATCAGGAAGTTAGCATCTTTCAAACAGAACAAAGGTGACGTGAAACCAAAACAGCTAGCTCCATGCTAGACTCGCTGATTCAGTTATTAATTTTTTTCCTTGCTTGCCCACTCATCGGGTACGTGGGGATACAGGAGCCCTAAGCCCTCATCCTCTATCTATCTGGTCCTCTCCTTTGTCAACTGGCCAAAGACAGAAGGACGTCTTTCCTGTTGTTAGACTGGGACTGAATTCCTCTTTAGCCTGCTGGGATCAGTTAAGAAGCCAGGAGCAGAGTGGGGAAACTTAGCCAAAAAGGCTGCATTAACTGCGTGCTTCCGAAGCATCACACCTGTGTGCTCCAGGGGTCTGTCTGTCCAGCATTACAGGGTCTCCGTGCACAGCCCTTTCCCTGCGCTGTGCAGACAACACATGGAGGCAAGGCCTGCTGGATTCTGAAACTTGACATCCTCAGACTACAGAACACCCAGCCAGCACTTAGCCCAGCAATAGTCGACTGATAAGTGATTTGGGTCCAGACTGGATGAAGCATTTCCACCTTTGTGTTCTTTTATTTGAATGTGATTTACAGTTGACCGTACAATTGACAAATGTTTACTGCCATGCTGGGAGAATTTACATAGATAAACAGGCTCAGGTGAACCTTTGTATGAGTTGTATACATGTGTGCTCATATACATATAACATAAAAGTAGAAGCAAAACTGTCTATGAGACAAAGGCACTAACAGGACCATGGAAACAAGAAAAAGGAGGGTAGAGAATATGAGGGGAACATGTTTGACATATACTGTGTACCTGTAGGAAAGCTTAAAAAACAGGATAAAAATAAACATTTGAAAGAAAAGGACGAATCATTCATATTCTGACCTGCCCCCCCCACATATGTCTTCCAAAGCAATTTCCTGTTACTAAATGACTTTTTTCTGACTATTCCTTGTTTCTTCATGACTTCCAGGGTAAAGTTAAATTTTCAAATAATAAAAAAAAAAAGTTCAGAACTCTCCAAATAAAGTCTAACTCTTCTTTGCCCATATGTCAGAAATATATTGCAATAAACTTCTGGAGGGTAGAAGTATGACTCCGAAGAGTTGGCACCAGAGAAAGGGTCCTTCCCGATTCCTTTCCACATTAATGGACGCCCTCAGCCCTCACACCTTGGCTTGTGGTTCCCTGAGCAATGACTGTCTCTGTCTTAGTGTGTTCATCTTCCTCTGTGTTTTGGGTCCAGTTTCTCCTGGTACTTTAAGGCCACCCGAATCCAGTATGATTACACTTGTAAAGACTTTTTTTTAAAGGTCACATCCACAAGTCTCAGGAAGACATGGGCTGTGAAAGGACACAGTTCAACCCACAGCATGTTTACCTGGGCAATCTCAAAACTTTAATCTCAGAAATTGTCAGAAATAGTGAGGATGTCAATCAGCCTGACCTAAATGATATGTACAGATAATTGCAGTCTTTTTAAGTACACCTAAAACATTAAATGAAGAAAGTCATGCAAGATCCAACTTACAACCAGTTCTAGAGGACTGAAATCTTATTCACTTTTTTTAAACTGCAAATAATATTAAAATAAAACCCACTGACAAACAGAAAATGCAAAACCTCAAATATACAGAAATTATTATAGAAGAGACTCTACAGAACTTCTAAGTAGTTTTGGAATTCTGCAACAAACTTCTAACTTTCTTATAGGTTCAAATAAGAAATCAAAATGAAAACTAGCCCCATGTGGGAACACAGTCTTCTAATCCCAGCCGTCAGGAAGCAGAAGCAGGTAGATCTCTGTGAGTTCCAGGCCAGCCTGGGCTACATATTGAGTGCTAGACTACTCAGGGCTACATAATGAGACTTTGTCTCAAAAAAAAAAAAAACAAAAAAGAATATTAATTTAGAAACATTTTGAACTGGATACTACTAAAGATATAATGGATTCAATATCTGTTTCTTGTAGACTTACCCAGGAATTGGTTGAAAATGTGAATATTTGAAGTAAAAAGTTTGAGAAGAATGAGGGTGAAGGGGCCTCAGTTGCAATTTCATAAATGATCTTTAGGTTGATCATTTATTTTAAACATAGTGTTTATTCCATTAAAGTATGGATTCCTAAAACACAATTATCTACTATGTTCTGAGGGATAGGACCTGTGTACTGTGACATTCTTCGGAAACAGGCAAACTCTGAAATAAAAGCAATGCAAGATTTACAAGGTTCTAGAAGCTTAGGTAGCTCTTAACGCAATCAAATAGATATACATATTTCTTACAATATATATAGGTACATATATATGCTTATGTTTGTACAAATACCCATTAAATATAATGTTAATTTTTCTCTGGGTTTTCTAATTCATTACCCATAAACCTAGAGGTGTGATGAGCCTCGCCAAATATTCAAATCTTTCAAGTGTATAGATGTTTCTCTGGAAAGGGTTAACACACACATGCCAGTTGCTGAGATAAAATTGTTTTTCCGGGTTATTCTTTACTCTTTGTGCTGTATTCCCTTTGGAGACCCTTTTCAGGCCCTGCTGTGTTACTGACACTTTGGATGTCCACACTGGGAGAATTACAAACTATTGGAAATAATCCTTCTTAATGCGAAGGAAGAGCAGATGGAGTAACACAGCACAGCCTTGTTTGAGACCCTCGACTTGTTTAAATTTAGCAGCATTACCATTCTTTACAGAGCTGGCTTAGAATAAGCAAAGCAACAGCTTTCATCCTTCGGCTGAAGCCAAAAACATAAATGCAACTCTGCACATTTTTTATTTGAAAGCATTCACAAATGACATGCAAGGCATAACTGTTGGCCAAATGCTATAGCTGAGCATATGAGGGGAAAATAAGAGAAAGAAAGACAGAGAGAGAAAGAGAGAGAGAAAGGAGAGAGAGAAACTATCCTTTTAAGCTAATAGCCACTTAGGAGTCAATTCTTCATTTATTATTATTGAATTATAAATGAAATCAGAAAAAGCATGTTGACAGTACATGCTTTGTATATATACTCTGTGGGCTAAAAGTCCAGAACAACTTATAAAATTTCAATTAACTAGAGGGAGGAGAGCGATGGGAGGATCTGTGAGACTTGATAGACAGCCAGTCTAGGCAAACCAGTGAGATCCAGATTTGGTAAAGGACCCTATCACATATGGAAACAATAAAAGATGGCAGAAGTCATCCTCTTACCTTCCTACACACACACACATACACACACACACACATTTGTACATATGAACACCTACACACATAGAAACACATGCTCATAAAATAGGAATACATGAAATTCTAAACAAGATTCATGGATTTTTTTTTAGGGGGTGGAGTTTCAAGACAGAGTTTCTCTGTATAACAGTCCTAGCTGTCCTGGAACTCACTTGTAGAAAAGGCTGACCAAGCACTCACTGAGATCCACTTGCCTCTGCCTCTCAAGTGCTAAGATTAAAGGTGTGTGCCACCAGTACAAGGCTGGAACTATTTTTTTCTTCTTTGTTTGTTTGTTTGTTTGTTTGTTTTATTTTTAACTCAACAATAAAATGGTGCTAGAGGGAGCTTGGTGAGTCAATGTAGACTAAAATTCGGGAAGCAAATGTATGTTACAAGGAAAAATTCTACACATATATCTAAATATGTCTGTTTAGAATAACATTTTTCTGCAAGTTAAACTGATACCAAGCAAATACTGCAGCTATGAGATAAATAGACTACAGTAAGTCAGCTATTTAGCCATTCAGTGCCAGATCAGGAGAATTATTCTATTTAGCTCACTAAGAATACTTGAGAGATGTCAACCACTGCACACTCACATGTATGCATGCGCACACACACACACATACACACATAATGACTACATGACAGTGGGTAGTGGAACCTCCAAACAAATCCAGAGTTTGAATATCTTGAAGACTAGTCAGCATTGCATACCATGAGGAATGCAGGTACCTTTGGTGTAGGAGGTGCTTCTGTATTTCTGTTGCTTTCATTGGTTAAATAAAGAGACTGCCTTGGCCTTTTGATAGGACAGCCCTTAGGTAGGTGGAGTAGACAGGACAGAATGCTGGGAAGAAGGCAGTGTGGCAGACGCCATGATTCTCTGGTCTGAGATGGACGTAGGTTAGAATCTTTCTGGTAAGCCACATTCCTGTAGTGATACATAGATTACTAGATATGGGTTAAAGCAAGATGTGAGAGTTAGCCAATAAGAGGCTGGAGATAATGGGCCAGGAAGAGTTTAAATGAATACAGTTTGTGTGTAATTATTCCGGGTGTAAGCTAGCCAGGGCCAAAAGCAGGCCCGCAGCTGGGAGACAGGCGCCAGAAACACGGCCCACTCCTCAGCGGGGACACAGCCACTCCTCATACAACATACCTTATCCAGGGTTCTGCTTTCTTCTACCTCTGAATAAAATCCTTACCGCTCACCATCAATTATATGGCAGGATCCACACTGGAGTCCACTTCCACCCTGGAAAGTGGTTATTTAATAGACATGAGTAGGTGTGTGTATACTGACTTGTCTCATTGCTGTCATCCAAGGAGCAACTTAAGGGGGAAAACATCTTTTTGGAACCACCATTCAAGAGGACATGTCCATCATGTCAGGGGAGGCATGAAGGCAGAAGGTTGGGGCCACTGGTTTTTTTCTATGTGCAACCAGGAAGCAGAATGATTATCAGGACATGGGACTTGGCTATAAAGACCTCAGAATACCCTCAAGGACCCACTCACTCCAGCAAGGCTCCACCTTTATAAGAGCCCATGGCCTTCTCAAATAATGCCATCTTCTAGGAACGAAGTTTGAACACTTGAGTCTGGAAGGGACATTTCACATTCAACCCCTCGCAAATCTTGATTTATTTTTCATTAAATATGAGTCTTGCTTCAGAATTCTATCAGAGGCGATAATTGATGTGTTAGTGTAACAGAGTAAATGAATGGAATTGAGTTGTGAATCCAGGGAAAAGGACTCTCTCTGGATGGAACATCACCTTCTGCTATCTAAAATTACCCACATGCCGGCTGGTTAGAGCATTTGTCAAGCTTGAATGATGCATGAGGCTCTGGTTTCCATTCACAGGGAAACCAAAATAAACAAATAAATAAAGCAGGTCCCAAGAAAGCCCAATGAGCCAAGGCCATTGTCTCTGCTGCTGCTTTCCCCTGACGGCTCACACATCATGAAATCGATAAGACACACTATCAATCTGAGCTTCTTAATGCTGTCTGACGTTAAATACACCAAGCTGAGGTTTAAGCTCATTTGTGCTGCTTCATTCCCCAGTGACATCTAATATGAAGAAGGAAAGATGCAGCATTCTAAAACCACCATTTAGCAATCCTTACTGCTGCCCATTAAAGACTCCTGCCTCACGTCCTTAAATTATTTTAAATTGTTTGGGGCCAGTCCCAGATGTTTCAGACTCAAAGGCCTGCAGGGCGAGGTGGTTCACATGAAGAGATGGAGACAGATGTGTGTGCCCTCCTAAAGTGGGCAGCCACACTCTACTCTACCTACTTACAGACAAGAACATGAAGAACATCCAAGACTTTTTTCTGGATAACGTAGGTGCTTAAATATTTATGTGAATTAAAGATTTTAAAATGTAGGCACAAACTCTAAATTTCTGTAACACTGTGTAGACTTACATGGCTTACACAGAAACAAATGTGACACAGTCAGTGAACCTCTGGGATAAAAGCTTCTTAAAACCACGTTTGCACCAGGCTATGGTAGCACACGCCTTTAATCCCACCACTAGGGAGGCAGAGGCAGGCAAGTCTCCATGAGTTTGAGGTCAGCCTAGTCTACACGAACTAGTTCCAGGACAGCCAGGACTGTTACACAGAGAAACCCCAGTCTCAAAAAACAAAAAACAAGGGCTGGAGAGATGGCTCAGTGGTCAAGAGCATTGCCTGCTCTTCCAAAGGTCCTGAGTTCAATTCCCAACAACCACATGGTGGCTCACAACCACCTGTAATGAGGTCT
>JAQHUG010000002.1:16759092-16776045 GCA_028555095.1 Dicrostonyx torquatus
GGTTTCTCTGTGGCTTTGGAGCCTGTCCTGGAACTAGCTCTGTAGACCAGGCTGGTCTCGAACTCACAAAGATCCACCTGCCTCTGCCTCCCGAGTGCAGGGATTAAAGGCGTGCGCCACCACCGCCCAGCACGCTACAAGATTCTAAACGTTTTACCTATCCCTTGAAGCCACAGAAATCAGATCATCAGTGAGTGAAAGAGGAAACTAAACACAGTAAAGAAACTCTTTACTCCTTACCAAATCTCTACAGTGAGAAACAACCCTTCTACCATGAGGATGTACGGATCCCAATAACAGTTCAAGGCCAGCCTGGTCTATAGAGCAAGTTCCAGGACAGCCAGAGATACACAGAGAAACCCAGTCTAAAAAAAAAAAAAAAAAAAAAGACAATAGCAAGCCAAGAACTTCTATTGAAAGAGTTAAAGATGTACATAAGGAAAGGACTTGAGGATACAGCTCAGTGGTGAGTGCTTGCCCAGCACCAAGAATGCACAAAGCCCTGGGCTTGATCCTTAGCACTGAAAAATCATATCATAAATAACAAATAAACATCTTAATCTGAAAGTCCATAAGCAAATACTTTCTAATGTTTGAATGTAGCTTAGTTTGGTTTGCTTTAGTAATTCACCTTTCTCTAACCAAAACACGTTTTCTATTTTCCAGTCATTGCTGCAGGATCTCTTAGAAATAAACTGTGTGAATATACCAGGGAAAACAATTCATAAGGTAGGACACTCAGCTAATACATTATTCCTTTCACAGCAGAAAACAAACTTTATGTATTTCACAAGGAGGTGTGGAATAAGACGGACTTGGTACTATCTATGCAATCAAAGCAGAGCCTAACACTGTACTTGCACATATATATTGACCATTATTCATGACAGATAAAATGGGAAGCCTGTTTGTCAACTAATGGATGGGTAAATAAAAATGTAGGACATCCATGAGGTGAAAATGAGGTGAAATGCTATTCAACTGCAAAAAAAAAAAAAAAAACCAAGCCAATTTATGCCATGACACAGCTGAACCTCATAAACATAAGTGAAAACGCCAATCACACAGACCACCTGTTGGGTTATTTCATCTGTATGAAATTTCAGAGACAACAAAGGCAGATAAGCACTTGCCTAAACTTATGCTCAAGAGGGACGAAAGAAAGAAATACAGCTTTCTGGGAGAAAGAAGAATAAAAATATTTAAAATTAAGTTAGGGTTACCTCTGTTCAGTTTAGCAAATAATCCTTCAAAAAAAATCCTTGTTTCCCATCTTGGTGAGTTGCATAATGTAGCTGGTTTTGTTGGTGGTGAGTTTGTTTGTTTGTTTTAAGCAAAGACAAGGTTTGAATGATTATCGGAAATGAAATTTACTAGAGGTACCGCATTCTATTTCATTTTCTATATAACTCAAATTATTAGCAGTGTAGTAGCAATTCAACTCCATGGAATAGTAGAGACTTTAAAATTTCTTCTTTTAAAACTCTGAGACACAGAGTAGAATTTTTATTACGTTAAATGAAGATAGTCACAAGTGACCTAATTACCGTGATTGACATTATTATTGCTTAGATATTAGTCTTTGATCCCCCTCTGCTTCACTCACTGCTGCTCCTTTTCTTCTCTAGGACTACAACAATTTGTCTCAGCTAAGCCCAGATGAAGCCCGACTTTTCTGCATGTCAACACTAACCTGAAGCTAACCATTCACCTTGGGCATTATCAGAAACTGATTTATTTTCAGGATGCGTTAATATTATCTGGATCAACACCATTGTGCTCTGTCACCCATCAAAATATTCTGAAGCAAGACTCTTTTCAGTTGGTTCAGCTGACCTTACACAGTTTAACTGTCAAATAAATTCTATAATGGACAGCTTAGCAATCTCATTTGGTAACCAGAGGAACTCCCTCCCAGACCCTCCCTCATATGCCCTAAAAGGTTCAAGAAACAGCAATTACAACATTGACATCTTAGCTAGAGCTTGTAAAGTATTCTTCATGCTGTCCCTGGTACTTCTAAATAGCCGTGGCTTTCCTAGGACCAAAAAGATCCGGCCTTCTAGTCACCGTGTTCAAATGATGACATCTTCTGCCGTTTCCATTCAGTGAATAAACAAATTGGAAAACACTTTAAGTCACATAAGTTATCTGTCACTCTAGCTCTTAGCTTCATCAAGTGCTCCAGTCTCTGAAATAAGGCATATCTTTTCCTGGACAAAGGTCTTATTAACATCCTGTGTATATCCATACCTTATCTTTAACCACTGTTGAGACTCCATCTTGAACAAAGCAGGCAAGACCTATAAATTCACTCTTAAATGTAGAAAATTTCTGCTCGAAGAGACTCAGCAGTTCATGGTCATAAAGCATTGATGGTGCAGAAGAAAGTAAGCCTCAAAGAATCGTGGATGTTTGAGCCACGCTGGAGTTGAGATAAGTAACTTCAGGGATGAGGTTGAAGTGGGTTGATTTCACAGTCCTGCTTCCACCTCAACTGGGTACTTAAGAACTCTGCTCAGCAGTAGTGGGGCCCTAAGGCCAAGCAAACACAGCTCCAGGGCTCCAATTTCATTTTAGAAGTCCAGTTGCCAGGAAATTTTTCAAATAAATTACCCAGAATTACCTCACTGAAGTTCAGATGTCTACAAACACTAACAAAATATATACTTTCTTTTTAGCATTATTAAAAGCCTGAAGGTTTTGTGCAATAGTCACATTCATGCGTAGTGTCTGTGGGGTAGAGAATACAAAGAGAATGGGTACTAGACAGGAAAACCAAATAAGAAGTTGGACCTGATGGTGCCTTTCCCAGTACCAAACACCTGTGCTACAGTAGCAAGAAAATCACAAGGAAAAAAAAAAGGCATTGAGTAAGAAAACGCCATGACGGTCAAACGAGTCTTTTATGTACTATTTATTTATTTTTATGTGCATTGGGGTTTTGCCTGCATGTATGTATGTGTTAGGATGTCAGATTCCCTGAGACTGGAGCTGCAGGCAGTTGTGTGCTGCCATGGGGATGCTGGGGATTGAACCTGAGTCTTCTGGAGGAAGAGCCAGCCTCTTAACCACGGGGCCATTTCTCCAGTCATCAAAAAGACCTTCTTAGAGGACGGGTATGTTTTGCTTCTTTGGAAAAAATAAAATAAGATTGTTATTTAGTGAGATAAAACCAGCTTGACAGAAATATTTAGAGAAAAGGATTCTCCTCACATTTGTCAAGGCTCCCTGCCCCCTAGTTCTCTCAAGGTCTTGGTCATTTGTATTCCTATAACACAGATTTTCTTCAGAGCCAGCTCACTTTACCAGTGAAATGCAAAAAGAAAAAAAAACTGAAATAAATTGCAAAACGAAGTCACCTGTTAAGTCTTTCTGCAGTTTATGAATGCAATTTGTTTAGTCCCCGGCCCCTGCCATCTCAACATCAGTTTTAGAAACAAATGTAGTAAATCTCCTGTTTTAGATGCTTTCACGTTTACTGAAAGTCTTTCCAACGCTCACGAGTTACCTGCGGATCAGCTCTGGCTGCAGGTTTATTTCTCAGATCCCTATGCCCTGAGCTGCTGGGGGAGGGAAGGAGAGTGCACGAGAAAACACGTGCAAAATAGCAATCATCAACTCTATTAAAAGGGCCCTGATCGTCCAGCGAGCACTCAGGATCCACGGTAATTCCCGGTGTTGGTGTTCGCTAAGCGACACGTTGATGGGTCAGAAGACCCGGAGGAACATGACCCTGGAAACAGGGTGTTGCTTTTACACTCCCTGGATATCTGTTACACGTGAATGTCCTCTGGCGCCAGCAGGTATTTTGAGCAAGGAACCAGAGGAATCCCAGAAGGGCAGGGTGGGGAAATCGAGCTGCAGGTTTGGGATCAAAGCTTGAAAGATTTCAGAGGAAATTGGAAGATCCGGATTACTTGGCCAAAGGTCTTAAGGATGAGGAAGACTCTTCATAAGCTTAGCGCGGCGGGAATGGGGATGGTCGTGAAATAAACAAGATCCCAGAGGAGACAGCCGTCCCCACCCTCCACCCCCGCAACCCCTCCACAAACAAGCTCACAAACAAGATGAGAGGCACAGTGCTCTTTACCCTGGAGACCATAGAGGGCACTTCGGGCGGTTGAGCATCTTTGGGACGTCTGCCACTCTTCCCGCTGATCCCGGGAACCCAGGAGAATGAGTGGAGGCTGCAGGTGGGGGAGGGGACATAAAGATGGTTGACATTTCCTCAGAGGTTGTGACCAGTCCTCCCTGGAGGTACCAAAGGGAGAGCTTTTAAAACCAGGCGATGAGCTGAAGCGCACCTCAAGAGTGAATGTTATTTATTTGAATTAGTCTTCATAAAGGTCTGGAGGGAAGAGTTATTGATTAGATGCAAGACCTTGACAAATTGAGTTCAGTCCGGATGACCTAAGGAGATACCAGAGCAGAAGGCAGGTTCCACCCACGCACCTCTGGTCCCCAAGGAGTTTGCCCAGAAGCAGCACCACCTGCTGGCACGCCCCTGGGCAGCCCCTAGGACCAAGTTCCCCTTCCCATTTGAGGGGATTGGCTGCTGCCTGCTGAGCCTGGGGGTGAGGGCTAGGATCAGTTCTTTCTCCTTAGACCCGATCTCTCCAAGTTCCGGTGAGGTCATCAAATCTGATGTCTGGCTTTGGTGTCTTACTGGTGACCCAGTACTCTGAAGGACCCACCTGGGTAAAAATCCTTTTGGGGTTGGCAGCCTCAGGATGTCTTTTACATCTCTTGGGGTCCTAATTGGAGATAACCCATATCATGGAGTCGTTAGTTGATTGCAGTCCTTGCGCTTAATGGTTCACAAACCTAATCTGAAATTTAAGCTACTGCCAATATTTTTTCTTTATTTATGAACTTAATTTGTCTTCTGATTTCTTTGTCATATTAAGTACTACGTTAAAATTCGTTTTAAATACGTTTGTTCTATTCACCAGCAAAATAGGTGGATAAATGTTTAGGTTGCAATGCAATCAAATGCAAATACAAGCATTTAATTTCACCGGCACTATATACTTTCGATAGCAGTTTTTGCCTGGCTTCCAGGATAATTAAAGCAAGCATGCGGTGAATCTAAAGGGTCGGAAACAAAACATTCTTGTGATACTTTTCCTGTGCTTCAAACAGTAAAGTTTATTCCTGTGCCTTTATTCTGGTTAAAGACCTGAAATTAGGAAAGTGATCTCAACCAAGTTCCTCTTTATACAGTAAAGGAGATCAAATCCCTTCAGTTAAAAAGGTTCCTTTGGCTAGAATGTGAAGGGTTTTTTTTTTTTTCCTTAATCCCTTTTGATGGAAACTATTTGAACCTGAAAATTTCACGTGGCTATCTATCTTGCTAAAAGTCAGGGTGAGATAAAGTGGAATCTGGCTGTGGTTTCTCTTGGAAAGAAAACAATGAACTGACTGGCCATTTATCACAGCGCTGGTCCTCCCCCTCTTCCAGGGTGGCTTAATTTGACATTGTTACAGGAGGTGTTTGCATGTAGTCAGCTGCTGAAAACAGAGCCAATTTAGCTGGAGAGTGAGCCCTAAATTATCCCTTTTGTTGTATAAAGAGTGGCAATAAGCTGTAGAGACTGCTCCAACCATGCTACCCTCAGGGAGAGCACTGGAGAACTAGCAAGATCTGAGCAGGCCCATCAGATCTGAGGTCCCCTACTACAAAAGCTAGTGTAGAGTTGAGAGACCTATTGCAAGAATATCTGCTTTAGATATCATGGAAATTAAAATGATAAGCTCATTTTTGTTCCAGTTCAGGTAGTTATTTTAGCCAAAGTAGACACAGCTTTGTTCTTTTCTACAGATGCCTTAGCAATAAAAGAAAATATCAGTGTGCATTTATAGTAAAATTCGACCTCAATGTTAGGAATCCCTGGAGTATTCAAACAAATCTGGGTGAGGTACTCACTTCCTGTTATCCCAGCTCTCCAGGAGGCTCAGGCAAGATTGCCAAGAGCTCAAAGGCAGCCAGCCTGGGTTAATTAGTGGTCCTTAGGCCATCCTGAGCTCAGAGCAAGACTTAAGCACTATTCGGAGGAATATATTGGTTAGGAAAAAAATTAATGACCTGCACAACTGTTTTAGTTAAGGAAGTTATAAGAACAGAAAAGGAGTAAATATATGCAAAATAAAAATTATTTTCTCAATTATGTCACAGAAGAACATGTAATGGCATCAAGTTTTTTCTATGATACTCTTTCTGCTTTTGCTTTTTGTGTTATACTTCTTTGTTTTTTGAGAGAGGGTCTCACTCTATAGCCGAGACTGATCTGGCACTCACTATGTAGCCTAGACTGGCTTCAAACTCATGCCAGTCCTCCTGCCTCAAACTTCCCAGTGTTGGGATTGCAGCATGTATTGCCCAAATCTGGCTTAACTGACATTTTTTTAAGTAATAAATACAATTTTCATTAATCTAAAATGTCACTTACTCCATAAGTTTGCACCTGTATTTGGATTTATGGGCTCATTATAGAAATTGAAAAATGGGTCTATTCACTTAGCTATCAAGAAACAATTATTTAAATTAATCTACGTTCATAAATGCTAATATATGGCACCCTTCTCCCTCACAACTTTATTACTTATCCTTTCAAACGTCATGGCAATATAAGAACCAAGCAACTAAGCTTACTCAAAGTTTGCACACATTATATGGAGAATATATTAAATTTATCAGCCAAATAAGAAGTAACATCTTCGAAGTATTGCAAGTTCAGAATCAAGATTGACTGTGTTTTTAAGGTGAAGCAACCTCCCACTGCCCCTCCCTGGGAAGTCTTTTAAATGTTTCTCTGTGAATTAAATACCGCACATGAGAAATTATAGTGACTAAGTAAACGCTCTTGAAGTTATTATCCCCAGGCACCTTACAGATGCATTCCATGCCAGGTAAAACTAACAACAATGACTCCTCCCATAGGAAGATGCAATAGGTGTTAAAAGAGGAGCCCCCTTTTAAACACCTAAGACAGCAACAGCAGCTACTCAGTAAGATTGTCTCCGATGACGACCTGAGCCTTTTTCTTGAGGCCCTACGAGGATTTGATATTTTTGTTTTGTTGTGACTGTCATGGTACATTTGCTTTTAATTTTCTGGAAAATTATTATTAGAATTAATAACTTTTAGCTAAGTGTTGGTGGCGCACGCCTTTAACCCTAACACTTGGGAAGCAGAGGCAGGTGGATCTCTGTGAATTCAAGGCCAGTCTGGTCTACAAAGCAAATTCCAGGATAGATGGGACTGCTACACAGAGAAACCCTGTTTCAAAAAGCCAAAAAAGGTGTTATCAATTTATCATATCTATTTATTCTTTTATTGGTTCTATGGCTTTTCAACTACTCTTATAAGTGTTCTAATTATGAAGTTATGCAGCTTTATCATCTAAAGTGATTATAATTTCCTCCACTAGTGTTTTGTTCATTAATTTCTCTCTTGCTTAATTGCCTTGGTTAAGACTCCCAGAACCATAATATATAGTAGCAGAGATAATACAGCCTTTGTCCTTGACTTTAATGAGACAGTATAACATACTCCAAACTGTGAGTAATTAATTTTATGACTTATAAGTTACCTACTGTAACCTGCTGTAGGGTATTTTATTTTATTTAGGATCTCAAGGCAACCAAGGCAAGCTTCAACCCAAATGCAATAAAAACAGACACTGATTTGCATAGATTTGTGTTCAAAGATCAGTGTGGCTACATCATGAAAACGGAGAAAGTGGGTAAAACGAAAGATGTCAAGAGACCACTTTGAACAAGCCCCATTAAAGACTAGTCTGAAGGAGAATGGTGATTTCCCTCTAACGTTGGCTGGGAAGATAGAAGTAGTGGGATGAATTCCAAAGATTTTTAGGGAGTAAAGTCACAGAAATGGTGACGGTTATTCACTAATGAGTCCTGGGTCTCTGGTTTCTGCAATGGAGTTGCTCCTGAAGAATGAAATAAATCTTTCTCTGTCCTTGGCCTAGACCCTTGGGCATGGGAGTATATCAGTTTTGAGATTCAAGATCAAGTGGACTTAACTAATTAGCTAGTATACATATATAAACAGATAAGTGTCTATATATATTACAAAGATACCAGACCATGTCTCTAAAATAGTTTAAATTATTATTTTACACAAAAGATCTGAAAAAATTATCTTTGAAAAACCTCTAGTTCATTTAACAAAAAGAAAAAAAATTTATTTGGAAATTTCTCAGTTAAGAACCAGATCAATCACAAGGGGTAATTAGAAGGCAGAGTGAAGCAATGGGGCCTTGTCCATCAGAAAGGCTTGTATCCATCCCATCAGCTTCTCCCAGCCTGGACTGATTCAACACGGACAGATCATAGCTCCAGCAAGACCATCTGGTTTTACATCTGTAAAGATTCACAATGGGAACATGGTTATGAAGACTGAAAATAATGTTGTGTTGAGCTCTCAGTCCACTTTCTGTAGTGTGTGCCTCTCCCTTTAAAGCTGAGGGGGCTTAGGGTATCAACACATTTGTCTACAATTAACAAGTTCCTCCTGAAAGCTAACCAGCTGCTCCTTCACAACCAGGTGAAAATTATTTTACTGCCTCTCAAAAAAAAAAAAAAAAAAACAGTGCTTTTAGAGATTAGCACTGTGAATGTAAATTTGTAATTTTATGAGCATTTAATATGCAATGTAGAAGTGATTGCTACCATGGACTGTATTTTTACAAAATGATCACATTTGTTAAAAATTATAAAACATAATTTTATCAGACTAGGGTATGCCTTTGACAGGCTTAGCATTTCTGCCTGTATTCCTTTTTTGAACTTCCTTAAAGGTCATTGGGTAGAAAGACCCCCTGTTAACACACACACACACACACACACACACACACACACACACACACAAAATGAACGTTTGTTTGTTGGCTCCAAGATAATCAGTCTAAAGCAGAAGGAGACTGATTGATTCTTAGGCTACTGGGAGTCTCCTTCCTTTCATTGAATTTTCTAGAAGGAAATGGGCAAATGGGACAGGCAGAACAACAGTTAGAACCTGATGGGATTCAGGTCTTTGGAGGTAGCTGGATGGATGTTTTTAGTCCTGGTTCTTTCTGGATATAAGAGGTGGGGCAGAATGAATCTCCTTAGCATCATGTACTTGACTAGCAGATGATGCAAGATCTGTACCCAGGTGCACGCACACCCATCAGCAAGATGAAGATCTGTACCCAGGTGCACACATACCCATCAGCAAGATGAAGATCTGTACCCAGGTGCACGCACACCCATCAGCAAGATGAAGATCTGTACGGAGGTGCACACACACCCATCAGCAAGCACATACTAGCTAATAAGTGCTAACTCTTGTCACCCCACACTCTGATATTTCTTATATGCTTCTGGCTATTATTATTGTTGTGGTGGTTATTGTTTTGTTGTATCATTTTGTTATTATTATAGTTGAATAGATACCTGAATTCAGTGCTTCAAGAGCACGTAATCATTATGTGTGGTGAACTTTTAGTGATTTACCAGCTGCAAATCCCAATTCCAAGTGCTTAGCTGAGCCCCATAACTGTGAAAATCTTTGTAATATCTAACAAAATTATTTTAAATACTATAGACTTTCTGTATTTTATCAAATAGCAACCAAAATACACATTTCAAGACAAAAATCTCTGAGATTCTTAGATACTTAAGATTTTGATATAACCAAATTAGGTCCACTTCTGGTCTCCATCTTAATAGAACCACTCACAACAAACAGAAGTCCTTTATCTAGACCCTGTATTTAAACCTAGAAGGCAGCTTGAGCCAGAGAAAGGTCAATTCAAAACATGTGTTAAATGAAAAGAGGAAAACTTGAGTCCAATATTGTTTTCAAAGAGAGCTTACTGCCTCGTAAGGTATAACTAAGCACATTCTATTCCAGCCTAAAGACCAAGTGGAAATGAAGAGGAGCAAAAGACAGACACATGATAAAGTCTGCAGGGTCGTATATGACTTGATATGTGGACTGTTCTAATAAATGCCAAATAAAAAAATAACTACAGAGGACAGAATATTAGACAGCAGCTTTCAGAGGCAGCTTTCATACAGCATTATTACATATATTTAATTGTGCTTTAGATGTTGATCAAATTGCTGGTTTTATAGTTTAGTTAAATGTGAATGCTACTTCAAACTACAAGTCAAAACCTGTAAGTTCAGAAAACTGTTCAAGTGTGACAGTGATGATATCAAATGCATTTATTCAATAAATGTTCCAAACAATTCACATAAATTATAGTGCCCCATAGATTAAAGTACACCTATACTTTGAATTTAAAGCATGTCTTCATTAATGTTGGGTATACAGAAGCAAACCTCTCAGCTCTCCTTCCCTGTTTTTACTCCCTCAGTTGTTCTAGCTAAACCTGGGGACATTAAGAAGGCCCATTGACAAAGTTAGCTGTTCGTCCACTTAAAGAAAATTATTTCAATTTTAACTGTCCAGTATTTTTACAGTAGTATTAAAATACTCAAGAAAGATTACTTTCTCAGGCTATCCAAGATTCACCTGAGTTATTACACAGGTAATCCATTTTTGGGACATCAAACCTGTTCACACCATCTAAAGTGACTTAAGCTATGACCAAAAATGACCCGACTGAGCTCCTTTAGGGCTCAGGCTATAACTCAAGGACATAGCACTTGCCTAGCAAGTACAACTTGAAGAAAAGAAGGACAAGGAAAGGAAAGAGGGGATGTTGAAGACTGAGTCCCCTTGGATGGGTAGGTCTTGTCCATCATAACTTTACAAAGCTGATGGGTTTTGATATCTCAAAACCTTGTTGGTTTCTCTATTTGATGATGTCTATTTTTAATTACATTTTGCTTTATTTTACATATCATATCAAACCACATTTTGATTGTCTTAAGCCTGAAGACTTTTTTTGAGCATAGTGTTTATACAACCTATTCATATGAAAGTGATCATAAACAAGTGAACATTCGTTCCTGATCTTTGGAAACTAAATCCAGAGTAGAAACTAACAATAGAGCTATATACATAAAGATGCTCAATAGAATTGAAAATGCTGCCAGTTGGTGGTGGCACACACCTTTAAACCCAGCACTCAGAAGGCAGAAGAAGAAGGATCTCTAAGATTGAGGCTAGCCTGGTCTATTGAACGAGTTCCAAGACATCTAGGACTACACAGAGAGAAACACTATCCTTGTTAGGGTTTCTATTGCTATGAAAAGACATCATGACCATGGAAACACATATAAAGGAAAACATTTAATTGGGACTGACTTACAGTTAGGAGGTTTAGTCCATTATCATCATGATGGGAAGCATGGTGGCATGTAGGCAGCCATGGTGTTGGAGTGGCATGCTCCCATACAATACAAGTCAGTAGGTCAGTAGAAGAGAACTTGCCTAGCTCTTACATGGCCCTGGGTACTCAGTGTTGAAAGGAAGAAAAGGAGAAAGTATGGGGAAGAGAAGGGAATTTATCATAAATAACACCTTCTACTCGGGTATTTGAAATAAATCATATACAATTTCATTTAAACCAGACTTCTATGTATCTGTTTTAATAAGAGATAAATTATGATATTAATGGTGGGGATGATGATGAAGAGAGGGAGAGATGATAGGTAGGTCTGGAGGTAAATGATAGGTAGGTAGGTGGATGAATGGATGGATACATACATACATACATACATGCATACATATATACATACACAGATACATAGATGGATACATGATAGATGTGGAGAAAAGAGAGGACATTAAGAAAAGAGTGGTGTGGGACATCCATCTGTTGATTTAGGACACTCAGAAGGTCTGATTCCATGCAGAACCTAACACCCAGAAGTCAAAGAGACAAGTGAACTAATTTAACAATTAAGCACTAAACATCACTGTGTGAACCAGTTGTGTCTTCAGGCTTTTTACTTATTTGCAAAAACAATCGCTTTATCCCTTAGATCCAGTTGGGTTTTTCTGCCATTTGTTACAAACTCCATTCAAAACTCTCTCTTTACTTGAGACGTTATCTACATAACGTACCAGAAAACATTTGAAAGTGAATTTCAGTTCATCCAAAAACTTTAATTTGGCTATAAATTTTAGTGCCTGTCCTGCAGCTCTTACCGGCACAGCTTGCTAACCAACACTGAAATAACATTAAGCGTTTTGAATTTCACCTCCTCTCCCTTGCTTAATGAGTAGTGAAAAGTCTCAAAAGGTAAAAGAGGAAAATTGCTGACGGTCAGTTCCCAGAGACGAATGTAGTTGCTGCTTTCAACAGTTAATCCTTGTAGCATATTGCTGAAGTGGAAAAGTGGATTTTCTTTTAAAAGTTGTGAAGTATTCTGTACTTTTAACTTTGTAACTAAGTATTTTCACAATGATGTAGAAGGTACATTATTGAGTTCCTGAAACATATGGCGCTGAGTTGGGTTTCTTTCACAGTTATGTCTCAGATCAGTCCATAACTAATATTTTACCTGCAATAATAGAATTTATGTGATACATTTGTCTATTATGAAGCACAATGTGAGAGTTAATTTTCGTTGTTGACCAGATGTAGCATCACTTAGGAGACACATCTCTGGGTATATCTGTGAGAAAGTTTCAAGAGAGACTTAACTGATGTGGGGACCCCCACCCTGAATTTGAAGGATACTGTAATACTCTTTGGTGTTCCAGACTGAATAAACAGGAAAAAGGAGAAAGTCAGCTGAGCACCTATGTTCTTTGCTCTTTAATTCCTAATTACAGACATATTGTGGCTAGCCACCTCATGCTCGCCCCTCGCACCCTGCTTTCCCCTGAAAGATGGACTGTATCCTTTCAAACTTTAAGACAAAATAACCCCTTCCTTCCCTGATTAATTATTATCAGGCATTTTGTCACAGCGTGAAAAAGTAATAATTTTTCTAGTAATTAAAAATACCTAGAGAGGGGTGGGGGGAGGGCCTGTGGAGGGAGAGGGAGGGGACTGGGAGGAGGGAGGGAGTGGAAATTTGGATTGGTATTTTTTTAAGTAATAAAAAAAAACCTAAGAAAAAATAATAAAAATAAAAACACCTAGAGCCAGTGATCCAACATAAGAACCACAACCCTGTGGTACCTGTGATTTTATGTTTGTGCTCCCCCAATTATATTCCTCTACCTTGAGCTTTGTATTCCACAATCCCCATGCCTATGGTTCTATTAGTGTCATTATCCACCCTTAGACAATCATTTCACGTGTGGTTTTTCTATGGCTTAAATTTTTATTCAACACTCCCAGAAGCTAATATGTCCAGTGATTTCCCCGTGTTGTTTAATGTAGACATAGTTCACATAATTTTCTCAGCTGTCTATTAAGCTGCTGTTTGCCTATCTTGAATTATTCAATTTGTTGCTCTTTATACCTGTGTGGCCCATACTGATTGCTAACTTGGTAGTATCTAGATTCATAGGGGACAAATATCATGAGAAAGTACCTAGATTTGGATAATTGAAGTAGCAAGATCCAGCCCGACTGTAGGTGGTACATTCCATGGGCTCATCTGCCTTACATTCATGCTACCGTGTCTTCCCCCATGACAGACTTCTCTCTCAAAATTCTAGCTAAAATGAACCCTTTCTTCCTTCGGTTGCTTTTGTTGGGCAAGTTTATCACAGAAACAAAAAAAGTAACTAATACGCTGGGGCTTTAGGTGAAAACAAAATGTATCTCAGTGTCTATATGAAACTCAGAAGTTAAGGATGAATACGACTCTAGAGAGAAGCCAGTTTTGTTCCCAGCACCCATTGACAGACAGCTCTCAATCACATGTAGCTCCAGCGATCTAGCATCCTTTCTGGCCCCTGCGTGCAACTGCGCTCACATGCACATAACCACACACACACATGCATACATATAATTCAATTTTTAAAAAAATCTTTAAAAATAAACAAGATTATATTAATGACATTGTTTCTCCCTTGGGACCTGATGGTGGAAAGAAAAGGTTAGTGACTCCTCATCTCCCTGGAACCGACTTTGGTTGTGCTGTCTACCTAAGAAACTTAAATGAGGACAATGAGTCGTTTCACACCACTCTGATACTCTCAGGCTGTACTTACCTTGCTTCTCTTCAAAGCCCCTTCAATAATACAGAGTTGCTAAATTGAACACGAGAATGCTGACTTTGGACTGGGGGAACGGTTCAGCGTGTCACCTAGCAGGCACTCAGGATCTCCGGCTCTTACAGTCTTTCTGCTCTCTCTTCAGTGATTTGCCCTGCACCTTAGATACAGTAGCTGCATTGTAGATGTATCGGCTGCAGTTAGGTTACTCTCTGCATTTTAACGTGTTGTGGACCTCTGTAGTTGCCTCTGTCTCTTACAGAATGAAGCTTATTTGATGAGGGCTGAGGGCTCCACCCATGAAGTCTCAACCATGCGGTTACCTACACAAGACCTGCATAGTGATAGCACCAACTGACGCACCCACATGGGTGGGAAAACTTTCGCAAGATGCCGTCCCTAGAGGAAGCACTGCACTGCACACAATGGCAACTGAAAAAGGGACAATGTTTGCTAGATGAGGTTTCTGTTGGGTTATCAATTTCAAGTAGTCAGTCAGCCCTAAATACATGTACAACAAACAATACTCAATGGACTCAATAGTTTCTTAGGGTTTGGTGTTGGGGGTTGTTTGTTTGTTTTGTGTGTGTGTGTGAGAGAGAGGGAGTGTGTGTGTTTAATAATAATAATTGAAGAAGAGATCAAAAATTTGAGAGAGGAGCAGGAAAGAAATTGAAATGGAGAGAAGAATGGAGAAGAAATTATGTACCTCTATATAAAATTGCCAAAGTATAAAAAATAAAAAAAATAAGTTATTAAAAGAAAACCTGACTTTAATCCCAGCATCCACATTCTGGAAAAGGAGAGCTGACTCTCACAAGTTATTCTCTGACCTCTACATGCACATTACCACATGTGTGCATTCACACATGTACACACACACACACACACACACATACAAACAAATAAATAAATGTTAAAAAGGCTGTTAAGTGTTGATTTTTACGTGGGTCTGGGCTCCCATAGTGTGCCAAGAAGCTCATTAAAAAGTTCAATATCAGTCAGCAATTAAGAGGAATAAACATTAATATATACCAAAATATCAATGAACCTCAAAAACATGAACTGACAGAAGGAAAGTGGCATACTCTATTATTTCTTTCTGTATACCTTATGTAGCATATTCCATACAACATGTATTGTATGGACAAATCTACAGACACAGCCTGCAGGCTGGCGGCCTGGCACTAGAAGCAGGAGTAACAATTAAATGCAGTGGGAGCATGAGTCGCAGTTGGACTGAAGTAACGATGCTTACACAGTTGTATAAATTTATGAAAATTAAATTGCGGGATGGATTTTATTGTGTACAAATTAAGTTGCTAAAAAATTGAACAGCAGTAGCCAGAAGGTGGTGGTGCACGCCTTTAATCCCAGCACTCAGGAGGCAGAGGCAAGCGGATCTCTGTGAGTTCAAGCCCAGTCTGGTCTACAGGACAGCCAGGACTACACAGAGAAACCCTGTGTCAGAAAAAAATTGAAAAGCTGTAATATCTGTGAAAAGCTAAGTCTGTCTCATTTATATTTCATTTTTATTAACACCTTCAGCCGTGGCACTTGCCATATAGACCAGAATGACATTAAAGTCACAGACTCTGTCACCTGACTCTGCTACCCATGTACTGGGAATGAAAACTTGTGACACTGCTTTTTGAAAAAACAAAACACAAGTCTGGTCTACTAAGTTTTAATACTTACATAAACTCTGTGCCAGTTTGAAAGTAAAGTTGGAGTGGGAAAAATCCAGCAATCTGAGAAGACCTGCTCTTGATGACGGCATCTGGATGGATAAGATGCAATTACTTCCTCAGGGGCTGAGGACCCACATGCAAAGACAGCACCAGGCCGCCAGGCCACATGGGAGCAGGGATGCTGAAATGGTAGCCAATCCCAAAGAATCTTATGTCAGGATGAAGAAGAATTACAGGAAGCACAGCATACTTTATTTTCCTTCCTGGCACGCAGGCAGAGGTTTCAGGAATTCGGTGGGCAGGTCGACAGATCCTTGTATGATAGAGTTACCTCTACCCTCGCCATAATGTGCTCTTCTGAAACTCCTCTTCCCTTCTGTCAGAGTCATTTGCCATTTTTCCCCCACAAGTCTGCAACCATCAGTCAAGTTTCATTGACTAAGATAGAAGGGATCACTGAAGTAAGCCATTGTACTTACCATCAAAGCTAAGGATTAAGGATGATTTAGACAAATCAGTCTCACTCTTTGGCATATAATTTTAGATGAAAGAGAGCACTTTTATGTCAATATGACCCAGTCTTAATGCTATATTATCAGAGAATAAATAGAAAATGCCGCAACATGGTTTGAAAATTTACAGTGAGCTCTATGGAATAAAGAAGAAGCATAAACGATTTAAGCTCTCCCCCCCAAATACTAGCTTGTGTGCCCTCTGTACACTCTTGAAGGAAATTGACGAGGGTTAGCCTAATGAAGAAAGTTCATTTGATGGCTTTGGCTGTATGGAAGTAACATGACTGAAGAGTGTTGAAATGTCTCACAGTTGCAGAAACAAATACTCTTAAAGCCGCGACCTCTCTCAACATTCTTTCTGTAGAGAAAAATTGGAGATGCCCAAGTGAGGTACCATCTAGCCAAGATCCACACATAATGCTTTTCTTACATTCTATTAAAAATGCTTTTTTTAGGGCTGGAAAGAGTACTCAGTGGTTAAGAACACTGACTGTTCATTCCAGAGGACCCGGGTTCAATCCCCAACACCCACATGGCAGTTCACAACTGTCTGTAACTTCTGTTCCAGGGGATCTCATATCCTCACCTAGGAAGGCATATGGTCAAAACTCTATTGTACATAAAATACAAATAAATAAATATTTTT
>JAQHUG010000002.1:16787007-16799796 GCA_028555095.1 Dicrostonyx torquatus
TCTCTCTCTCTCTTTCTCCTTTCCCACCCCCCTCTAAACATGTCCACTGGCTCCCTCAGTGATGTAGAAGACCTTCAAGAAGTGGAGATGCTGGAATGTGACTCCCTGAAAGTGGACTCCAACAAGGAGTTTGTGACTTCCAACGAGAGCACCGAGGAGGGCTCCAACTGTGAGAACGGGTCTCCACAGAAGGGTCGCGGTGGCCTGGGCAAGAGGAGGAAGGCGCCCACCAAGAAGAGCCCATTGAGTGGGGTCAGCCAGGAGGGGAAGCAGGTCCAGCGCAACGCTGCCAACGCGCGCGAGCGGGCCCGCATGCGGGTGCTGAGCAAGGCCTTCTCCAGACTCAAGACCACCCTGCCCTGGGTGCCCCCGGACACCAAGCTCTCCAAGCTGGACACGCTCCGGTTGGCGTCCAGCTACATAGCGCACTTGAGGCAGATCCTGGCCAACGACAAGTACGAGAACGGTTACATTCACCCAGTCAACCTGGTGAGTTCTCCCTCCCTGCTCGCTGGGCCTGGGGATGCGGGGGGGGGGGGGGGGTCCCCTGACACCTTGGACACTGCGGGCCTACCACGTCTGGGGACCTTCGCGCGGGCTCCACGCAGCTCCCTGGCTCTCTGCACTGAGTCCTGCGATCCCGCGAGTGATTTGTGCAAGGGTTTGACGTGGCACCCCATTAAGGGATTTCCGAGGGTATTCAGCTGGCAAAGACGAGGGATCCCCGAGTAGGGAGCCAGCACCATTTCCGCTGTCGTGAAACTGACAAGATGCTGGCCACCCATAAGACATCTGACTATATCTTTTTTAGCTAGGAGCAAAACTTAAGCTCCCCTTCTGATTCTTGTAAACATCCAACTCCGTCCTGTCCCCGCGTATATTTAGGACTATTAAATACAGACATATTTATGTCCCTCCACCTCCATAACTGTCCATGCAAATCCCTCAGCTACTTAAATATTCTGCGCTTGTCTAAGTAGATTACCATTTTTTAAACCCCAGAAATTCCAGCTACTGTCAACATAATCAGTAAATCCGCTCAGGTCTTCGAATACTTAAAGAGTAATTCAGTCACAATGAAGAGCGCCTTGACTTTACCTTAATCACTCGTTGGATATGAGTTGAGCCTAATTTTTGAAAAGCAAATGCTGATTACTGAACCAATTTTCTCAGAGGCGTTTTTCTGTTTAGGATTTTTTGTAACTTCCTCTTTCGTTTGATTTCATTTTCAAACGTGCAGGCTTGGGGGGGGGGGAGCCACCCTACTAAAGACTTTGTTTACATATGATAAGGTTGAGATATCCCTCTGGCGGGCACTTAGAGAGAGGGTTGAGTCGTCTCCTTCAGCTGCTCTCAGGAATTGGGGGAGGGGATGATAAAAGACATTTTGCCAGGAAAAATATTTTCCCTCTGAATAAAAGTTTATTTTTTTAGGGTGTTGAGTAGCCTTTTTACAACCTAAAACTAGAAGGAGATTGTCGATCAGAACATTTGTAATGGTTGCTACTTTCGTCTTTAAGTATCAAAAACAAAGAAACCTTATTTTTTTTTTTTTTATTATTTAACAACACAAAGAAAGGAAGAAGAAAGGAAAGAGGCGAGCTTTGCTTTCTCCGTAATAGAGGGATAAAATGCCACTATGTCTTTTATTAGCGCACCCACCCTTTCTGGGATACTGACTGACTTCAAGTTGTGGTCATAGGTAGGATTGCATTGGGAGAGAAACAGGAGTCAATAAAAGCGAGAAGGCCTGGATGCTGGACCAGTGTTTCAGTGGACCCGTAGCTGCAGCCGGTAGTTGGGATAGCCATGCTCCCCGCCGGCCCTGCTCAGACCCCTAGAGTACCTTCCTTGAGGCTGTGGCTGGGCTTCCTCTGAGGGTTCCACTCAGAACCCAGAATGGGACCTCTTTCGCCAGGCTTCTAAAAGCCCAGGGCCACCACCACCTGAAGCTGTTTGCTTTATCCTGCCCTGCACTAGCACACCTAGTAAACTGCAGACCGTGACCTCGGTGCCCACAACCCTCTTGCAGGCCCCCCTCCAGTAACTAGGGCTCGGGGTTGACACCCCCTTCCCTCCCCCCCCCCCGTCCAAGAGTTCTTACCTCCTCCGCCCTCTTCTCCCTTGCAGACGTGGCCCTTTATGGTGGCCGGCAAGCCTGAGAGTGACTTAAAGGAAGTGGTGACGGCGAGCCGCCTGTGTGGAACCACCGCGTCCTGACCTTGGAGGTGCGAGTCTGGGAACCTTGCGCTCCGGGGGCAGTGGGCCAGCGAGGGCGACGACCCCTGCCCTCCCCTCCCTCTCTCTACTGCAGCCTTGCATCGCTCCTCTCCCTACCCCACCCCGCGAGAACACTTAACAGCGACGAGGAGATTCGTTTCCAATCCAAAGGAGACCAACTGTACTTACAGATTCCCATCTATTTAACTTTATTAACGTCTGCCATGAATGACTGCGAGCCTGGCTGGTCCAAGTGCAATATGTAATTATATATTATATATAAATAGATAATAAGAGCCTATCAATGTGTATCTTTTGTACAATATGTTGTAAAATGTAGATCATAGAATAGCTGACTTTGACAGTCACATTTATAAAGTCACTCAAAGAAATATATTTTTTTCAAACAGGTTTTGCTACTTTCGAAAATAAATCTTTCTTTATATTGCTAAAAAGCCTAGGCATTGGTGTGATTCCTTTTTAAAAACTTTGTGAAGAACAGTGGGAAGTATGGGGATGTTTAATGATAAAAAAATAGTTCTCTTAACATTTAATCCAAACTTCTAGTAAAAGATTAACTCCAATTCCCACTAGGAAAAGTGAAATAGCGTTTCCTACCGAAAACCTTTGAAGAGTTCTTGCCCGTTATTTTAAGCCCACTAAAGACATTATAACTGTAAATACTGAGTAGGATTACAGTCATCCGGTCACACAGACCCGAGGACAATGAAGAACAGAAAACCCAGTTCTCCACTATTGTACAGTGTAGCTGTTCAGAAGAGCAGGAAAATAAACTGCGAAAATTTTATAACTTTCCGTGTGCAGCAGTGGTTTTAAAAAAAATACCTGCTTGCAAACCAGTGAAGAGAGATTGGAGCTACACGTGAATTTCAAATTCAGAAGACATTGTACTTGTTTCTTGCTGATAATTAATTAATTGCAACACTAAATGTGCAAGCCTGCTTTTCAGGTGCGGTTATTACCCTTTGCGTTCAGCTCCGGCCAAGACTTCCGGCCGGCCGGATCTTAACTTAAACATCTTCCAGGCTGAGGAACAGCCCATTGGGGAAGATTAGATTGAGATAAACACAGAGGCGAGGCCGAGAAGCCTGGGACCCTGCTGCCTCTACCCTAGAGCAGCCCGCCGCGGCGATGCGCCAGATGCCACCGCGGCTGTTTAATGTTCGGGGTTATGACCGCAGTGTTTACAAGACGCCCTCGGTTATTTATACTGTTATCCCTCGCAGAGGCCTTGAAACTTCCGCTTTGCTTGCTCTTTCTTTTCGAACCCCCACCCCCCAGCGCCCGCTTCTCTATTTCTAACTGGATTTGATAGATTTGGTACCTGGCGTAAGGATAACTTCCTCTCCTGCGCTGACACCTCCAGTCAACCCCAAAGGCCGCATGGGGCAGAGCAGTCCGGGGAAACCTCTCCGCACTCCGCTTGTCCCTCCTGGGAAGCCACCCGTGCCCCACCAATGCAAAAGTCCATCCACATCTGCTGACTCTTCGTCCGTGTCGTTTTCACACTTGCCTTGAAATATTAAGGTGTCAGGTGACTCCTCTAAACCATCCCAACTTGACCTTCAAGAGCTCAGTTCAAACTCTAGGCGTTGCCACCTGCTCATATTCACACAGGCCTTCACATCCAACCTCAGAGGGGAGACAGTGTCCTGTCCAGGACTGATTCAGAGATTCCGAGGGAAGGAAGGTTTGTGTCGCCAACATGATGCACTTACCCGTGCTGTTAGCCTAGCAAGCATTCCCAAGTTTACAATCACGTTTTTACAAACCAAGTAAATTCTTAACATTCTGAGCACGTTGCACTGTTGCACTGGCGACCCCTCAGAACCCTAGTTTCTCTCCTTTTCTCTATTATTACAAACGGGAGATGCACACGTTTTTTTAAAGCCTTTGTTCCTCCTACTTATAATCTGAAGCCTTGACTTGAGGTGAAAGGTTATGAAAAACCGAAGTCCTGGTCCCACACGGGGCAGCTTCCACACAGGGCCAGATCCTGTCTTCTCTTCCTTGCGAGTAAAAAATGATGATAACGCTAGTAATAATTGGATTTGTATTCTCTTCAGTCACTGCCCAAGCTTTTACTACAGCTCAATGACATTATAATACATGTGGCCTCTTTGTGAAAGACAGGACCTAGCAAATAATTACCCAGTACCTGCATGAGTACCTGTATCTAGCCTACATCTAAACTAAAAGTGTTTGAGGCAGGAAGCTCAAATGGTGTGTTTTAAGGCGCTGTCTTTTGATTGCAGAGACTGAACCGCGTCTCTTCACAGCACTGGCCTCCCCACTTTACTGTTCCACCTCTTGCCCGTGTTCTTGGAATTCGTCTAAAACTGTCTACCAAGATGACTCCCACAAAGTTCAGAAAATTTCAGTGAGCAAAGACAGAGCTTAAGATGATGCTAACGTCGGGTGATGGGGCCAAACTCTCCTATCAAGGGGCTCATCTGAGCTCTAGGTCTGGACATAGTTGTGTCCCCAGAGTTAGAGACTGGGTGGATGAGTGCAAATTCAGAGAGTTCAGAGCAAATTAACAGGGTTTGGGCTTCAAAAAACTCCCTGGGAGTGAGTGAGTTTGTGAGTGTTCTCTCTCTCTCTCTCTCTCTCTCTCTCTCTCTCTCTCTCTCTCTCTCTGTGTCTCTGTCTACATGTATGTGCATGTATACGTATCCATGAGGCTCAGCGTGCAGTCATCGTCACAGATTCCTAATGTAGCAGCGAATGACACTCACTCTCCCTCCCTACTACTCCCTCCCTCCCTCCCTCTCTCCCTCCTTTTCTCCCTCTCTCTGTCAATGCTTGTAAGACTTACAATTTTTATAAGCAAATCAGTGTACTTTTAGCAGGTGTGCCCACAGTAGAATCAAAGCCTTACTCCAAATAGCAATAATAAACAGAGCTCTAGTAGTCACTGGTTATATATCTCTAATCCTTAGCGAACACTTCCCAGGCGCCCTTTAAGCCTGTGCTGCTTCTGCAAGCCTCCAGGATAGGAGGTCCTAGAATTGGTGTCATTCAGTAGTGCTTCTGTTGGTGGTCTGGGGACACTGAGAACCACAATTTGAGGTGTATAATTAGGGAAGCAAAAAGGCATTAAAGCAGAACAAAAGTGTGTGTGTGTGTGTGTGTGTGTGTGTGTGTGTGTGTGTGTGTGTGTGTGTGTTCTGGGCTCTAGATTGATTCAGCTTTCTATTCATGCTATGGTAACATGAACCTAACTGGCAGTCTAGAAATCAAGTCGCACATCCTCAGGAAATATGAGATCTGTTCTGTCCTAGGGATGTGGCCCGACCGCGTAGGTGGTCATCTTGTGCTCTAGAAAATAAATTCCAGTTATTAGCCGATGAAGTAATTTAAGACCTGGATGGATTAGAGGCCAGGGTACTGCTGGTTTCCTTAGACCCCCTAAGGAAGAAAGAACTCTGGGCAACGTGGGCTTACACCTCTTACAAGAGATTCCCTCCACTCCATTCCAAGATCTGCAGATTTCTCCCTCACTCGGGTGGGAAAAGTCGGGCTTTCTTGGGTTCAGCGCACTGTGCTTCAGGAAGTGGGAAAGTGGTAGACTGGTAGACGGACGCCTAGGGTGAGGGTGAGCTTGGGGTGAGCGCTTCGGTGAGGAGGGAGGGAGGAGGAGGGAAAGATCATCCCAATTTTTATGGTCTGGAAGAGGATTTTATGGAAGATGGAAATGGGAGGAAGGAGCCTTGAGTTCCCAGCCTGAAAGCCTGCAGTCTTCTCCGTCCCTTTCGGGGTGCGGTCTTGGGAAAGCTGCTGCGTGTCCAGCTGGAGACACACTCCAAGAAGAGACTCAGGTTCAGGGAAGGTTCTAGGTCACTGTGGCTCAGTGGGGGACACGCGAGCAGAGCACAGCAGGACAGCAGAGATCTTTTCTCAGCTTAACACCCTTTCTTTCGAATTCTAGTTCTGCCTATGGAAACTGTCAGAGCGTGAGGCAGCATTTTCAAGTCTGAGTAAGCCGTTTTCCAGGGTCAGTCTTAGCTCAACACGTTCTCCATTCTTTAGACTGGCTCCAGCCTTTTACCTCCCAATTAGCCACCTCAACCAGGGCAGAACCCTACCCCACCCCCACTCCTCCACCCGGTACAGAGCAGGGAGAAAGGGTGGGGAAGGACCAGGAGCACTGGAACACCGGAGTTAGAATACCTGACTTGGTTTTGTACCCACCACCTACCATAGGGCCTGAGATCTCTTTAAGCAGTGAATCAAACAAAAAAAAAAAACAAAAAAAATAGTTTTAGGAATGTGAGGAAAGAAAAATAAATAAATAAATAGACTGTTTAGGGGTAAAACTCTAATGGAGCCTCTTACCTTAAAGACAGGTACATGAGGTGAAGAAGAAATGCAGAAGAAAATAGAAGTGATGCAACCAGACAAAATCCACAGGGGAGATCATCTCTAGAAAAATTGTGCTTTTCTAGTGTCTTTAATCCCAACGCCAGCACTTGGGAGGCAGAGGCAGGTGGATCCTTGTAGTTTGAGGCCAGGCTGGTCCACTCTACATAGCGAGTTCCAGGACAGCCAGAGCTACATAATAAAGAGACTCTGTCTCAAAAAGAAAAAAATATATATAAAGTATGTGAAAGGATGATATTGATGTTCTTAATTATGTAGGCAATCGGAGATGGTTATTAAATTTTTGTGATGCTCAAATTGCATCAAATCATAGTACAATAAAGAGATTGCACTCAATCCTCTCTTCTTTAGTGAGATCTCCATATTTTATCTGCAGTGAGCCCCACCCTCACCTTTGTGTTTCTGTGCACAGCACCTCATCAAGAAGAGGTAAATTTTCTCCATTTTTCTGCTCAGTCTGTTGTGTCCATCTCCACTAACTGCGTGAGAGCAGAGACTGACTATATATGGCTAGCCAGTTTGCTGGCTCCTGGCCCCTAGCATGGTGCCAGGCACAGGGAAGTGCCTAAAGGGTATGCAAAGCCTAAGATGGGCTTCTTGGAGATGTGAACATCATGTTGCACCTCTAGTCAAAGACTGGCTCAAATATATTCAAATTTCAATTTAGAATTTGGTAATGCAGCTCAGTGCTTGGTGTGTAACAGTAACTTGTTCCATGAGAAAAACTAAATCTGTAGTGAAAGCAATATCAGCAATCCTGTTGAAAGTGCCCTAACCAGAGACACTGGCCCACATCACTTTCTAACACTGTGTCTCAGGCAAGATCACAATAGGCACAGTGCATATATTTTCAGCTCTCTGTCCATCACTGAGAAGCGGCCCCTTCTAACTTCTCCAGTCACTAATTAAGGACTCTCATCTGCAGTTCTTCTTCCTTTGACTACCCAAATCTTTTGCTACCTTCAAATCTTACTTTCAAGCCCTCATCTCCCAGTCAAAACCCTTTGCTTTACAACTTTTTCTTTCCATTTCCTTAAAAGAAAGTTCTCCTATATACACAACCTTCCTGACACCAAATGTGGGAAACCAACCTTGCCTCTAACTCTAAATTGATCCAGCATTCAGCAATTCAGCTTCACACTATCTTCCGAAAGTCAGTGTCAATATCCCACAAGTTAAGGGCTGAATGCCCCAATATATCTACCATTTCAGATGCCAAGTCTCTGTCCCACAGGCTGTAAACCAAGGGCTCCCATAATCTGGCCTCAGATTTGAGAATTTGCCATAGCAGTTATCCTGACTCGAACACCATTTACCTTTGTCCAACAAACGTATTATAAAGAATGCAGGTGGAAATCACCATGAAGACCGACAAGGGAGATGTTCTGAGCATGTGTGTCTATATACATGGAGTTTGGGCATACCACATATTCAGCACATAACTGTGTTCCCCACCCTGAAAGCTTCCCAAATCTGTAATTTTGGTTTTTTGTTTTGTTTTCGAGACAAGGTTTCTCTGTGTAGCTTTGGTGCCTGTCCTGGAACTAACTAGCTCTTGTAAACCAGGTTGGCCTGAACTCACAGAGATCTGCCTGCCTCTGCCTCCCAACTGCGGGAATCAAAGGCATGCCCAGCTAGAGACTTTATTTAAAGGTATGTAATTAAGATTGACTAAGTCATTGGCCAATGGTAATAAACTCAATCCCCAGTCCCTTCCTGTGGGGTAGGACGAAAAGAGTTTCTGATTATCAGATTGACAAGTTTGACCAACAGTGGAAGCCACACTGAAGTTTTGTAGAGATTCCAGATGCAAGTCATTTTATCAACATATAAAAAGATATATCTAAGTACAATTGTTGGAAGCCTATAATAACCTCACCCCATGAGGCGGGGAGGGCACACACACAAAAGTATCCAAGGCTCAAGACTACCTTTGGTTACACAGTGAGTTTGAGACCAATATGTTTGAAGACCCTACCTTAAAAAAAAAAAGTATCACCTAAGAGATTCCAAGAGATTCCAAGATTTAAAAAATGTTGTATCAAGAACCACAACAGTGGCAAAATATCTGTTTACCTTCATTATATCTGCAATCACTTTCTCCAACAAAGAACCCAAGACATTTTTTAAACCAGGAATCTTTCAGATCTACAGAGGTGGTTTGGTTCTACAGAGCTGTCTCAAATAAATGGGAAATAAAGTACTGTGAAGATGATCCAAGTAATCCCTTGCATCTCTTGGTAGAAAATGAACAGTAACCAGGCTGGAGGGAAACCGAACAGTCAGAGGTTCAGCTCCTCCCTGGAGCTTTCTGAGTGCTTGTCTCTGCTGTTCCTGCCAGTCTTCAATTCTTCCTCCTCTAAAACCTCATTTTCTACGCTGGCTAACTTTCTTCTTCTAATTGTTTTAGATTATAGAAGTTTGGTTAAGTTGCTGTCTATAGTCTCAATTTTACAGAATTCTGTTGTAGACATTGGCGTCCACCAATATATAAATATAAATTTATGGAACAGATATAACTATTCTCTCTCTCTCTCTCTCTCTCTCTTCACTTTTTTTTACAAAAGACTTATTTTTATTTATATATATCCATGTATGTCTTGTGAGTTTTTGTGTTCCTCATGCATTGAAGGTGTTCTTGGAGGCCTGAGAGCACTGGATCCCTTGAAATTGAAGTTGGGAGTAGTAGTGAGTCACTTGATGTGGGTGTTAGGAAGTAAACCTGGGTCCTCTACTCTTAAAAAGCTGAGCTTTCTCTCCAGTCCCATGTGCTCACTCTTCATGAAGGTCCTTTTTAGGCCTTACTGGAAGCTTCTCCTTCCCTTTTAGGCTCCATCATGATTAATATCTCTCCATCCATGATTCTATCTGATGTTTGATGTAGGTGGAGGCTGCATGTTCGTTTCCTGGCTACTCAGACCCAAGTAGTCACACAGAAACTATATTAATTACAACACTGCTTGACCAATGACTCCGGCATATTTCTAGCTAGCTCTTACATCCTAAATGAACCCACTTCTATTAATCTGTGTATCATCATGAGGCTATGGCCTACCAGTAAAGTTCCTGCATCTGTCTTCTTCAGCAGCTACATGGCATCTCTTTTACTCCACCTACTCTCTCTATATATCTCTCTCAGCCTGACTATATTCTGTCCTGCTATAGGCTGAAGCAGTTTCTTTATTAACCAATGTTAATAAAACATATCCACAGCATACAGAGGGGAATCCCACATCATCTTGAGGCCTGATCACAGTGTTGAGACCCCTCTATCATAATTAATCTCATTCTGAAAGGAAATGTGTGTCACCTCTCCTTTTCAGGCTGACCAATGTGGCCTGTTCTACTTCTTTTATTAAAATAATATTTAGACTGTAATTCATTTTAATAATTTATTTTCTCTTAGTCATTAAAGACTGGTGATTTACATTATCAGTTATTACCATATAATAAACTACTCCAAATCCCAATAGCTTGAAGTTATAAACTCCCGCTCTTGCTCATGGGTCTGTAAATCTCTTGGGAGGTTCTGACAATGTGGGACAGATTTTTCTATTCTTTCTGGTCTTGTGCATGTATATGTGACTGGCTGATGACTGGATGGGAGCTAGGTGGTTAAAGGTCGCCTCACTCATTTGCCTAGTGTCAGAAGATCAGGGATGCAGTCTGAACTAGTTGTCACTGAACCACGTGTTTTTCATCATGTGTTAGTCTAGCTTGTATTTGTTCTCAAAGAACAGGGAAGCAATAGTTCACAAGGCCTCTTAGACTTAGCTTCAGAATAGGCATAGTGTTACTCTTGCTGTGTTCTACTGATTAAAATCCCATTAGCAAGGCTTTCCTGTGGTTGTAGAATGAGAAAGGCCCCCACAGACTCATATGTCTGAATGTCTGCTTCACAGATGGTGAAACTGCTTGAAAAGGATTAAGAAGCCTTGGAGAAGGAAGTGCGTCACTGGTGATGAGGTAGAATTTTAGCTATAGTAGTGCTTCTTTTATGAACTTGGGTATCCTTGTGTTTAATGCATAAATGTTTAGAATTGTTGTATCCTCTAAATAGACTTGCTTTCTTTGATGACTATGTAATATCTTTCCCTATTCCTTTTTACTATTTGTAGCTTGAAGTCTATTTTGTCAGATATTAAAATGGCTACACTGACTTGCTTCTTGGGTCCACTCTCTTAGAATTTCTTCTTCCATCCTTTAACCCTGATATGACATTTATCCTTGATAGTGAGATGTGTTTCTTGTATGTAGCAGAAGAACAGATTCTGCTTTGTAATCCAGTCTATTAGTTTGTGTCTTTTTATTAAGGAATTAAGATCATTGATGTTGAGAGATATCAATGATCGGTGTTTTGTTAATTTCCATTATTTTGTTTTTATGAGGTGGGTTTTTTCTCACCTTTTGATTTGATTTTCTGGTCAGAGGTTATTTATTCTTTGTGTTTTCTTTGATGTGGTTAACTTCCTCATATTGAAGTTTTCCTTCTAGCACCTTCTGTAGAGCTGGATTTGTAGATAAATACTGATTAAATTATGTATTGTTGTGGAATACCTGATTTTCTCCAGCTACTGTGATTGAAAGTTCTGCTGGCTATAGTAGTCTGAGCTGCCATTTATGGTCTCTGAGAATCTGTAGAACATTTGTTGAGGACTTTCTGACTTTCAGAGTCTCCATTGAAAATTTGGTAGTATTCTAGTGGGTCTGTCTTTATATGTAACATGGTCTTTTTACCTTGAAGTTTTTAATATTCTTTCTCTGTTCTGTACATGTACTGTTTGGTTATTATGTGCTGGGGGAGGGGGACTTTCTTTTCTGATCCAGTCTATTTGGTGTTCTGTAGGCTTCTTGCACCTCAGCTGGCATCTCCCTCTTTAGGTTAGGGAGATTTTTTTCCCCTATGACTTTGTTGAGAATATTTTCTGTGCCCGTGACCTGGGTTGCTTTTCCTTCCTCTGTTCCCATTATTACTAGATTTGGTCTTTTCATAGTGTCTGAGATTCCCTGGATATTCTATGTCTGGGTTTTTTTTGTTTTGTTTTGTTTTTAGATTTACCATTTTATTTGTCCAAGATACCTGTCTCTTCTATCTTGTATTCAATGACTGAGATTCTTTCTTCCATCTCTTGTATTCTGTAAGTGAGGCTTACCTCTGTGGGTTTTCCTGTTTTTCTTTTTCTTTTTTTCTGAGGAATGGAAGAAATTGGAGTCCAGCATATTAGTACATTATTAGGTTAAAGTAATGCATCCACTGTGGAAAATAATTTGACAAGTCCGAAGAGTTCAACAGTGACTACGCGGCATAACAGTTCCACTGCTGAGTTATACATTCAACAGAACTAACAACACAGCCACATAGATACTCAATGAAACACTAATCATCAAACTCCACGAGTGTAAATAACCCATATCCATACCACAGTCAGTCTTAGTCATCTGTAAAAAGGGTGAAGTCCTGTCATACAACAATACAAATAAATCTTGAAGAAAATTATGCTAAGTAAAAGAAGTCAAGTACAATAGACTGTCTATCTTGTGATATCATCTTAATGAAGTTTCCAGAGCAGGTAATCCATAGAAGGAGAACAGTAATTGGTTACCAAGAACGTTTTCTGCCTCCTTCCCTGACCCTAAGTGGGCAAATTTGATGGAGACATTCCATTTAGGACTGAGTGTCCCAAGTTCTCTAATTTTGCCATCTGCCTGTGGGTTTCTGTATTTGTTCCCATCTCCTGCAGGAGGAAGTTTTTCTGATGATGGCTGAGCAAGGCACTGATGTATGAGTATAACATAATGACATTAGGAGTCATTTATTGATAAATTTTTTGAACAGTAGCATTTGGTTTTACCCTGTCCCTCGACTATCTAGTCTCAGATTCTTGATCACCCAAGCAGTATTGGGGAATGGGTTACACTGGAGTGAGCCTTGAGTTAAATCAAATATTAGTTGATTACTTCCACAAATTTTGTGCCACAATGGTCTTAACATATCTTGCAGATAGAACACCACTATAGATTAAAGATTTTGTGGACAGGTTGATGTTTATGTTTCTCTTTTGGTGGCTTGCAAAGTACCTTAATATACTAAAGATGCTCTATACTTCTGCTCTATACTTTCTTAATATACAAAAGACACTTAGAGGCTCTGTGTAGGCACCAACT
>JAQHUG010000002.1:16851623-16876896 GCA_028555095.1 Dicrostonyx torquatus
ACACGAGTTCAAGTACTCACATAAACACAGCATATAAATGTGAAGAATGTAAATAATAGCAACAGAATATAGTTGGATTATTTAAATCCATTACAATTATACTTTCTGTGGTACAGGACAATTTACTCCATTGACTCACATTATAATTACAGGGATTTAGAAGTTATTTCTACTTTCAATTTATTTATAACTTATTTCTATTGTCCTATTCTGTCTATTTTATCTGCACTTGTCTTCCGTACGTTTCCTTACTCATTTGTTTATATTTTTCTTCCTTCAACTGAAGGGATTTTATGCACTGTTTTATTCCCCTGTGGGTAGTAATGTTTGAGTTCGCTTATTTAACAAGACATGAAATTAACCCTCCCCACAAAGCACAAGGCCTAAGGATTCTTCTATCAACCTCCATTTCCTCCAACATAATTGCATTGCTCAGGATGTATAACTAAGTTTCTAGTTTAGAAATAAAGTGGGAGGTTTCCTAGAGGGTAAAATGCATCTTCAAAATAATTTTCAATGTATTTTAAAGTAATTTTGGAGCCAGGCCAGCATCTGGGAGGCAGAGACAGGTGGATTTCTGTGTGTTCAAGGCCAGCCTGGTCTACAGAGCAAGTTCCAGGACAGCCAGAGACCCTGTCTCAAAGAAAGGGAAGAAGGAAGAAAGGAAAGAAGGAAGGAAGGAAGGATTTTAGAATTTAACTTTGGTTATTCATTTAATTTATAAAAATGTTCAACTGTACTTTTTAGTTTAGCAACATGTATTTAATTCCTTGCCCTTCTGAAATTCAATTAAATTAACAAAATCAATAAAACATAAAGATTACAAATCAAGTATGATAGTTCATAAGTATAACCCAGCACTGGAAAGCAGAGACGTAGAAGGGTTAGGAATTCCGGGTTATCCTTGGTTACACAGTAAATTTGAGGTAAACCTGGGCTATATAAGACTGTGTCCCAGAAAAAAAATGAACAAAAGAGCTAATGCTTGCATTCATTTCTGAACAAACTCACATCCAGTAATGTGCACACTTGCAGTTGGTTAATTAAGTCAAATGTCAAAACTTCTCAATAAACAACTAAAACCGTTAAACAAATATAGTGAAACCCTAACTCCAGAACCTGTGGCTGGAACCTAACTTGGAAACAGGAACTTCGGAACTGGAATGAAATCTTGAGGTGCTATCACCCTGAAGTAAAGGGTAGGTCCTTAACCAAGGGTGTGTTTCTATAAGAAAAAAATCTGGGAGGAGGGCATGATGGAAAAAGATGCAGAGATGGAGGGAAAGAGATAAGAGTGATATAACACAAGCCAAAGAATGCCAAGCACTGCCAGGCAGCCAACAGGATGGAGAAGAAAAGCATGTAACATATTCTCTCCCACGCCGTATGACAGGAACCAATCCTGCTGACACCTTGATTCCAGATTTCTGGCTTCCAGAACGATTAGAGAGCACATTCTCCATGCTTTTTTTCCAAGTCACTAACCTGGTAGCACTTTGTCATAACGACCTTAGGAAACAGCCCAAGGAGCAACTTGAGCACAGAGTGGTAAGACAAAGCCCACAGTTGGTATATGCAAACAGGCACGCAGAGCAATGGCAAATTAACAAGGATGCCATGGTTTTTGTTTCTACAGGCCTTGTCTAGTAAGGCTGTAACTGATACCATGCCTTTTCTTCTAATCATTCTGTATTTCCAATGCCCTCAGCCAGAACTTCGGCTGCTAAGAATCCTTTGCCTGTGAAGTAACCCAAAATATTTGGAAAGGCCCAGGCCCTCAGATATCTTGTGTTTTATTTGAGGTTGTTGCCATTTTCCCTGACTCTAATATTGGTGGCACTAAGATGATGTCCTTGGTCCAGACTGCCCTCTGGCCTCCACCTCACAGAAACAAGCAAGCTTCCTCTTAAAAAAACTGGCACCAGTTACGCTGTGTAGTAGAATAGTTCCTGTTTAGCCTTTTGCATTCATTGTGTAAAGAACCCAAAATAGCCGGGCGGCAGTCTCCCTGCCTTCATGTAATCAGTGTTGCATCACCTGATAGAAAGCATTCTCCCCCGGGCCTGTTTTCTGAAACTGCAGCAGCCAAGGTTCCCAGGCAAAGAAGAAAATGAGGCGGTTATTAGATGAAATTGTAAGATAAGCCACTGTCAGTCCCACGTCTTGATTCAAGCATTGCTTTTTATGGACAAGACAGTGTGATGTGACCTGAAACCAGAATCCCATTTTTCCGAAGTACTATCTCCAGCTGGGATCATAACTCAGTTTTCCATAAGTCATTTCACCATTCACTTAAGCCAGCTGCTTCCCAGTGGTGTGTGTGGCCAACCCAATTAATTCCCTTGCTATGAAATGAGTGGTCTGGCCAGAGGTAATGTGGACTGGAACACACTGATGCTAGTTAAGGCATCTTGTGAGCTCACAGATAGTGGAGCTGGCAGAAAGATTATGAGCAGTAAAAGCTAAACCGTTTCCAGAATATGTGATCATTCCAATCAGGGTGAATCTTTGTTTCTTCCATGATGGAAGAGATCCAGTATACTCAACCTGCCACCAGATGGCTAGCTCATCGCCCCTGGGAATGGTGCCATATTAGAGACTCAATGCTGTTCCCTGCTCTTGACAGATTAAGCACTTGGCAGTAGTGTTGCCAAGGTGACCCCTGCTAAGGGAAAGTCCATGTTGCTGAGCACATGTGTTGCCTCCTTCCAGACTACCATGCCCATTCTCCTTAAAGGTCCCTTCGTTCAGCAGTGAGATGGCTGGACAAAGACACTGACCATCATCTGGCTAGTGTGCCCCTGTCTCTCTGCCTGATTAGCAGTCTTCTCTGCGGTGGATATCTGTAGTACGTATTCAGCTGGGATAGAAATCATCTTACAGTTTGTACCCATTCAGACAACCCGCATATAACTCCTTCACGGACTTCCCTGTCATCTGTTTCCCAGTCCTGTCTCATTCCTTCCAAACTGTTGACCTTCTAGACAAACCATTAGCACCCAGTTTTAGCTCATTCCAGTTATCTGTCAGTCATGTTCGTGTTTGTGTTTGTTTTTCCTAGACAAGCTCTTGCTATGTTACCCCATCTGGCTCTGACTCCTAGACTCAAGTGGTTCTCCTGCTTTAGGGGATGAAGCTGTGAAGATGACAAATGCATGTCATCATGCCAGCTTTATCTTTCACTTTTGGCATACTGGACCAAACAAATACTGTTTCAATTTTTTGACTTGGAGACTCCACCACTGTCCATCAGACCCCTACAAAGGGGCTGGGAATGCCACCTGGGATACCGCAGGTGGATTCTAACAAGGTCTTCTTTCTCCACTACAAGATTCTATTCAGGAACATACTGTAAGAAGAAAATTTTATTATCTTCAGCAGTCTCAACCAACAGAAATCCACCTTGTGGTAGCTAGTACAAAAAGGGATTTGAAGAATCTAGATCAGCAGTTCTCAGCCAATAGGTCACGTTGGTGTTGAATATCAGCTATCCTGCTTATCAGATATTTACATTATGATTTATATCAGTAGCAAAATTGCAGTTATGAAGTAGCAACAAAATAATTTTATGGTGGGGGGTCACCACAAGATGAGGAACTGCATTAAAGGGTCACAGCATTGGGAAGGCTGAGAACCAATCCTCTAGATCCCTCTTTACCAAGTAAGAATAAAAATGATTTTAGAATTGAGAGGCAACAAATCAATTTATGGCACAAAGTTCCTATCTAGTTGGCCAGATCAGGTCAGAAACCCACTTCTCTAATAATTAGGGAAGTTTTGTTTGATTGTTCATAGACTGGAGACCAGAAGTGAGAAGGACTTCCTTAAAAGGGAGAGGACCTCTCTTCCCAAAAGAAGAAAACTAAAAAAGGTTCTAAAGAAAATGTTTTCCTGGGCTACTCAAATGGGTAAAGGCACTTGCTTCCAGACCTGACAGCCTAAATTCAATCCCAGGGATCTACATGGAAGGAAAGAACTGACGCACGAAACGTGTCCTCTCACTGTGTGCTGTGACGTAAGGGTGTGTGTAAGCACACTGGCTCATGCGCGCACTCACTCACTGGACATAGTTCTGCTCAATGTCAATCAGCTCTCCTGTGTGCCACCACAAACATGCCCCTCATCCTCAGTAGCAGAAAACTCATCCAGCTACTGAATTTAAGCTCAAATTCAGAAATCTTTGAACACAGTCCATTTTGATCGGCTCCACTTGTGGCCAAATGATGAGTGATGAATTCATCATCACTACACAACTGTGTGTGGGCTAAAGAAGATGGAAACAAACAAGGGAGAGCAGCACGTGATGGGATGACCATTATAAGATTTCCCCCAGTAAGAGGAATGGAAGTAAGGGCTGCATGTCTACAGCAGGACAAGCTCTCCAGTCACCCAATCAGAGTTCCAAGCTTTTCCCTGTATCAGATTCTGCCTCAAACACCCAGTAAGAATGTAGCATAACTCATCTTTCTACTTGACAGGTCTGAAGGACCTTGCCCTTGAAAGCAGACCATCTTCAGCAGCCTTTGCAACGTTGAGAACTTTCTAGAAATGCCTTAGAACTTTCCATGGCTGTCAGTTAATGACATTTGAGGAACTCCGTCAGCTTGTAACCAGGAATCTCACAGAGACATGAATTTTGAGTCTGAATCTTCCCCTTCTAGTTTCTATCTCTTGGAAACTAGCCAGTCTTCAGGGAGCTTAGTTCAGTGGCTTTTATCACGGACTCGCTGGGAGTTAGGAGAGGGGACATGCTGGTGTTATGAAGCTAGGGTATATCATTGTACTCTAGCCTACAAGCCCATTACCAGTCAGCTGGTGTAATAGGAGGGACTGTATTTATGGTAAGGGACATATCAGAACACTTTGAGGTAGACTCCTGAGGAATGAGGGAGCTCTGGCCCAACTACTCCCTGGTCTCCACAATCACAGTTTACACTAATTTGATGGGAGACAAAAAGCCTAGTTGCTCTAATTGTCACAGTAGATACCTGATGCCACCAATACAGATTAACTATTTCATTGGCAAAAAGAACTGTGCCTAATGATATATGACATAATTTCCATCCTATTGCCCATCTTTTGCAAGATTACAGGAGGCGAGAAGAGCCTGCATATTCCAGTAGCCTCATTTTAAAATCTAAGTTCCTTCCAGTAAGACTTACTGAGCATGACAGTAAGTCTTAAAATTTTAAGACAGTCTTAAAATGTCTGTAGTAAAGAATACATTTTTGTAGTTTTCTTTTACTTACTAAAACACTGACTCTAAGTGCTTTTATACATACAAAATTGTGATATTAAATCATTATAAATTTGATATGTCCCTTTATATTTTCATACTTATTTCATTGCTGACTGGAATGGCTTGTAGTGATTTTAGTCTATGTACTAATTACCCTTCTCAAGGCTGTAACAAAGCATCTGACGAAAGCAAAGGAAGAGGGGTTATTTGGGCTCACCGCTTGAGGGCAAATCCTCTGATGATGGCACGAAATGATGACAGGAGCATGAGGCAGCTAGTCACATAAAATCCATAGTTGGGAAGCAGAGAGAGATGGACGCCAGCAGTCAGCCAGCTCTCTCCCTTTAATTCAGTCCAGGTACCCAGCATGTAGAATGGTGTCACCCACATTTTGTAGCAAGCTTTCTCATCTGGCTTTATTTAGGGACTGCCAGCCCCCAAATAATGACAAGGAGACATTATGAATGCTTGGACTTTAATTTAGGCTTGTTTCTAACTAGCTCTAATAACTTACAATTAACTTTTTCCTATTAATCTACGTTCTGGGACATAGCTTCTTACCTCTCCTCCATTCTATATGTCTGATTCGTTCCATGTCTCTTTGGTGTTTCCCTCTTCTTCACAGAGTTCCTCTCTCTCTGCCTGGAAGTCCCACCTAAACTTTCCTGCCTTGTTATTGGCCATTCAGCTCTTTATAGAACCAATCAGATGCCTTAGGCAGGTAAGGTAAAACTGTAGCATAAATTCTAACTGTTCTTAATAATAAAAACTTGGAGTCAGCTATGGGGGTGGAAGCTGAAGAATCAGAGGAGCATAGAGGTCAGCCACTAGAGTTCTTACCTCTAGGGTGATCCTGTCCTCAGACTGGCAGACTCCTCAGACTGCATCTGTCTCCACCAAACCTCAGACTGAAACTGAGCTCCTGTCTCTTCCCACATTATATTCCTCTCTTCCCCACTATATTCCTTTGTCTCCACCTCCCTACTACTGGGATTAAAGGTACGAGCCACCACTGCCCAGATCTGTTTCTCTTTTAGACTGGATCAGTTTTGTGTAGCTCAGGGTGGCCTTCAACTCACAGAGATCTGTCTGCCTCTGCCTCCTAAGTGCTGGGACTAAAGGTGTGTGCCACCACTGCTTGGCCTCTATGGCTAACTAGTGGCTTAGCTCTGAACTCTGATCTTCAGCAAGTTTATCTGTGAGATTACAAACAAGATAGCACTATTTGCTCAAATATTCCATGGTGTGGGAGGTCCTTCTGTCTATGTGTTGCTTTTATTGGTTAATGAATAATAATAAAAAAAAAACCTGGCTTGGCCTGTTGATAGGGCAGAACTTGGGTAGAATGGGGAGGAACTGGACTGAATGCTGGTAGAAGGAAGGGAGAATAGGGGAAGCCATGGAGCCACCTGAGACAGACATGCTGAAACTTTGCTGATAGGCCACGACCTCGTGGTGATGCACAGATTACTAGAAATAGGCTAAATTAAGATGTAGGAGTTAGCCAATAAGAAGCTAGAGCTAATGGGCCAAGCAGTGATTTAATTAATACAGTTTCTGTGTGATTGAGTCTAAGCTAGCTGGGCAGCCGGGAACCAACAACAGGAGTCCTCTAACAATTCCACAACAATATTTAGTGTCATTTAACCTCAGCTAACCCAATCTAGAAATTCCCTCACAGGCAAGTACAGAGGTCTGTCTCCTAGGTGATTCTTGACTGTACCAAGCAGACAGTCAATATTAACCATCATGGTCTGTATGTTACATTTACAGTTACAGGAATCTAACCAATGAAGCTTGCTAGCTTTTTTGGTCTAGAATAAATAGGGTGTCACTCACTGTCCCATCAGTCCAAGACTCTATGAGAGCTACCCTTAAAGCAACGGTTCTCAACCTGTGGGTCCCAACCCCTTTGCCAAACCTCTATTTCCAAACATATTTACATTACGATTCCTAACAGCCAAATTATAGCTATAAGGTAGCAATGAAGTAGCTTTATGGTTAGGGTAACCACAACATGAACTGTATTAAAGGGTCGCCCCATTAGAAGGTTTGAGCACACTGCTTTACAGTTAAGACAATTGTAACTTTCCTCTTTAAGTGTCAGTATCTGTGTAAATGGGCTACAAATCGTGACTTCACACCAGATGATGGCACATTACAAGAACAGAAATGATACCGCCTTGCTTTTCACTAGAGGGGAATTGCTTGGTCAGAAGGACAGTATATGAGATAGTATGATAGTACAGAAGTATCCCAGTTGCTAATGTGAAATGGTCATATTAGTTACTTTTGTCTGGGAGTATACGAAAAGGGGAAGGAAGATGATTTCAAAGGTGTCAGTCCATCATGGCCAGAGCTCCTGGTAGAAGAGTTCCCACCATCCTTCTATGAGAAAAGTGATGAAGGAGCCAGAGCACAAGATACATCACCTGAAGACACACCCTACTTCTTGCAAGTAGGCCTTACCTACCTTTCATTACCACCAAATAATGCTCTCGTACTGTAACGAACCTATTGAGAGAGCAAAATCAGCACCGCAGCTAATGGAACTAGCAGGGAGACTATCCAGTTCTACAAAGAGGCTCCTTGGTTACAACAAAAGGCAATTGAAAGTAAAAGACGTGCTGCCTTCCAGGCATCCTACTGGGCTCCTTGAAGGAAAACATCTCAAAAAGACCTAAGAAAAAGACCACTGTTGTAAAATTGCCTTCTAAGCAGAGACAGTAGTCCTTGGAAACGTTTCTGGTGCCATTTCCTTGGTAAATCATACCCTGTCACTCTCCAGCACAAAAATCTCACTTTCCCTAGCATTTGGAAGAAAATGCAAACTCCTGTCTGTGAGGCACAGATGGCTTCAGGTCTCAGCCCCCTCCAACTTTTATCTTCAGCGGTTCCTTCCTAGCTGTGTTCGCTATGACCTGTTCCTTTTAACATCCCTTTCCTTCTAGTCTCAGTCCTATCCCTTTGAGATCTGTCAAAATCAGTCTCCACAGGCATGGCTTTCTCACCCAGCTTCCTGTCCATTCTATCGACACAAGATACAGCTATTCAATAATGTCCCAAAATAAATCAGTATGAGAACAGAAACAAATCTGTCCTACTGGGTTTTTAAATGTTCAAACGCTTTTGTGTGTGTACACTTAGTAGCAGGGAGAAAAGATAAACAGGCATCCTTGGCTACTGTTCAAATCATTAAATTCTCAAGTGGTTGTGTACTCCCAAACCCTCAGAAGTCAGCCCAAGTCATTTTCAAAAGGCCAAGTGGCCCCCAATTCAGAGGCCAAACCATTTAGGAACACGACTCGCGTGGCCTTTTTACAAAATCCAGGCTGCCCCGCTGGCCAAGGCCAGGCAGCGCGGAAGAGGGCCGGGCCGCGCGGCGACGCTCCGGGGCCGTTAGGAGCCTCGCTCCGTGGGCAGCACCGCTCACGCCGCCCCGAGGGTCCCGAGGGCGCACTCGGCCCGGTACGGCCGTTCAAACCGGCGAGTGTGCATCTCCAGCGTCCAGCCTGCCCCGCTGCGGCCGTTCGACGGACACGCTTCTGCAGGGCCCGCCGAGCCCTCACTGAGTAAGGCCGGGGACCCCTGCCACCTCCCGGGTCAGGACCAGGGTCCCGCGAATGTTAGCTGAGCTCTTTTGTATAAACCTATGGGTTCCAGTTTAAAGAAATAAAGCAAAGCAACAAAACATCAGAGCCCATCTAGGCTACGCTGCTCGCCAGCAATCAGCTGGGAAACAAACCCAGTGATTCAAAATCTCTCCAGGCGAGCCTCAGGGAAGTGCAGCCGGTGTTCCTAACGCCCTCCGGCCACTTCCGCCTGGATGAGCCCGTGGGCTGAAGAGCCACCCCCGCAGCCTCAGGAAAGAGGAAGAGAACCGGAGCTAGGGCATGGGGCCGGGAGGGGAACAGCGAGAGCCGGAAGTGAGCGGCTAGCGAGGATCCCTGGAGCTCCCGGGCCTGGCGGCGCTCTAGCCGCCGCGCGCCGTCTCGATGCTCCCCCGCGTCTAGTCTATTTATTGTCGCGGGGAAGCAGCGGCCGCCCTGTACCCGGAACAACAAAGCACGAAAGACGGAGCCCGAGCCTCGGGGGCTCCTAGCAACGGGCCGGGGCGGGAGTTCCATGGAGACTGGGGAGCGGGCCCGCCTCATCTTCATCCTTGTCCTCCAGCTTTTCCTCCGCGTCCGACGCAACCGGCAGCAGCGCTGCCGCCGCGTCCTCTGCGACCGCCCCGTCTTCCCACGGTAACCCCCGTCGGCGATCCTGAGTGGGGGGGGCGGTTGAGTGGGGAGGCGGGCCCCAGGGCGGCCCGAGACCGGCCGGCGGGGTATCTGCGCGCCGGCCGGGCTGCGGTGGGCTGTGCAGGGCGGGGACCCGAGCAGGGGAGCGCCACTGGCCACCGGCTAGCGAAGAGGACCGGTCGGGCGGCTTGGGCATCCCCGTAAGGATAACGGGGTGGGGGTGGGGCGCCCCTGCCTGGCCACGGAAGACCGGCAGGGATGGTCCCCGTCTTGGAGCCCGCCCCTGGGGAAAAGAGGGGCCAGGCTACTCAGCGAAGGGTCCGCTGCTTCTCAGAAAACTTGCGGCGGCCCCGGTGCAGCGACTCGAAGGCTGCCCCAAATAGCGGCGCGGTCGCCTTTTGCTTCTGGCACTTGCCCGGAGGCCCGCTTTATAATAATAGTAGGAGCCGAGTTAGGCTTCGGGAAAACGGATCTGGAAGGCGGGAAGAGAAAATGAATTGTGACTATGGTTTGAGCAGGGATGAGAGTCTGGGGATAATCGCTTCATAATCTCCAGGACCGGTGCTAAAAGTAAATAAAATAGGAAATGACTGAAATAGAAAACCCTCCTTTTTTGCCGAGCTGTGCATCTGCAGGCTCTGCCAGTGTGCACATTGCATCGAGAGGCAAGCTGTGGCCGGTCCACATCTGTGAGCTCTATGACTGCATCTGTCACCTGCAGCTCTGGAGCGACACTGGCAGTGACTAGTGTGGACTTGTGTGTTTATGGTTAAGAAGAATGCCTTAGAATTGTGACTTGTTTGTGAAACCATAACAGATTGATTCCCTGAGGTAGTTGCAAAGGGGAAATGTAAGAAGGACATTCAGTCTTCTGACCATAGTATGCAGTCTTTTTCCAAGTTTGAGAAAATAGCAGCCCATTCAAATCAAGAAGTGACGTGAAGCACAGTCAGGTTGAAAGAAGCACTTAGGGCTTGGCTGTGCCCTGTTAAATATTCATCAGTTTGTGCTTCTCAGCCTTTCGTCAAGAACTACGTGTGCCATGCTTTGTTAAACCATGTTATATGAAGTGTAGTGGCACATGCCTGTGATCCCAGCATTTGGGAGGCTGAGGCAGGAGGATTGGAGGCCAAGGCCCACTTGGGGTACATAATATAAGTTCCAGGTCTATATATATCTGAGCTATATATCTGTCTCAGAAAACAAAATAAAGCTGACTTTTCCATCGGTAAGGGAAGTTTCTCTGGTACAAGAAAGGTCATGCTCTACAGCAATACCGTTTTTGTGGTCAGTAGGAACAAAGCTCTCCGTACAGACTTGAAGGTTACTTGTGAAAGCAACACTGATATTCAGAAAGGCAGTGTGTCAACCGTGGGTTCAGTTTGTCCCTTGCTAAGCCTGGCTTCTCCTAAGCCAAAGGATGTCATCGTTATCCTATACTCTGTGCTCCCAGAATGAGTGCCAGAACCTGTAATGATCTGCTGTTGTGCGCTTTCTTGAACAAGAACCAGACCGGGTACACTCTTTAAAGTCATGTGTTTTCATTTTAAGCTTCTAACCAGGACTTTTGGGTCCAGTGTTGTTAGCTGAAATACTTGCAGGTTTGCAAGGAGATGGACAGTTTCTTTTTAAAGGGATTGGAAATTTGAACATTGGAAAACAAATTAGGTTTTAAAATGCTTGAGATGAAAAAGTCATTATTTTCAACGCCGTCGTGAGGCTGCTTCCTGTATGGTTCTTCTGTGGAGGCTGGTTGGGGGTCACCCCTCTGGAGCTGTGGTACTGAACCCTGGGGTCTCTTCACAGTGTGTATAAGGAACACCCCCCACCTCAGAGCTGCCTTTAGTTCTGTAGAGCTGAACTTCTGTCTTCCGGGGTCCCCGAATGCAGGTCAGTTCTAGCTTCCTTCTTTGATTAGTTCAGTTTCTGCTTTCTGTGGTATTGGCCCAGACTCTCATGTTCTTACTTTCTCTTTTCCCTTCTGTCCTGATCATGACTGAACTTTTGTACTTTTTGTATTTTTTTTCTGTCTCTTAAAGAGTTGAAACCACATGCCCTGGGCTTGTGTGTGTTTTTCATTAATGGAACTTTGTTGCATTTTTGTAGGAATCCTTTTATTTGGAGAATTAGAGTGGGTAGGTCTGTGTTCTTTTAGAATAACTGTTAGCTGGAAATCCATTCCAACTCAAAAGATTGTATTGAAATAAACCTTGTGAAAATATTTGTGCTCTTCATTGTAAAAAGGTGTTTAGAAGCCCATGTGGCACTACTGTTACTATAGACAGTCACTTTTTTTTAAGGATAAAAAGGTATTATAGACCCTATTTTGTGTTATAAACTAAAGCTAGGATTTTTGTAGCTCTTAGTCTAAAGTGATTTTTAGCACTTTTTTTTTTAACCATTTTGCATCTGAATATTTGGCTAAAACTACATTTTCTATTTTAAGGGAAGTGCATAAGTGATTTCCATACATTTTTTTCAGGTGTGAAATAGTAGGAAAAAAATTTTTGTAGGTATATCTATGAGTAGAACATGCAGAATTCGCTATAAAGTACAACAGATCATGGAACATAACAATATTTTGGAATATGTCATCTCTCATCAGAAATGTGACATTATTTAAAAGCTAGCAAATTCTATATAATGTGGTTGAGTGGGCATGAGACGTTCTAAACAAAGGAGGCTGCTTAGTACCCTGGTGATTGATTTCTTTCTGTTGCATCATCAACCCTGTGATGAAATTACTACTATGAAAAATAAAGCTTGGATTGATTTTGAAAGAGTTTAGAGTAGAAAATCTTCATCATGTCTTCAGATTAAAACTTTCAGTGTCTCGAGATTTTTAGCTGTCACTTGTACTATAAAATTTCATTCCATTTTATTTCACCACTTTTTATTGACTGGTGCCACTTCAAATGTGCTTTTTGTGTAAGTGTAGATGACAGACGGGTGACAGACATGGGTAACACAACTGATATGTATTTGAATTTTAGATATTGTATTATATACTCGTTGGTGCTATAATAGTTGGTGTGTAGATGTCATCCTGCCTCATAACAGAAGCTTCTAGAAGGTCAGCACTTTGAGTCATCATCATATTGTGTGTTCATATCCTCTATATGTGTATTTTGAAGATTAATCTGTTTACTAGATGGAGATAACATATTTACTTCTATTGCACTTTTGGCTTTCAAGTGGATGAAGGAGAGCTGTTTGTAGTGCGAGGGCTGGAACCCAGAGAAGAACCTTTCTGAACCTAGTTTTTGTTCCCCCGTGTAATAACATTCCAACTTCTTCTCTGTGCAGTGTTGCAAGTTCCAAGCACCCAGAGGACTTTGTTTTAACGAGTCCAGGCAATTTAAAGAATGGCTGACTACTACAGCTGGAGTGGTCGATGCAGGGATTGTTGGGGCAGACCTGGAGTCTTTTCAGACATCTCGACAAATGTGATTTTTGTATGATGATGCATCGTGTCTTTCCTTTAGAAAGTGGTGTGGAGTTTGTGTTGTTCTGTAGTGTGAAGGTTCCAGAAGTATGTCATTAGTCAGAGCACAGTGGCAACTCTGCTCACCAGGTTTTACTTGTGACTAAATGGTAACAAGATAATTTGTCTTAAATGGCTGGATTTGTGCAAGGAAACATTACCAGGGAACTTATTAAATGTCCAAAAATTACTTCAAAGCGTTCTCTTAGGCAGTTTCGATCTCTCTTCACACGAGGTCAGTGAAACTTGAACACGTTCGCCCCTCCTATGCAGTACAGAAGTTTGACTATAGCTTACTGTAACTGTAGTGCTAGCATTAGAAAGAAGGCTGAGGCCCGGGGAGATAGCTCAGTGGGGAAAGCCCTTGGTTTGGCCTTGTGAGGGCCTGATGCCCAGAATCCACAGGAAGCCAGATGAGGTAGTGTGTCTGGAAGCTTTGTGGTCCTGTGGCTGAGAGGGTTGTAGAAACTGAAGACCTGTGGGCCAGTGACTGAAAAGAGAGCCTGTCTTAAAAAAAAAAAAAAAAAAAAAAGGTTGTCCTCTGATCTCCATGCTGTAGCACATGACATGCATATCTATATACACACACAGGCATGAAGCCATTTGCACACACACACAAGACAGTGTGTTAAGGATAGAATTTCCTCATGACCTGTGAGTGACAGCACTAATGGTGTCTAGCAAGAAAGACAGCTTCGTATGTAGATTGGCCTGGATGGTGGTAAGGTTTACTCAGTAGGTGAAGACGTATAGCATCTTAGAAGTAAAACATCAATAAAAATAGTTTCTAAGGGCTTAGTCTTCCTTCTGCTCGAGGTTTGAAGCTCTTGGTTGTAAGGCAGTAATTTGATCAGGATCGGGTCAATGTTACTGGTATAACATAAGTGTGGACTATGCCTACCTCGCAGCCACCTGTGTTCAACATCCCAGTTCTGCTTTTTGTTAGTGATACGACATCATTTTGAGAAGTGTCTTTCACCCCCGAAGCCCCAGTTTCCTTGTCTGCAATATGGAGTTAATGTCTGGAGTACTTAAAAGGCTGCTGTGAGGACTAAGAAAACACTTGAGCAGGTGTTGTGAGCCCTGGTGCTACGCAGTGTGTTAAAGGGAACCATCAGATCGCTCGATTCCTTCCTTTTGTTCCAGACTTTCTGTTACATTATTGAAGTTCCTTTTGATCTCAGGCTATTGAGCTCATCTCTGCTGTTAGGTTTTAGTGTGTGTGTGTGTGTGTGTGTGTGTGTGTGTGTGTGTGTGTGTGTGTGTTGGCGGGGCGGGGCGGGGGGGGCTACTTTTTAAAATCTGTAATTGTCACCCGAGCATCTGGTTATCACTTATGGCAGATGGGCTAAGTAAAGGCAGACCAACAAAGCGTGGTCTGGCTCCGGGTTACATCTATTGAAATGCTGTTTCCCTGTGGGCCTGACTGTTCTGCTGTATAGTACTTCTGAATAAAAGGAAGAGCCCCGTTAATTCATTAGTGGAATCAGTCTTTCTTTAGAAGACATTCGTTTTAATTGTATACCTTAATTGGTGCTAAACTTGAGATTTGTTAGTGCCCATATCATTTAATTTGAGTTTTTCTTGTCACTATAACTGTTGTAAAATAGTAGCTTTCTTACAATTTTAGAAGTAGCTGAAGCTATTGCTCTGTGCCAGTGATTACAGAGGCTTTACAACTGAAAAACTTTTTTCTTTTGTGGTAATGCTCAAACCAAATATTGAGGCTACCTAATCAGAGAAATAATTTGATAATTGTAGTTAACTATCAAGATAGCTAACTTAAAGTTAAGTCCAAGTCTTTTAGTTTAATTGAACATTCAAAAAAAAAAAAAAGAACATTTGAAACTACTTTAAAAAAAAAGTTAGCTGAGGCTGGTGGCGCATGCCTGTAATCCAGAAGACTGAGACAGGAGAATCACTGAGTTCTAGACCAGCCAGAGCAAGACCTTGTATCAAAAAGAGGTTTTGCGGCCGGGCGGTGGTGGCGCACACCTTTAATCCCAGCACTCGGGAGGCAGAGGCAGGCAGATCTTTGTGAGTTTGAGACCAACCTGGTCTACAAGAGCTAGTTCCAGGACAGGCTCCAAAGCTACAGAGAAACCCTGTCTCGAAAAACCAAAAAAAAAAAAAAGAGGTTTTGCTTAAACAAAAGGGATATCAGAATCTTTTTCTCTATTTTGTCTAATATCTAAGTCCTGTTTTTTTGTCAAAGTAATATTTTTATAAGATACATAATACACCATCATTTAAAGTGTCTTAGCTGATGCTTCAACTCAGTGATAGTTACTGCCCGACATGTGTGAGGCCGAGTTTAATCCTCAAGACTCTCTGTCTCTCTGTCTCTGTCTCTCTGTCTCTCTCTCTCTCACACACACACACAACAATAAGCAAGGTGAATAATGTTTTAAATATGTAGTGGTAGAGTTCCATAATTCTTTTTTCCATGTTTCAGTTACATTTTACACATGAGATTAGCAAGTCTGTGTATATTCAGATAGTCAGGTCGCTCCTGTTGATTTAGTTGAGCAACTAGATTATTCTGAATCCACCCTGTGTTGATCGAATTGTGTTAGCTCTGTTTTCATAGCCACGTGATTGGACCTCAGATATATTGTGGGGGAGGTGAGAAGAAATGATTGTGACTTTTATGCCAAAACCAGACAACACCAGCAAAAACCCATATAGATTTACAGCTCCTTTAACTTTAGATACTCTGAGGACATTGTTGAAATACTGAGAATGTAAGTCCTGAACTTGGCTTGTTAGCTCTTGCCTTTAATCCAGTGCTGTGGTAGAGGTAGATATCTGAGTTTGAGGCCAGCTTTATCTACATAGTAACTTCCAGGCTGGCCAGGGCTCCATATTGACACCCTGTCTCGGAAAGGAAGGGTGAGTGGCAAGAGAGACTGATTGGCTGACTCCAGTATGTCAGTGTTGGCTCTTTACAGCAAAACTTGCTGGTTTTGAGCTAGTTCTGACACAGCATTAGTGTTTCCCCAGTGTTCTTCCCACTGGACTGTTTGTGGACCAGATGTTGCTATACAGATAGGAGGATATAAAGCTAATCTATAAGGCAGGCTGCATATATGAAGATGGGTTATGGTTTCTCTGAACCTCAGAAAACTCCCAGTGAATTGAAGCTTTTCTGGAACAGGTCTCATCCCATTCCTTTAATTTGCCAGACTCTTTTCTGGAGCCCCAGAGCCTTCCTCGCTGTCTTGCTTATAGCTGCTGTGTATCTTGTACATCTCCTTACCTCTGTCTTCAGGCAGCCTTGCGAAGTAGTCCTCAGCAGCCTTTAATTGATCATGGGTTGACCACATCCCAGGGTCTTTGCTGTTCATGCTTAAGGAGGTCATGGAGGCACAGCTATGTTGAAGAAGATAGTCACCAATTTATAGATCTTCAGCAGATATGGTGTGCTACTATAAAAGGTACTCTGTTCTGTGGTGTTGTGGAGGTTCAAGGAAAATGATCTATGGCATAGCATATATTGGATGAGCCAGGCATCATGGCTCATGCCTGTAATCACAGCCCTTGGGAGGTAGAGGCAGGAGGATTAGGAGTCTAAGGTCATCCAGCTGCATAGTGAGTTGAAGTCTTTATGAGAACATGTGCTAAAAAAACAAAACAAAAAGTTCATATCTCTCATCTTCTTAGCAGCACGTTGCTATTATGAGTTCCAGTATGGCAGACCTACAGCTCAGCAGTAATTTAAAAACTCAGTGCTGTGCAGACCTACTTGGGCAGTTTCCTGTGCTATCTGATGAAGGTGTGGTTACTGAAGGACTATGTATATGATGGTGGTTTCATTGTAATGGAACTGAGAACTTCCTGTCACCTAGTATGTTTACCTTTTCTATGTTTAGGTATGTTTAGATGCACAAATACTCACCATACTGTTACCATTGCCTCTAGGATGCAAGGCAGGAATGGCACTGTACACATTTGTAGGCCTAGGAGTGGTAGGCTTTAGCACACAGGCTGGGTATATCTCAGACATGTCTCTGAGAAGCAGCGAGTATTTGTGTTAGAAATGTGTGCCTCCATTGTAGCTTTTGGGTTTTTCACTTGTTAAAATTAGAAGAGCTTCAGATGACTGAAACCAGTGTCTGTCTGTCTGTCTTGAGGTCAAGGTGGGATCTTGATTTGTCTCCCTGACTGGCCTTGAACTGGTGCTCCTCTGGGCTCACCAGCTACTGATATTACACTTGAGGGCCACCATTCCTAGCAGTGAAAGTGTATTACTTTGTCTAAATAGAGAAATAGAACTATTATCTATGAAATGCATAGCATCCTGAAAGTGACTTGCCAGGTTAGTCATTCTATGGTGACCAGTTATTATGGAATATCCTTGGGTGAAATGGAGAAGGGAATAATCGGGCCCGGGGTAAATGCATATTAAAAGTGTAGTATATAAATGAGAATACCTGCCTCTTGCTTTACAGTTTGTTTTAAATAAGTCTAGATTTTAATTTCTATGATATTTATTGCCACCTTGAGTAAAATCTGTTCTTTCCATTTGCCCCCAGTCCTTCAATTATTTAGGTTGTTCCAAAAGTATTCAACCAAGTTACTGATCCAAGAGCTAAAGACATTTAAATTGAACCTTTTCTCAAGAGATCTTGAATCTGCAATCTAGTAGACAGAACACAGACAGACCCCCTTCGTTGGCTGAGTACTCTGCTGAGATTGCCTCCAGTTCCATGGGCTGGCTGCTTAGGGTCTCCTTTTAGGACCCACGTCTTGTTTCCAAAGGTAGTTGAAATTCCTTCCCTGGATCATTCCTCCTCAAGTACCTCGCATCATCTTGTTCATTTCCTAGGTCACACTTTCTGATCATTTTCATGGCTGGCCTATTTGTCTACTTTTACCACCAGACTACAACTGCTGAGAGGCTTCCTCCCCTGACCATTGTTCTCTGAGTTGAATTCCCACAGGGTTTGGTTATGTACTAAGTGTACAGTTGGAGTAAGATTTTGTTAGTTGAAGGAACGGGGACAAGCAGAAAGCCATTGCAAACAGTATGCTATAAAGTAGAGACTGAAGGGTGCGTTTTAAAAAAGTAGATTCAGTTATAAAAGGAAAATTGGAGGTGGGAAGCACACAGCATTCCAAGCCAAGTAGATTAGATCCTGTTTTGTTTGTCTCAGGGAGCCAAGAGATTTAAAAAAAAAAAAAAAGTAGGAATGTGGCACAATTAGAAAGATAATTCTGGTAGTTACTTGGTAGATGGACTAGATTTTAGACATTGCAAACAGAGTAGAGTTCTAGTAGGAGGCTCTTGCCATAATGCTGTGCAAAAAGAATCCTAAAATAAAATTGTTGCTGTGGACACAGAAAAGAAGCTAGATTCTAAGTTAACTGAACATAAGAGAAAAATGATATGCCAAGGAGGGATCTGAAAATTTGTGGGAAAGAGTGTGGGTTTCATCCAGGCTCACTCTAGCCCAGGCTAACCTGGAACTCTGTCTGTAGCTCAAACTACCCTTAAACTAATGACAGTTCTTCTGCCTCAGCCTCCAGAGTGCTGGCATAACATATACAAGTGAACATTCTGACATTTTTAACTGAGATAAATTAATATTGGATAGTAATTCTGTACATAAACACTAGAAGAAGCAAAGTCAATTTTTTCTTATAGGATTGGTGAATTTTGTTTAGGTGAGTTGGTTTAATTGAATAGATATACCTAGTAGGTAGTTGGGAATGTGAAATTAAGTCTGTCGTAAGTCAAGATTGACATAGGAGCCAGCCATAAAGTTCATAGATAGCAGTTAAAGCCTAGAAAGCTCCAGGAGGACTAAGATTTATGACATATTTTGTTTTAAATATGAAGGAAACAACAACCCCTCCAAGAACACAGAGAGATTCTCTTTGTACAGTTTTAGGGCATTCCTAACTGCCCCAACTATTAATTTAACTTCCAGGGGCTACTGTAGACTTCCAGAAGGACTTCTGACTTAAGGAGTAGACAGAGCTATGAAAAGACAGTAGCTGACTCTGTAGCCCAGGATGGTCTGGAACTCCCCTTTTAGCCCAGGCTGGCCTCAGTTCTAGGTAACCCTCCTTCTTTGCCTCTGGTTTCCAGAATGATAGGAATAAGCCACCCCATCCCTTCTTAATGTTTCAAACGATAGTCTATAATCAGTGGAAATAGGGGCACATGGAAGACCCGCTCAAGAGAATTGGTACCTTAAAATTAAATGAACATCTTAAGCTTATTTTTCAAATTTAATGTCTAAACCTGTAGAGTTTTCTGTTTTCTGTAGGAACCTAAATAAAGTTTAGCAGACAATTTTTTTTTGTCTTTGACAGTCCTGCCCACTTTCCACACACACCTGCTTCTCAGCCATTTTATTCCCAGTCCAGACATAGAGACCTGTCCCAAAGCCAGTAGTCATCATGTAGTTTGATTTAAAATAGTTTTATTAAGCCTAGAGTTATTTAAATCTGTAGCTAAATCTAGGTTCCCCCATACTAATTTTATTGATCAGACACATTAAATTGTATGCTTTATTTTCTGCTTTTAAATTTGAAGACACATGAAGTGTTTTTGTGTTCCAAAGCTTGAAGACAATAATGAATCACCAGAAACCCTTTCCATTTTTGAACATTCCTCTGCTCATGAAAGAGGACAAAAGTAGGTAATTATAGAGCAGGAAGACGAGTTCAGTCTGAACGCTTACCGTGTGCGCTCAGTGTAGGCACCACGCTCAGCCTTGCACGTGGCCTAGCACTCTGGTAGGTCGTGTGCCGTGCTTTACACATGAGAACATCAGGCACCTGCCTCGGTCCCTTTCCTCCAGTCATGTGACTCATAAGAGATTGCTTTAACTGAGTAATTTGCTGAGCCCTTATGCACCTTGTGTAGGTGAGAGAACAATTAAACTCTATTGAGTGTATATAGTGCCATGGGAAGCATGCCAAGGCCAGGATACAGAAAAAGAATTAGATTGTGCTGAGCAGCCTGCTGTCTACCAAGAAGACATCAAACAGGACAGATTTCACTAGAGAGGCTTCAGTTTGGAAATGTCGTATCCGGTGCACAATAACATAGTAATGAAATTCTGGCTTTGGCTTGTGTGTCAGACTTCTCAATTACATTTTTTTAAAACTTTACTCATAATGATTAATAATAATAATCAATAATTTCTACATTAGAGTCTTTGGGTTTTCACATCCAATCCAGACTAAGACCTGCCTGAAAGATAAGATGCTTTGCTGATGATTGGTTCTGTATCTCCTCAGATGTCTCACAACTTTTTAGAGTTCAAAATGGCCCAAGTAGGTTGTTACCCATTTTTCCCTCTCCTGGGCTATCTTGTTGTAAATGGGGGGGGGGTACGGGTTGTGTTCTCGGCTCCCAGCCGCCAGCCCGCTCAGCCGCTGGTTGCTTGCTTATGCCCGAAATAACCACATGAGAATTATATTCATTTAAACTCTGCCTGGCCCATTATCTCTAGCCTTTTCTTGGCTAGCTCTCATATCTAAAACTAACCCATTATAAAAGTCTGTGTGTCACCGCCTTCCGTTCTGTCTACTCCGCCCACGTAAGGGCTGTGTCCTATCTTACAGGGCAGGCATCCTTTTTATCTAACCAATCAAATACAGAAGAACCCTCCTGCTCCACTATCTGACCTTCCTTTCAGTGTCAGTAAATGACAGTGTTAGCCAGAGACCCAAAGTTGCCTCCAGTTGTCCCATTTCTTATGCCTGTGTCTGTCCCAAAGCCCTGTTTGCCTTGTCTCTTGAACTTTTCCTTGTCGCCCAGTGCCACTTTGGTCCACTCTTCCTTACCAGTCTCATCTTCCCGTCCTCCTATTGCAAAGTGGTAATGATGTACTTCTTTCCCCACCCTGCTCTGCTAGCTAACCACTGCAGCTGGGACAAATACGAAAATTCTTAACATGGCAAAGATGACAGAATTTGACCCATCCCCGCCTTTTCAGTTTTCTCCCTTTAAGTTTTCCCCCCAAGTCTTAATAGTCCGTGGTCTAAACTTGTTAGTACAGTTAGTGCAGGAGGAATACATTAATAAATAATATTAATATGTATATAAGAGCCTTATGCATAAGGAAAATGAACCAACAATATAAAACAATTAACTTCAAAGAAGTCTAAGTGGTTAGCAGCATCTAAAGAGTTTATCCTCATTAATACTCAGGAAAATTAACTATTAGGTATTGCTATTTTTTGTATCTCAAGTTATCGAAAGGTACTATTATTGTCTTCATTGCTTTCTTTTGTATTATGACTGTTTTGTCTGTGTGTGTGTGTCTGTGCATCACCCATGTTGCCGGGAGCCCACAGAGGTCAGAAGAGGGTGTCAGATCTCCTGGAACTGGAGTTACAGTTATGACCCACCCTATAGTATGGGAGGAACAACAGCCAGTGTTCTTAACCACTGAGCCATGTCTAGCCCTTCCTTACCAAAATTTTTTTTATAAAATCCGTTCATGATTTTATAAAATAGCACTTGTATATGATCACAACCTTGCTTAATATGCTCTGATAAATATATGAATTCAACAGCCTAGATAAACTTAACAGTGATTATGGTTATGGGTGACTTTTATTTTCCTTTTGAGTGTTTCATATATAATCAGAAATGGCATTTTTTTAATTGCATTGCATTGTATGGTGGCATGTGCTTTTAATCCCACCACTTGGGAGGCAGCGACAGGTTGGGTTTCTGTGAGTTTGAGGCCAGCTGGGTCTACAAAATGAGTTTCAGACAGTTAGGGCTATCTAGTGAGTCTCTGTCTCAAAAAGGGGTGAAAATGCATACCTTCATATAGAGAGAGTTTGGGAAAGACAGACAGTGTCTCTTTTCTGTTGCCCAGACAGACTACTCTGAAAGCAACCTAAGGGAGACAAGATTTCGTTTGGTTCGCAATTCACAGCTGCAGGAGCTTAGGGCAGCTGATCATATTACATCCATAGCCCAAGATCAGGGACTGAGACAAGTGCTGTGCTCAGCCTCCTGTCTCCTGTTTAAGGTGTCCAGGGTCCAGCCTGGGAATGTTGCTGCCCTCAGTGGCCCTCACTTTGGTTAACCCAGTCAAAGTAATCTCTTACCATCATCTTCTAGGTGATACTAGGTGCCATCTAGTTGACAATTGAGATTAACTATCACAGAATTTACTTAAAATATTAAGAAATATATCTAAGGGGCTGGAGAGATGGCTCAGAGGTTAAGAGCATTGCCTGCTCTTCCAAAGGTCCTGAGTTCAATTCCCAGCAACCACATGGTGGCTCACAACCATCTGTAATGGGGTCTGGTGCCCTCTTCTGGCCTGCAGACATACAGACAGAATATTGTATACATAATAAATAAATAAAGAAAGATAAATAAAATGTGGATGGCTCTTGGTTCAGCTTGTAAAGGTACAATACTTGTATTCTGTAGAAAGCATATTCAAGTTTGACTTTCTTGTCCCTGGCTAGCAGTGGTTATAGTGGCAGCATGCCCCATCTCCCAGTCAGCTGCACAGCCTAGAGGGGAATCTCCTAATAGTGATCTCATCCAGAAAAGGAACAACATTTAAATCTCTCCCAGTGACTTTTAGAAACCATTGCCTAAAGACATTGACTGAAACATTAAATAAGCTTATATTTATGTTGCTTGCGTGTATTTTTAATAGATAGGTGCCAACAATCCAGAGAACTATTTTTAATAAATAGTCTCAGTAACTCTCTGGAGTTTTTATCACATATAATCTTTCATTTATATTTATTTATGTGTGTGTGCACCCACATGGCCATATGAAGTGTGTGGAGGTCAGAAGACAACTTGGAGGAGTTCTTTCCTTCTACTGTGTGGGTCCCAGGAATAGAACTCAGATTGTCTGACTTGGTGGCAGCAAGAGCCTTTACCTACTGAGCCATCTCTCTGGCCTTCTCTGTAGAGTATTTAAAAAACAATCAAAAACAACAGTGATCATTTTGGTGCAAGTTATCTGCATGAATGTCACCTTTTCCCAGTCTTTGGGCTGTTTGTTTGTGAGGCAGTTCTCAGTTTGTGTAGCCCAGGTTAACCCTGAACCTGCAATGATCTTCTCCTTCCAGGTGCTGGGCTACAGGTAGTAGGGTTTACATTTAGAATAAGAAATACAGTTAGTAGGGAGAAATGCACATGCATCGTGGATATTAACTTTGTTTAATGTAATGAGCTGTGTTTACTTCAGCACATAATGTTTTATGTAATACTGGTGACATAGCCTTTGGCTTTTTGTGTGAGTCCAGGCATACTATAAATTCTTTTCTTGCATTCTTGTGCAAAAAAACCAAAACAAAACAAAAAACAAAACCTTAATCCTGAGTACTGATGCCTGAGGTATAAGCTCTTGAGACAAGTACAGGGATGTCTTCATGATAGAATGTCACCTTCCAGAGAAGCTAAAGGTCTCGGTTCACCTATGTGGCTGTGCTGTGGCCCTACACTGGTCTTCCTTTTTCCCCCCTGTTGCCCCTCGAACAGGAATGTGGGGTAAATGGAGTATAGGAAGTTTTATCCTTGAGGTGATGTATCTAAAATGAAAATAGTTCTGGAATTAAATGGAATTTTCTGTATAATTCCTGAATTTGTCTATATTATTGTCTCCATATTTTCCCCTTAGACACTCATCTTTGAATAGATTTGTGTGGCAATATTTGAGACATTGAGAGCCACCTGGACCCCAGGAAACATGTTACTGTGTTTTGATATGGAAGAATTTGTGTATTAAGTTAAAGTTGATCAGATACATAACATTTTCTCCTGAATACTTGTGTAAAAGTCTAGAAATCATTGTGGATGTCTGGGTGATCACTCCAGTAGCTCACCTAACAAAATTCACAGTAATTCCCTATACATCACCCAAGTCCATTACATCTGCATAGATCATTGATGCTCTCCTTTAAATATCTTTTATATGGGTTTGTTCAGCCAGAGTCCAGTCAAAGATCTTTTTACATGGTTGCTTCTTGTTACTTTTCATTTTAAAATTAGGCTTTATGTTTTTCAGTGTTAAGTATCTTATTGGTGTACTTTAGTGGATTGGCCAAGGAATCAAACTTTTTTAGAGACACAGTAAATAGTTTAGGCCTGTGTGTCTTACTCAGAACCACTCGCTTGTACTACAGTCACTATGGAAACGTGAGCATGGCTGAGTTCCAGGAAAACTTTTACTAACGAGGTACTGGTCCATTGACCGTTGTTTGTTGACCCCTGCCTAACCTGTTGGGATCTGGTTCTTTTCATCTGTTACTGTACTGACTCTGAATTCTCTGTCAGCCCTTTCAAAAGTGTTCAGTTACCATATTTTACTGTAACTCCGTTGACAGCTTTGGTGCACACTACTTATTGTGTCCTTCATAGCGATATTTGACCCTCCTTTTGTACATACGGTATCACCAGTTCACAGAAGAGGAGCTGAGGACTTGGAGAGAGCTGGTGACTGACCAGTGTCACAAAGCTAATGCAGGTACCGTGACAGAGCCCTCCTCCACAGCTGATGCTGCATCTCAGTGATGGGGAAGAACATGCTTTTTTCTTTAAGGGAAAATAATATTTTTTGTCTTGGTCTCAGGGGACTGTTGACTCTTGGGTAGTATGGTGGAATCAGGAAGTAAAGTGGATGTTTTCCCATCTACTGTGTGGGGTAGAGAATACGATGTTGGTCTGGAACTGTGTTAGTCTGACTTGGGGAAGAGGGATCTCTTGGGACTGTGTGGTGTTGTAACTTGGTCTGTTACAGTCTTGCCTGTTTTTGCCACTTCTCAGATTATGGATGCTACTTTTGTGATCCAATCTTCAAGGCTCCTCCAACATCCACAGCTGCAACGCCAGTGTCTTAGGGTAGCAAGATTCTTCTGTTGTGCAGAAGCAGATTTATTTAGTTTTACTTTTTTGGCCCTCCATTGGATGTTAGGTTATTTTTGCTTTGTTTTTATGATGGTGTTTATTGTGGCCTCTCAGTTTAAATTCATGTGGAAAATGTGGTGTGGTTGCTGTTAATGAAATTTGTCATCAGAGCCGGGAGGTGGCAGTGTTTTCCACACCATCCAAGGTTGCAGTTGCTGAAGTAACTTTGCAGTGAATACCAACCACCAGGCTAGAAAGACAGAGACCTAGATATAGGTGCTGTATTGTCCAGTCTCTGCATGGGGCAGGCTGTGTTGTCCATACAGTCTCTGCATGGGGCAGGCTGTGTTGTCCATACAGTCTCTGCACAGGGTGGGAAGGCTGTGTTGTCCATACAGTCTCTGCACAGGGTGGGGAGGCTGTGTTGTCCATACAGTCTCTGCACAGGGGAAGGC
>JAQHUG010000002.1:16877858-16909518 GCA_028555095.1 Dicrostonyx torquatus
CAAATAAATAAATTCAGATTCAAGACTGGGATATAGCTCAGTTGGTAGATTACAGGTTCAAGTTCATCCTCAGGTACATTAAGGCCAGCCTAGGCTACATGAAAGCCTTGCTCAAAAAACAAAAATGAAATCCAGATTCTACTGAAAAGGAGAGGGAAAATATAATGTGCTAATTCTCTGAATAAAGAAGTTAACATTTTGACATATATAAACATATATATGTATATATATTTAAATATGTAAGTGTATTTACATATATAAAACTCCATGAACTCCCATCAGGACCCCATACTAGTTAAATGTTTGTGCATACAGATGTCAACAGAGGCCAAAGCCCTTGGTTCCCCTGGATCTGGAGTTACAGATGTTTGGGAGCTTCCTGATGTGGGTGCTGGGAACTGAACTCATGCCCTCTGGAAGAGAGCAGCAAGTACTCTTCACCTTTGAGCCGTCCCTACACTAACAAACAACGTGAACCTCCATCTGAGCATTTGTGTTTTATACTGTTCACAAAATAGCTGTTGGGCCTGAAGAGATGGCTCAGTGACTAAGTGTACTTACTGCCTCTGCAGAGGACCTGAGTTCAGATCCCAGCACCCATATGGTGGCTTACAACTATCCGTAATTCCAGGTCCAAGGGATCTAACCTTTAAGGACTCCTCCACACACGTGGCACACAGACATAAAATTTATACACACACACATACACATACATAAATATATTTCAAGTCTTTTTTTAGATGCGGACAGCATGTCTGTGTTACCAATTTCTATGAATAAACTTGTTTATTCTTTGCTTGACTCAGTCACTACCAATAGACAGCAATTCCACAAGTGCATACATATATTAAATTTTGATAACTCAAAATAAATAATTCATCTAAGAAAAACAGTAACAGAAAATTTTAAATGTTATTAGAATTGACAGGTGATGAAAATGTACAACCAATAAAGTAACCCACATCAGGTAATAGTGGCCTTCGATGTTTATACAAAGTAGAGAGGAGAAATTTAAGTATTTTTCAATGTAAGAAATTAGGAAATGAGTCAAGCAAATCTAGGAGAGAAAATAAGCATGGGCCAAAACCATCAGGAGAGGATCAACTCAGCCAGAGCAGGAAGACATGTCAGCAGTGTGTGAGGGACAGAGAAGCACGGTAGAGCCACACCAGAGACAGTGGTGAGCACTGCTGTGGCCAAGGCTTGTAGGACCAGTAAGAAAGCAGGGAAAATTCTGTACATTGGAAATTAAAAAGTAGAAGACACATAATTTTAATTTAGCACAACTACAGAAGACTTCAGTTGTCCTAAAACACTTGTTAACAATACTAGTTTTCAAAATGAATAAAACTAGTTTTCAAGAAATCTCAAGCAAATGACAGTTTCAAATATTTTGAAAATAATCTCTTTTATAGTTTTCCAGAGAATTGTAAATAACAAGAAACTACCCCAATTTTTCTGAGGCTTGATACTCAATACAGTACAAAAAGTGTGTGTATATATGTGTGTACACATACATATGTGTGTACATATATGCTATAATTATAACTATTAAAATTCTACTTATAAATGTGGATACATTAACCTTGAGTCAAGGATTAAAGAGAGCTCATATGTATACCTGAACAGAAAGTGAAAGTCCAAAAACATAAGAAAAATATAGTGAAATTAAGGTATGGTTGATGAATAGAATTGAATACTATATGATTTTATAAGTTTATTTCTCAGTTTTTTGAGACAGGGTCATACTATGTAGCCCACACCGGCCTCAGACGTAGGGCAGTCCTCCTGTCCTAGCCTTCTAAATGCAGGAATTATCAGCATGTGCCACTGTTCCAGTCACATAATATAAAATACTAGTTTTTTATATTGTGCCTGCAAGGACTCAGTAATAACTGGACATTGGGACCACAAAATCTAGCCCTTAAGTGTAATGTACTTGGATTTTTACTGTAACTAGAACATAGGGGCAGATCCTTGCATGTAAAAGTCTCTCATTTTTAAGGATTAAAAGTTATTTAAAGATAATATGTTGTATCTATTGTGGCATTTTTAGTGGTAAGAAGAGACATGATTTGATTTTTGTAATATTTGAAAATTATATTTTTTGCATTTTAGTTTTAAGATTATTTGTGGAAAACAAATTAGCGAAACATTTAAGTTCAGTGACCTTATTTTGTTTGATTTCCCAGGATGTGATCTTCGTGGTGAAAATCTAAGTCTTTAAACTACCCCAATGGATGCAGACAGTGATGTTGCATTGGACATTTTAATTACAAATGTAGTCTGTGTTTTTAGAACAAGATGCCATTTGAACTTGAGGAAGATTGCTTTGGAGGGAGCAAATGTCATTTATAAGCGTGACGTTGGAGTAAGTATCAGAATCTCCTCGTGTCCTATACAGCCTGATCTGACGGTGCGGGGAATGATACTATATGGACAGGGAATTTGTGAGCACCTTGCTCTGTGTCAGTTGGAATTGACACAGCAGGGAGCCCTGTAGAAGTGGCCACTCTGAGTCTTGGTGACTTTATATCTTAGTACGAGTCCGAATTTATTTTTATTGTATGTAAATTTCCTGTTCCATTTTAGTTAGCTAAGATATTTTTAATAATAAATTGCTAATTTATATTCTAACCTATATTTAAGAGTTTATGTTTTGTGAAACCTACTACATTTGTGCCTGGTGGTGGTGGCACACGCCTTTATCCCCGCTCTTGGGAGGCAGAGTTAGGTGAATCTCTGAGTATGAGACCAGCCTAGTTTACAGATTGAGTTCCAAGACAGCCAGGGATACACAGAGAAACCCTGTCTTGACCCCCCTCCCAAGAAACTATTACATTTCAAAGTGTTCATGTTACTAATAAAGAACAAAATCTTCATGATTCGATGTCAGCTTTATAAATGACAGTGGGTGTGCATCTGGCTTTGATAAAATATGTGTTGAGAAGTGTAGCTAATAAACATTAGAAGTGTGAGAAATGCAAAATAAAACTACACCAAGATTCCATCTCATCTAATCAAAGTGGCTCTCATAAAGAAAGGAAGGAACAACAAATACTGGTGTTTAGTGACTTTTCTACTGTTAAGAGGCACCATGACCAAAGCAGTTTATAGAAAAAAGAGTTTATTGGAGACTTACAACTTCAGGGTTTACGATCCTCATGGTGGGAAGCATGCCAGCAGGTAGCAAGCAGGCAATGGTCTGGAACAGTAGTGAGAGCTCATTCTTGATCCACAAGCATGAGGCAGAGTTGGGGGTCAGGGAGAGACTGACACTGGGAATAACATGGGCTTGTGAACCTCAAAAGCCAGCCCTCAGTGACACACGTCTTCCAACAAGGCTACATCTCCTAATCCTTCCCAAACACTTCCACCAACTGAGGATCAAGTATTCAAACATAGGAGCCTATGGGCCAGTCTCATTCAAACCACCACAGCTAGCAAGGATGTGGACAGAAAAGGGTAGGGAAGGTAGACTCTTACACACTGCTACACTGTAAATTGAGGATCTTTGAAAATAGCTATGTTACAGAATCAATCTAGGTGTCTGTAAAGAAAACATGGCATAAATATACAATGAGTATGTCATTTCTTGGGAAAAGGATGCAATGAAGGTCACCCTGTAAAGTAAAATAAGCTAGACTCAGAAAAATAAATATCACATACTTTCTCTAATTTGTGGATTCTGGATTTTCTAATGGATAAACCATAGAAGCATAACATACACACACATGCAACACATTAGAGGGAGGACTGGAAAAAGAAAGACTATTTGAAGTGGGAGCAGGGAGAAAGGAAAGAGCATGGATGATGAATATGGTGAGAGTCCATGAAATACTTATTAATTAAAGAAATTGCCTTCTAAAACCCAGCACTCTAAAATGACTTTACACAAATTTTTAAATGGAGGGCTAAGGAAATGGCTTAGTGGGTAAATCACTTGTACAAAGTTGATGTGTTAGGATGCCCAGAACCCATGTAAATAAATCTAGGTGCAGTCATGAATGTTGTTCCGTACAGAGAAGAGAGGCAGAGATGAAATCCCTGGAAGTTCATGGGCAGCCTGCCAGTGAGCAACAGGAGAGACTGTCTTCAGTGGAAGCAGGGACTAAAACACACCCAGGTGTACGCCTGCACAAACACGTATCATAGACACTCAACACACACAAAACATTTTTTTAAGTTAGGAATGTATTTCAAGGCTCAATTTAAGTTCTAAAAACTAAATGCCAGTGTACCCTAACTAGAAACTAAATGTGCATTGGTGTGGAGGTGTCAGATCCCCTGGAAATGAAGCTACAGACAGTTGTCTACCATGTGGGTGCTGGGAATTGATCCCTGGTCCTCTGGCAGAGCAGCCAGGGCTCTTAACCATCTCTCCAGCCCCATCATTTTACTGTTTCTTAGTTGTCTGAAAATTTACAGCATATTTTAGTTTGGGTGTTCCCTTGATCTTTGACGGATTTTAAGTCTTCCTCAGATTGAATTGTGTTCTAGTTTGATCATTTCCATATAATCAAGCAAGGGAAGAACTCTGCAGGGAGAGATGTGTACAGACCTTATTCTCAGGTCTGTTTATACACTTGTAACTCCGTCTTCAGACTTCATTGTGTTCAGTGCTGAACTGGACTTCAGGATGGTGACTTATATAAGCTTAGTGTCACAAGTGGGCATTAGATGGGCACACGGGACAGAACTGTCTGAAGAGTAATGTTTATTTAAATGATTGAATTTTTTTTTCTAGAAAGTATTAATGAAGCTTAGAAAACCTAGAATCACAGCTACAATTTGGTCCTCAGGAAAAATTATTTGCACTGGAGCAACAAGGTGAGTACTACCTGGGTAAGCGTTACCCTCTGCTGTACTCTCCATGGGGAGGACGTTTTCCAGGACTGGAACCACAGATACAGCTGATCATGCTTTCGGTGTAGAGTACATTGTCTGTGCCGCTGATCATCTTTTTCTACTTCATCTGCAGTGAAGAAGAAGCTAAATTTGGTGCCAGACGTTTAGCCCGTAGTCTGCAGAAACTAGGTTTTCAGGTAACATTTTCCAAAACTATGCATACTGCACATGTTCAAGGATTTAATTTTATAAAGTTAAAAAGTTTAATGGACTAAACTCGAGAATTTGGTAACCAGATATGGCTCTGTGGGGGTTTGGAAAAGATCCTGGTTTTCCCCTAGTTGCTTTCCCATAGTGACTTGTTTACTTGCAAGTTAATGCTGTTTGAACTCAGGTTTTCCCACGTGTCTCTACCATACACATGCATTCATCAGAAAATGTCTTTTGGTCACTTAAAGAATAGCTGGTCCCGGGCTGGAGAGATGGCTCAGTGGTTAAGAGCATTGCCTGCTCTTCCAAAGGTCCTGAGTTCAATTCCCGGCAACCACATGGTGGCTCACAACCATCTGTAATGAGGTCTGGTGCCCTCTTCTGGCCTGTAGACATACACACAGACAGAATATTGTATACATAATAAATAAATAAATATAAAAAGACTCATTAGAACATTGGCTTTATTTAAAAAAAAAAGAATAGCTGGTCCCTGAAGGTGGTGGCCTATACCTTTAATCCCAAGCACCCGGGAGACAGAGACAGACGGATCTCTATGAGGTTTGAGGCCAACCCGGTCTACAGAGGGAGTTCCAGGACAGCTAGGGCTGTTACACACAGAGAAACCCTGTCAGGATGGTTAGAGAACTGTAGAGTCCTATTGATACAGACATAGTGGGTGGCACCCTCTCCTGTGTAATGTCACCTGTTGCTGACATTTTCAAAGTGTAAACAAAATTGCTACTTAAAGTGTAGCCTTGGTAGGTCATGTTCAGGTGAGTAAATGAAAGAGAAAGATGAGATGTCCTTGAAGAGGTAGGCGTTCTCGGCCAGGGCTGTAGAAGAGAGTGGACTGCCAGTGAGGAGTAGGGGCCACTGTGTATGAGGAAGTGGCAGAGGATGCGTAAAAGTGTCGCTGTGGTGTGCATGTAGCTTTCTACTGCTCTGTGCAGCCCTGGGTGGGAGAATAGTTGTCACCTAGAACTGTAGTGTGGGGAAGAAATGTTTAACTGAGTGTGTGTGTGTGTGTGTGTGTGTGTGTGTGTGTGTGTGTGTGTATCACAGTGGTAGAGACTTGTCTGGCATGTATAAGGCATTGAGTTTAATCCCCAGTAACTCCCTTCACAGAGAGAGAGAGACTGAAAAGGAAAAGGAGAAATAGTTTTTAAAAGATAACAGTTGAAGAAATTGGTAGGAGTAGCTATTAATGTTAAGAAAATAGTACTTGCACACAGGGTGGTGGCGCATACATTTAATCCTAGCACTCAGGAGGCAGAGGCAAGTGGATATCTGAGTTTGAGGCCAGCCTGGTCTGCAGAGCAAGTTCAGAACAGCCAGGGTTATACCGAGAAACCCTGTCTCAACAAAACAAAACAAAAAACATTTTTAAAAAAAATAATACTTGCAGCTTGAAGTTTCTTTCCCCAGAATAAGCTTACAAGTGTCGAGAGAAATCTCCACTAGTAAATGCAGCTTTTGACTGGATCATCACAAGAACTGACATCTACCTGAGCCCACAGAAAAGCCTTTACATTGAATTTAAGAGCCCAGCCTTCTCTCTGTGTATTCCTTAAGTGACAGCTTTTCCATCCTAACTCTTGAATTCCTTGCTTTTAGCTCCTTTCCTTTTCTTGTTCTTTACTTAGTTTTAAATATTCCATTTTCAGTATTAAGACTAAGTTATACATAAAATTTAAAAGATGACATATATAGTTTTAGTTATACAAATACCATTTTAAAATGGTGATATTGAGGGTTTTCAATTAGTACAAGTTGCCATAATTAGCACTTTTTTTGTATGTACTTCAAAATAATGTATGGAGTTTTACTTCTCTCCCATAGGTAATTTTTACAGATTTTAAGGTTGTGAATGTTTTGGCAGTTTGTAACATGCCCTTTGAAATCCGTTTGCCAGAATTCACCAAGAACAATAGACCTCATGCCAGGTAGGTCTTTGGAGAACCAAGATAACATACAAACTTTGAAGCTGCCATTGGGTCTAAATAACAAAACATAACTGTGTTTTTATACAGCTATGAACCTGAACTTCATCCTGCCGTGTGCTATCGGATAAAGTCTCTGAGAGCTACATTACAGATATTTTCAACAGGAAGCATCACAGTGACAGGTAATCTGTGGCATGAATCGCAGTTGCTCTGCACAGACAATAAAAGGGACACCCGTTTATGGTTCACTGATAGGAAGAGCGTGTAGTGGGCATCTTTAGCACTTGGATCTCTGAGTTTCAGGACAGCCAGGCTACACAGAAAAACTCTCAAAAAACAAAATAAGAACAGTTTCTAATTTGTCTCCTATAATCACTTCCTTACACTTCCTAGGAAGTCAGTCGCCTTTCTTTAAGCACTGTGGGTTATTCTTACATCTGATCTGTGCTGTGCTTGTCTTGTGTCTGTGCCTTCATTATCATCCTAATGAGGCTCATTCTCAGTGTCCCATGTGGTTGTCTTTACTCCCGTGCTCACAGTGTTGTACCTAGTGCACAGCTGTCCTCTCTGCAGTCATTTTGAATAAGAATATTCCACTAGACTTGTGCGCGCGTGTGCTCGTATATAAACATGATATATTGCATTTAAATTACCTAGGAAAACCTATTTTATGAACTCTGGAGATAAGTGAAATATTCCAATATAGTTGACTTTTGTCTGTTCTCCATGTGTTTCATTATCTCTTTTGAACCTTTCAGGAGTTGGGAGGGGTGGCTTCACTAGGCTTGCATGTCCAGGAAGGCATTAGCTTGCAGGCTGATTTCTTTTTTAAATATTTATTTATTTATTTATTTATTTATTTTGTATTCAGTGTTAGTTTCCATGTCTGCCTACATTCCAGAAGAAGGCATCAGATCTCATTACAGATGGTTGTGAGCCTCCATGTGGTTGCTGGGAATTGAACTCAGGACCTCTGGAAGAACAGTCCGTGTTCTTAACCTCTGATCCATCTCTCCAGCCCATTGCAGGCTGATTTTTAAGTGCACTATGATGATAAATTATACTTGGTCATTGCTTAGGAGTCAAGCTCCCAAAACAAAATTGAGCTAAGATAGATTCCTTAGTCTTCTTGAATTTTGCTTCTTCGATTCTTAAGAGAATGAAGACTAAACAGATCAGCTGCAGCTTAATTCCTGCCATGTGTTTTCCCATCTTCCTGGCGCCTGTCAAAGTCTGTTTGCCACCTGAGTCTGGTGATGGTGCAAGCCTTTAATCCCAGCATTTGGGAGGTAAAGACAGGCGGATCTCTGTGAGTTCGAGGCCAACTGGTCTATAGAGCAAGTTCCAGGACACACTCCAAACTACACAGAGAAACCCTGTCTCGAAAAACATTAAAAAAAAAAAAAAAGGTGGGGGTTAGTGAGGAACAATTTCACTTTTCTCAGACTCTGGGTGCTTCTAAACTTCTGACACATCCCAATGTATAGTTAAGTCTCTACTAGGTATGGAATAACACAACGTAAACCTAAAGTCGTGTGTATGCTGGGTAAGGTAGCTCACACCTTTAACCCAGCACTCAGGCCGGCAGATCTTTGTGAGGCCCAGCCTGGTCTACATAGTTCCAGGCTATCTAGCACTATATTGTGAGACTAACATCCCTCCACTCTCACCCCATCCCCAGAGTATATTTACTGAGTTGATAAAAAAGACACTATAACTAATTTAAGAAAATTAACCTGGTTAATTACTATGCCTGTGTGTGTGATCATTTCTTTTAAATATATAATTATTGAATTAATAGATGATCGGTTAAACACCCTAACAAGCTGAAAACAATTGACCTGTTTAATTACTATGCCGTGTATACATGTATCTGGAATGTCCTATGAGACGGACATAGCAGTGGGCGGGACAGTCAGAACGTGCTGCTCAGTCAGTGCGCAGCTAAGTTTTCATGGCTTTTCAAGAGTGAAACAAGTTTTGTTCACAAACTGAAGAAACCATTTTTCCTTTTTAGTGTTCTCTGTGATCATTTAAATGATCCAGGGTTCTGTGGGTTATAATTACTACATAATTAATTACTACATGACATCGCCTCATCGCCTGATGCTCCCCCAGAGCTCTGCCACATCAGAGAAGCTCTGAGGTCACAGCAGCACCTCAGTACTAACGTGAGGCTGTTAGACCCAGTGATGTAAGAGCCACTTGGCTGGGTCCTTCATGGCCGGTGACCCTCAGTTGGAGTCTAATCTAATGACAGTGGCCAACAGGATGGCTCATATCCAGTCCGTTTGTCCTTCATTCTGTACTGATTTCAGTGCCGTTTGTCCTGCTATGTGGCTGATGAGCTTTTCCTGCCAGTGCCAAAATAATAAAAAAAAAAAAAAAGCACATAACTCTGTTTTCTAGGGGAAAAGATGTGTTCTCTGGGTTCTTGCTTTGATTTTCCATACATGATTTTGTAAGTGCGGTATTTCAAACAGTGGCCTGAGCTTCTAAACCAGGTGTTAAGTGTGTTTACCTCTGGGAGGTCAGTTTTCCTGGGGTTCCTCTTCTGGGCTCCTCTCAATCCTTCATTTTGTTTACAGGGCCCAACGTAAAGGCTGTGGCCACTGCTGTGGAACAGGTCTACCCATTTGTGTTTGAAAGCAGGAAGGAAATTTTATAACTCACACTTGGTTGGTTAGTCTCTAACTGAGCACCTTGAAACCTGCTGCACATTGGACTCAAAACACAAGGAAAACTGGACCAACAGTGACTGAGGGAATAGACTCCACTCACGGCTACAGTGTAAGCTCTCCAGTCCCTTTGGATTTTACTTCAAACTTTGCTGTAATATAAAAAGGAAGTTTACAAGACATGACGTTGCTGCTTTTACAAAAGGACATTCTATTTATTTTCGCAGTAATTCTCATATCCCCACAGGCAGAGCTGTCACAGTGTGCACTACCTTAAATTGTTTTATTGTTGTCATTATTTTTCCAGTTTGAGCTAATGTGTTTTATTTGTGAATAGTCTTTTACATTTTTGTATGCTAAATATGGGCACCAAAGAACTTGTAAAAGTTATCTTTTTCAATTGAATGTGCACAAATAAAAGTTTGGAAAAGATCTCTCTTCATATCCATTCTGTAACTTTTACTCACCATTTTCTCTTTTAAAGGAACTGTATTCATAATTTTTTTAAATTCTATGCAGGCTTAGACTTTAGCTAAAGTGTGTGGGCTTCTTTTTGAAGAGTGTTTGTGTATATATATGTATGTATGCTTTTCATGCTCTGTTACCAAATATCAATTAGAATCTTTCTTGCAGACTGGAAATAAAAACTTGTATATAAGCTCTAGGCAACAAGGGTAGAGCTCCACAGATGAATGACAATGTTTTGTGTTACTAATTTAATATGATCGAAAATGGTAAATGACTCTTAAAAACAAAGGAATTGTAGTTTTAAAGAGGCCTTTTCCTTTCAAGATGGGCATGGGAAGGACGCTGTGCTGGGTTGAACCTTGTTATTGCTTTGGTTACTCTGAAAAGACTCTATAGATGGAGGAGTTGAGGTTCTTAGTAGACTTAGGTTGGCGCTCAAGGCTATACTGTAAATCTTGCCAGAAGTTGCTAGCGTGTTTTAACAAGAAGTGCCCACAAGCTGTGGCTGTGCCACTGTGGACTTAGCTGCACTTGAACCATTGGGCATTGGCAAGCTCGGCCCTGTCTTCACATTGTCTTATTAAGTGAAGGTAAAGGTGACTGAAGTCTGTGAGCACTGCTTCTAAAAGTTGTGATATCTGTGTGAAACAGGGCCTCACCCTTGCAGGGCTCTGGTGGGAAGGCAGGATCAGATGGGTGTCACTGTAAACAGCAGTGGTTTTACCTACAAATGAGCTAGGTGGAGTCAAAATTAGATTCTCCACATGCACTAAACTATTTCCCATGAAACTCTGAATTATTAATATAGTTTGAAATGTTTGCAACATCTGAACCTCTGTGTTAAGTTTTCTATCTATTATAATCTCTTACAAGGATAGCTTAAGCACCGCACTGAACAGTACATAGGATTCTATGTTCCATTTTGTCCTCTCCTAAAAGCCGTCTCATACCCTGCCTTTCACTCCTTCAAAGACTAGGGAAAAGGCTAATTTTTATACTTGCTTTACTCATAGTTAATTCTGATTTTTTTTAAGTCTTCAAAATTTTTTAATTGTTTTTACATTTGTTTTTATTTGCTTTGTTGTAAGATCATTAGCCAAAATACTAGATACCAGGGGGAAAATGCAGTTGGAGGTTAGACTAGAGCTCTGAGGTCTTCCCGCCTGCTTTGTCAGCAGTGAAGTCCTGTCTGCAGTGTTCACAAACAGATGTGTGTGAGCAGAGGCTTAGGTAGGGAAGGTGCAGATCCAAAAGATGCTACGTGTTCAGTGTTCAGTAGCTTACAGATCTGAAGCTCTTGGCAAAATCGAAGGAGCGAAGAAAGCGGGATCGAGTCTGGATGCTCCTGCTGTGTGGGCGCTACCTGGCAGCTTCCTGGGCAGTCCTCTATAAGCAAAGCTGGGAAGGAGTGCGTGAGTCTCATGTCACCTGGTTTTCTACAAGTACTGTAAAAAGTTTTTATATAAATAAAAACTGAATATATACAGACAAATTTTAAGTATTCCCCCTTTTTATTTTTCAAAACCAAAGGCTTTGTGTGCTGGGGGTGGGGTGGGGCTAATACTGGTTAAAAAAAATTAATTTGAAAACAAAAGCATTTAGTTGCATACTTGGGGTAATAAGAAAACATTAGAACATTTCTAGTACGTCCATTCAAATCATTAGTAACAAGTTGCCTATGCTTGTTTCTTGTCCATTCACGAGGAATACGAGAAAGCCAAGTATGTGTGTCCATGTATGTTTAAAATTGGATCATTTAACAATTTTAAAATATCTTAATCTGATACTTAAAGGGGGAAAAAAAAAAGAAAAAAGCTCAGGTTGATAACCTGCCTCGATTTTTGTTTTAAATCGTGGCATGTAATTGCAGAGACTCACAGTAGAATTACAGTGATGCTCTGCAGAACACACCTTACCCTCGCCTATGACAGCAAGCAGAAAACAGCAGGCACTCTTTCTCGATAGGAGACACACCGCGACATAATGAAGATTGCAATCTCAGCTTCTTCCTGCCACCTCTAACTTAGACGATGCATTTCAGAACCAGGCCTCCCGTCACGCTCCTGAGGCTCGGGGGCTGCTCTCTGTGATGCTGTGGCCATCATTGTCTTTCCATATGGCTAGAAGGCAGTGTGATGAGCCATGTACCTCTCCATCAGACTGTGACCATTTGGGAGTGAAAGAAAGAAAATCCCAAATTAAGGGGTTTAGCCTCTTTTTTTTTTTTTCAGGTTCATATTTTGAATTATTTTTCAAGTTAGGCTGTTGTACCTTAAAGCCTTTTTGTGTGCCTTCTGTAGTTTATTAAATGATTGAAGGTTCTTTACCACAGGTTTTCCTATGCTATGCAAATTCTGATGGTGAAATGTTTTGTCAAATCTTAAAATTCAACTGCAAAAATAGTTCAGAGAAGTGCATCCTGTGGGTAAAACCCACCTTGCTGCACACCACAGAAGAGAAGCAGGGACATGTCCTGATGTCAGTGTCGTTTAGTCTGTCTGCATTCATCTGAAAGGGAGCAGTCAGGCAGCCTGCCGTAGCCCGAGGTAGAGAGACTCCTGAGGAGCGGGGAGAATGGCAGACAGCTGGGCTTTGCTACAGGTTACCACAGAAGCCTCCCAGGACACAATTTTTATAGATTTGACTTTATAACTTAAACCTACATGCTTAGAGATCTGGATAAATAATAACCTATGTCAGACTTCTTTTCTAATATTCACTAAGGTAACTCTAAATAAATATGGTCCCAAAGATTTTTAAATTGACTTTTCTAATTTTAAAAAATGGAAAAATGCTTGATTTTTTTAACATTTTAAAAAATTGACATAAAATTTTAAATAGGCTATTTTGATGAACTATTTCATTATGTGTGCTGCACTAGCTACATAATCTTGATAATGGTGGACTTGAGTTGTCAATAGTCTTCCCCAGGACACCATAGTCCTTAATCTACAACACAGGTGCAGTTGAATGATCTGCAGCGTTTTGACAGAGGACCCAGAGCAAGGAGTGTCTTCGGTAAATGCCCGCCCAGAATGCTTCTATGTCTAAGTATTAAGCTGTGACTGGCATCCTAGACAGCTTAAGGCAAAGGCTGGCCTTGTCACTAGACCTGCATCTTTCAAAGGCTGCACTGGAGAGAATGTAGAAGGTATTGAATCTGTCGGGATTTTGTTATTGTTTCTTTTGTTTTTTTAACCTGATACATTAGGGCATTGGTAATGCCTCGTCTACCTTTTGACAAAGGTCACATTTGAGGAAGAGGAATTAAAGGTTGTCTTTCTAATTTTAGGGTGTCCATGTAAAATTTCTCCATGACACTGAGGAGAAGCCATGACCGAGCCCCCTGTAAGTCCTGCCACAGCATCACGTGTAAGGATTTTAGCCCTTTAGGTTCCTGGAGAAGGCTGCTGTGGCTGTCCCCTGCCACACAGTTTCTTACACTCTGGGAGCTGCTCTTGGGGCTTTCTTTTCTGAAGCTGTGTTGGCACTAATTCTTCTTGGTGATGACTCATAAAACAAATGTTGTTTTTCACATAGTTCCTAAAAAAAGAGAGAGAGGCGCTAATGAAAATGTCATTCTTGGTTTATATTGTACTTGAAAGAAATCTGCAGCGTTATTTTAAAAACACTCTGGGGTTGTCATGGTTTAGGTCATGGAAAAACATTTTCATGGTGAAGCCTTAATGTGCTAAGAATTCTGATATGTACCTCTAGCCTTTGGGCAGTCTCCTACAGAAAATAGTTAGGCAACTGTCCTCTCAGAATGGGGCTGCGGCACCCCCATTACAAACCAGGACTCCAGGAGTACTTTTTGTTACCCACAGAAAAGGAGTCATGATTGCCCCAAATCCAGATTCATTGTCTTGCATTTGTCTAGCTCCCCGTTGTGTTTCTATTCTGTCTCGCTCCCCATCAACAGCACATTTCCACCAGCATAAAGCATGCTCTCCCCTTTTATTTAACAGAAGGGAACGCCTTTGAACCTCCCTCTCTTCCACAGCGGGCACTGTGGGTGGAGTTGGATGCTACTCTGGCTTCCAAGGGGCTTGTGCTTTCATAGGACAAGCTCGGAAGCATGTACCTTGAGGGTGGAAAAGTGCTGGTGAGAAAACAAAAAGGGAGACAGGATGATAGCTGAGGCAGGGATTGCTGATCCATTGTTCAGCAACTGGAGTTCAGGTTGGGAATCCTTGATTCCCAGAATACACTGGGACAGTACTTAGAAGGACAGCTGTCTCGCCACGGTTCAGGGGAAACTGGAAGCATGATCTTCACACATGAAAGTCACAACAGAAAGCCAGAGGTGATGTGGAAGTCTCTCAAAGAGTAGGAAAGTCGGACTCCTTAGGGAACTGCTACAGGTGGCAGTGGGTCCTAAAGTCCTACTTCAGAGTTTGTCCCTAACCCTAAAGGAACTGGTCAACTTCCATTTGTTATTCAGTTTCAGGGCTGTTGAGCACTGCACTAGAGAAGGGTTGGCAGGTCCCTGGGTGGTCCGTAGCCATGGTGAGGGGAAGGTCAGCCAGTACCTTTGTTCTCCACAGCAAAACCATAGTGATGTAGTCACTTGGGTTCTCCTGTCCCTTCAGTCAGCTTGGCCCTTACTTCACTGAGACTCCTGGAGTCTCAAGCCTGTCTTTCCCAACCTATACTGTCCTGGAACACTTGACTGCAGTAATACTTTGTTCCTTTGGCTTTTCTCCATTCTCATCATCGGCTCCTTGGTGCTCGGTGACCTCTTTTTTAGGGGGCAAAGGGAACGGTGCAAGACAGGGTTTCTCCGTACAACAGTTCTGACTGTCCTGGAACTTGCTTTGTAGACCAAGCCAACCTCAAAGTCACAGAAATTTGCCTGCCTCTGCATCCCAAATGCTGGGATTAAAGGCGTGGGCCACCACTGCCCAGCAATCTCTTTTATCTCTAAATATTGGCATAATGGAGGCTTTGTCCAGTCTTGGGCCCCATTCTTCTCTGCTTCTGTTTCTAGAGGCCAATGGCCTCCCACATTCAACTCTATACTGACTTACAGACTTGCATTCATAGTCAGCTGCCTATCAAATGTGTGTCTATTTAGTGTCTTAATTGACATCTCCAAATTAATACATCCAAAATGATTCTAGCTACCCCTGCACCCTGAAACCTGGGGCCCTCCAAGCTGGCCCATTTTCCTGTTCATTCAGTTTCTCAGACTTAAAGCTTAGATGTTATCTCGGCCATGCCTCACTCCTGTATCCAGTTCCTTTGTTTATTCATGCATTCAACAGTGGGCTGCCATTACAAACCAGGGGGTCATTGTTCTAGGTTTTGAGGAACAAGAATGAACACAGTGAAAAAATCCTGCTCGTCACAGTGAAAAAATCCTGCTCGTCGGGGTTTCCTTGTTAAGATTGTTTTCTCTGCAAGAACACCTGGGCATGCTTCCCAGTACAGGGCAGTTCCCAACTGTCCGTAACTCCAGTTCCAGGGGGATCTGATGCCCTCTTCTGGCCTCTGCAGGCAGCAGGACTTTGTGGTACATACACACCCATGCAAGTAAAAGGCTTTTTCCCCCATGCTCTCAAGGAATTAAACATAATGAGAAGTAGCTAATAAGCCAAAGGAATGTTTCAACTCTTGTTAAAAACTGAAATAAAGTAGATGCAAAGTCTGATTTAGAGTAGGTTGGCAAGGAAAGAGGGAGGTGGCACTATGAGGCAGACACCTACCTAGGGGAAGGGCTTAAAGATAGTTGCTACCTGGGGTATGCCTGCTGAGTTTCAAAGGTCAGGGTGGCTGAAGCCACTAAAGCAAGGGGAGGGGAGTAGAAAGCAGAAATTGTATAGCTTTTCCTCGATATCATGAATCCCTAGGGGACTGGAACAAAGGAACAGAATGGGGTGGGGGGAAGGAAGGAAAAGGGGACCAAGTAGGTGACCACTACACCAGTGAAGAAAGGATTTCATGGTACCTCAGACCATGATAGCATACAAGAAATGGATGCCTGTGGAAGGAGGAGCCAGCAAGGCTTACCAGACTGGAGGTGGGGCCTGAGAGGGAGAGATTAGGGAAAGACTGGCTCCTGGCTGCAGCAAAAGGAAGACATTGGCAACACAAGGAGGAAACTAGGTCTGGAGCCAATGTGTAGACTTTTCTTTGGGCCGCCATGGATGGAATTAGCATGTTTAGCTTATCTCTTAACGTGCCAAGAGAGGTAAGCAAGATGTGAGCAGCCACGCCTCAAGTTTAGGAGGGAGATCAAAGCAGGTGGATTCCAACTCCTGGCATATGCTCCAGAGGGCATGATCTGACCCAGATGAAGTAATGAGTGTGACAGAGAAGTTGCGAGAGGAAGCCCAAGCTCACAGAGAAAATATGGAACCAGGTGTGGACAGGTGTCTGGTGAGAAATGCGTCAGTCGGAAGGGAGGTCCCCACACGTGGCAAAGCTATTACATCAGGATGGCATACTCCATTAAAACAAGCACTGAGAACTGACCCCCGCGTTAGCCCTATTCAGGGAAGTGGTCGCCACAGAAGGCTCACTGGAGCCGTTCATGAGAGGGAAGATGAACAGGACTGATACAGGACTGGGTTAGAAATAAAGAAGTGGCAAGTTTGGAAGAAAAATGGCACCAACACACCCTTTTTAGAAGATGGGAGAAATGGTGCATAACTCAGTTGACAGAGGTTTGCCTGGCATCCGGGGAGCCCTGCATTCAGTCCCCAACACTGAGTAAACCGGATGTACACATGGGTACACTCGGTACACAATCCCCTGCACTTGGGAGGTAGAGGCCAGAGGATCTGGTGATCTAGGTTATTCTCAACTACATGAGTTCAAGGCTAGGTGGTGATTCATAAAACCCTATCTTTAAAAAAGGAGGGGGTTAAGTGGGGAGATCCCAGCAAGTTTCTATTTATACACCAGCAATTAAAAAAAAATGAGAGTGAAGGAGAAAACAGGAAGTCTTGGAAGAGGGAGAAGAGATGGGGAATGATGGGGCTGGTGTCATAGAAACAGAGATGACTCTTCAAGCCTGAAGGACTGCTGGTGTGACCCCTGCTAGGGCAGAAGGCGTTAAGGGACTAGTGATACCTGCCACTGCAGGGTAGCATGAAGGGCCACCTGAGGCCGGCCCTTGTGAGTCTCCCCAGCTTCAGGCTGCCAGGTGGTTGCACATGCTCACACCTGGCTTGATATGTCAGTCATGTCATGTCTCTGTCCGGACTAAAACTCTGGGTCCTTTCCCACCCAGTGAGAACTAACTGAACTCCTTGCTCAGCCTGCTTTATCAATCACAGTGGCTCTGACCTAGAGCTCTTTGCCCTTCCAGAAACAGGCCCAGCCTGTTCCTGAGTTAGCCTCTGTACTAATGATCCTCTGCCTGCATTCTCTGTACCACGACCTTCCCAGCTTGTCCTCTTACCGCCCAGATTGAATCCTAAAGGTTATCTCAGCACAGCCTTCTGAAGCCTGCCCCACCCCAACCACTTAGGAGCTAATCAGCGCGTTGTCCTGGATGTATTTGTTTTTCTCATTGCTAATTTGGTTGCAGCACCTACACCAGTGGCTGGAGCATAATAGATGCTCAATTAATGTGTGCTTTTTTATTAATGCATCTATGGAGGCAGAGGTCAACACTGACTGTCATCCCTCCCCACACCCTCCCTTCACAGGGCCTCTCACTGAACCTGGAGCTCACAGACCTGGCCAGCTTCCTGTCTTGGCTTCCCCAGTGCCGGGATTACAGGCGGTCATGGCTGTCAGCCCACTTTCACACAGGCGCTGGGGATCAAGCAGGTCCTTAGGTTTGCATGGCAAGCACTTTACTGACAGAGCCACCTCCCAAGCTCTCCGCGTTTAGAAGCTGCCCGGTTGCACACACCGCCCATTGACTGCTAACAGTACAAAGGCTTCGGTGCTAAACTCTTTCTAAAACACTCGTTTGTTTTTGCCTGAGTGGGGGGTGGGGGAAAGAGTGAGGAAAATCCCACTTGGAAAACATAAATACTGCAAGCATCCCTCTATCAAATGAACTTTAAATTTGATACTGCACCTCGGGGTAGAGGTTGGCAGGGTAGGTATTCCAAACAAAGCCCTTTCACAGCACATGGTGGCAGCAGCTACGTTTCCTGGCTCTCAGCTGAGTCACTATTTATTTTATAAGGAACTTAGCCTCCTTGGAAGACTATTTGTTTTCTCAGCTTTGTAAAAACTGGGGCTGGGGTGGGGACCAAGTCCAAATAGGGGAGAGGAAAATACTAAGCAACATGTAGAATCGAATTTAAAATTAATTTGATATTATAAATAGTTTCCTTTCTTAGTCCTCAGGAAAGCTCTATTGGGATTTACACATGGGGACTGGTTTCCCTGGTGATCAAAAGTTGATTCATTTGTTTTATTAACTTCTAAATTCCTAAAGACTCCCTGGGCTCAGCAGTAGACTTCCTCGATCAAGCTTACTTGAGTTTCTGTGCACTAGCAAGTTCCACGGGCTTCCCACTGCCCTACATTTCCTTAGTTAATTTGCTACCGTATTCAGATCACCATTTTTCGTCTCTGGCATTTCTCTCCAAAGAAGCTTGCTTAACACTATGTCTCAAATGCTTCTTGTCGGGTTACATGATTCAGGTTGCTTAAATATTTTCATGTTGAAAGCATTTCTCAACTTACTGTAGTAAGCAGAGAGAAGCTTTCGGCTCTCTTTAGTATTGTGTAATCGGGAGCTAAAGAGCCGAATTCTCACGCCTTTCAGGTCTCGCAAGGCGAGGGGCTTCCCCAGGCACTGATAGGTACCGCTGGTACTCTGAGTCGAATCCCCAGATGTGCACACCATCGTCTTTTTACTTCTCTGTCCCACGGTCCTAATCTGTTCCTTCGCAGTACAATTGAGGGGTCACAATGACTTCGACGTTGACCCCCTCCTAATTGTCAATGCATGACTGTCTCAGACAGTGCCTGGATTAAGGTTTTGAGAAACTACATGACTCAAAAGTACCAAATGTGGTTTCACAGACAGTCTGTAAGCCAGCCATGTATCCACTTAATATTCCCCCACACACAGAGTGCTGAATAAGTTCTGCTGAGTTTTAAATACCCAAATCCTACTCTCTACAGGAACATTCTAGAAGCCCACTAAACAGAAAGATTCTGTCTTCAGGTTGTCATGATTTGCAGTTTGCTTTACTTGACAACTCTACTTGAAAGCTGCCGAATGAGAAGAGGTTTCAAAGTTAGGCTTTCTGAAGGAAATATGGTGTGGTAATAAGCCGTTAGTTTTGTCCACCTTGCTGAATGAAAGCAGCACTTCACCTAGCAGCTCAATCCTGCTCTCCCTTCAACAGTCTTTCACTATGGCTCACAAGATGTTTTAACAAACCTTTGCAAAACATATTTTGTGTCTTGAGTTAGGAGTTGGGTTCTTCAAAGTGTATACACAGAAACTGAATTCTCCGTGAAGGCAGTGAAGTGCAAGCCTGAGGTCTCTCACTTGCCCAAGCCATGGAGTCACATCCACTTCTCCAAAGTGTGTCTCATCCCGCCACTGCCCACATAGCCATGTCCCTATGCCCCTGTGCCGACCACCAGATCTGTAGAGAGTTTCTCCTGAGTCCCAGACACCTGTGCATCCTGGCCTGCCTTCCCTGTTTTCACTTGCACATCTCATAAGCCTCTCAGAGGGGATCTGCACAATTGGAATTCGGGGGCCAACCCCAACCCCCACCAGACCCTCTCCCAAACCTGCCCCTCTTTCCCGACACCTTGCTGCCCTGAATGTCACAACTACATACATAGCAGGTTAATTCTGGAAGCCTGAGAGCAATTCTAGTCCCCTCTTCCCCCTATTTGTCCTTCCTGTGCAGGTCCCAGTTTCATAGGCCCCGATGCCACACTATGTCCTACTTCATACCTTCCCATCTGCCACCTGCAGTAGCTTCGTTCAGTGACTTCTCTTTCTGTTCCTCCTATTTTGTCGTTCTTTATTGGGGATAGGGAGGGGTGGGCTCACTGTATAGCACTGGCCAGCCTGGAACTTGCTATGTAGACCAGGTTAGGCTGGAACTCAGAGATCTGCCTGTCTCAGCCTCCCAAGGGCTGGGATTAAAGGTGTACTCCACCATGCCTGGCTTCAATTCTTTCTTGGCTATTGCCCAGCCAAGAAGAGTTAAATCACAGCTGACAAAGTCAGCAAGGCAGTGATGAGGGTAGCCCGTATATGTCTGGTTCATTTTCATCCTTACCACTCCCTCCTGCATCCTTATGTCCCTATTGCACGACTGTAGATGGAGCTACATCTTACAACCCTCCATAAAAACCTGCTCGGTGGGTGTTGGGAGGCGGAAACTGGAGGATTGAGAGTTCAAGGCCAGCCTGTTTAGAGAACCTCAAACAAAAAGCAAACCTGGGCTAAAGGCTGTCCACCAGGTGGGAGGAAGGGTATGTGTGTCCACGCCCAAACTCCACGTGCAAGTTACTCAACTGTGTTTGCCTCATTATAAATTAGTCGTTTTCATTTGGTTTTCTTAATATCACCTCACCTGCAGGAAAGCACGACCCAAAACTTGACATAGTCAAGTTATGATTTGAATTGAGGAAAGTTTGTTGTTGTTGCTGTTTTTGTTTCTGCTTAGCAAAGTAAACTGTTTTAAAGATTTCAACCGTGTCAAGGTTCCACGAGTTTCCTCATTCCAGCCCCAGCTAACGCAGGACTAAGGGCTGACCTTCATGAGCATCTGCACACATTGTCCCAGCACTGGCTCATCTATCAGCCTGGAGCTTACCTCAGATGGAAGCAAGGGTGTCGCTGTCACAACTTCTGTGACCATACCCATTGACTGGGACATTATTTTTTAAAAGAAAAACCACAACCCATTAAAAAATACAATGTGGTTTTCTCCTTTGTAGCAAAGCCCAGGACTAAGCATGGCCCCAGTTCTACTGCAATTTAATCCTAAGAAGAACTCGTTTCCCTTCATTCCGAGACTGCGGCCACCACTTCCCTAAGGCCATGAGTTGGATCAGTTAAAACTCAGCGCCTGCCTTGGAAAGTTGTTCACGGCCCACTTGCCAGTTATTTATTTCATCTCCCCATGTGAAATTCACTTAAATGCCTAGAATTTAATTCTGAACACCTAATCATGTAAGACACTCCTTACCTTTACTAAAATTAACTTGAATGTGCCACCTTATAAAGAATTACAGACATTCAGAACCAAGAGTTTTTTCTGCTAACTGTTGCCTTAAGTGTTTGAGATCAAAAGATGCCTAAGCCTGTTTTAGATGAAGGGCTGAAGTCATCTATTATCCCAGCCCAGGATGGGCATCATATCCCAGTGCCAATTTAGTACCCCAAACAAAGGTGGGTGAGGAGCTAGAAATGAAGAAGTTCTTTCTTGGGAGAGAGAAAGAGGTTGAGATGAGGACTTATAAAGCTAGTCGAAAAGTCATGTAGCTAAGGGTCACCTTGAACTCAATCTTTCTGCCTCTACCTCCGATGTGCTGGTGTCATAGGCATATAGTACCATGTCCTGCTTGGAATCCTTTTTTTTTTTAAAGATTTATTTATTTATCATGTAAACAACATTCATTCCATGTGTGCCTGCAGCCAGAAGAGAGCACCAGATCTCATTATAGATGGCTATGAGCCATCATATGGTTGCTGGGAACTGAACTCAGGACCTCTGGAAGAGCAGCTAGTGCTCTTAACCACTGAGCCATCTCTCCAGCCCCCCGCTTGGAATTCTTGCTCACCACTAAATAAAGTTTGTAAAGCCTTTAATATTGATAAGCAATAGTTCACACACATTTGAGACAAGGCTAGGGAACTGGAATTATGCAAGCAGTCTTGTAGAAAAGGGAATATCCTAAGATAACTTCAAATGTTGATATTTAATCAAATATAACAACTGTATTTTTTTAACTAACAACCAATGATATGGTACTTACGCTTTTGCTAGCTCCATTGATATTTGTTCCAAAGAGCATCCCTTAGTCTCAGGTATAAACAGAACAACAAAAACCAGGGATGCTAGACTCATGATTGTATATATGAAGCAAACCCATGACAAGCCAATAAGATCTATAGAAGACAAAAGAAAATCATTAGGTATGTATTCTGTGTGCACTGAACACTGGTCCCATTTGTGAACATCCCTTCTCAAATCCTATAGGAAGCTAGTACATTCTAGTAGTCTCCATGGAAATAAGATTCACCAATTCAAAATGTGGCCAGGTTTCTTTTTGTTTTGTTTTGTTTTACTATTCTACCCCAGCTTTCTTAGGTAAAATGCAAAGCTGTCTTCTAAACATCACAAATTAAACTCAAAGCTATTTTCTGGGTGTACATTTTTCTTTTTCAACATGATAATATATCTTTATTAATGCAATGAGCACATGTTCATTTATTCTAGTTTAATTTCTGTTGCTGGGATAAAATACTTGCACTAAAAGCATCTTGAAGCCGGGCGGTGGTGGCGCACGCCTTTAATCCCAGCACTCGGGAGGCAGAGGCAGGTGGATCTTTGTGAGTTCGAGACCAGCCTGGTCTACAAAAGCTAGTGCCAGCACAGGCTCCAAAGCTACAGAGAAACCCTGTCTCGAAAAACCAAAAATAAAATAAAAGCATCTTGAAGAAGAATGGGTTTATTTGGCTTATTATTCCACATTATGGAATGGAATTGTAAAATCTATCACTATGGGGAAGCCAAGGCAGCAACTTAAAGGATTATATCCACAGTCAAAGGAAGCAAGAATAAATGCATGGGCCCTTGCTTGCTTCCTTCCTAGTACTCACTCTCCTTCCTATACTAAAGCCTACTAGCATGTTTCTATACAGTCCAGAATCCCCTGCCTTGGGAATGATGCCACCTACATTGGGTGGGGTCTCCCCATTTCAATTGATAAGTCAATCTTCTTCAGACATGTCTACAAAACAAACTAAACAATCCCTCACTGAGACTCTCCTCCAAGGTATTTCTTAGGTTATATAAAGTTCACAAAGCTAAACATCACCATTGCAAAAATAAAACTTCAATGCAGAAGTCTATAAAGACCCAAGGCCAATTTACCCTCCTCTGACTCCCTCAAGGGATCACCACTGTTGTAGTTTGGCCATTTTAAATGACACATTTGTGCACATGGACATTTCTGGAAATGAGTTCATCCTTTTTACTCTGATTTCAATAAATTATTTTATATTGGCAGTATTTTACCATACTTAACAGCTGACAACTTATTGTAAAGCTTCCTTCTAGGTCCAGCAGAAAACATGATAGCGGGGTCAATGAAAGAAATATGATCGGCCAGAAGCACAGTTCTCAACATTTTGATGGATTTCAATTGTCAGCTCTGTTGGCCACTTCTAAACAAGCATATACTCCCTTTCTAATCACCGGCCAAGTTCAGGGTACATTACCCTAGACACAACCCCATTTGGGCGCTCTTAGTTTGTCCATTTATATTGTGCTGGCCTCTGGACCAGCAGCAAATGTCCAGGATGGCAGGGAACAGTGGAGAAGTATCTAGCTCTTTTTACACATATGCAAAGACCAACTGCAGGCAGGATTTGCAAATAGCCCTTAACAGCTACAATCACAAATCACAGTTGGTCAGGGGAAAAACTGACTTGAGTCATTATATACTGAAGTCATTTTTATAGCTGCTGTGTGGAAGGATCTAAGCATAGTAACCACTTGCTGGTGAGCTGTGCTGAGGTGGGAACAGAAAGAAGGAAGACAAACATGTGGGGGGGGGTGCGTGAGTGTGCATGTGGGTGTGTGCATGTGGATGCTTGTGTGTGAACATGGGAGTCTGAAAGCATCAGGTCTCATTCTGTATTGCTCTCTGCATATTCCTTTGAATCAGGGTCTCTCCCAGAGCCTGAGTGAGATTTATGTTTTCTCAGTTAGGATGGGAGCCTGCAAGCCCTGGTGATTCTTCTGCTTCTGCCCCAGCTCAGAGTTAGGGTTACAGTTGTGTGTCAGATGCCCAGTTTGTTAGGTGGATGCTGGAACAAATATCCTAATCATCATAATTGTACAGCAAGCACTCTTAACTGCTGAACCATCTCTTGAGTGCCAAGGCAGTTCTTTCAGGCAATTTTAATCAATCCTGTCTCTGATCTTTTATTGCTGCTAGTGTAGGGTTTTGCCAGGTGGATTGCTTAATCTAATACTTGTAGAATTAGTGAAACCCAAAAGATCATCTCATTGAACTTGTTCCTCATTCTGTTTAAACATTTGCAGTAACAGAGAGATCATGACCTTACTGCTGCAACCATCTCCCTTACTCAGACCCCAAATCTGCCTTTCAGGATGCTCTGCTTTGTCTTGTAGACAGCACACAGTGAGTCATACCTCCCAACCTGGCTCTTTGTGATACACGCTCCAAATATTTGTCGGCATCTTTGCTCTTTCTTTGAGAGTCCTTGGATCCAGATCAAAGACCCAGAACTTTCCCAGTCATTCTTCACAGAGTATAGGTACCAGGTTCTTATTATCTGGACCATCCTCTCTTGGATAGTCCTTTTTTGTTTGTCTTTTGAAATAGGGTCTTTCTATGTTTTCCAGATGGTCTTGAACTCATCCTTCATCCTCCAACCTCAGCACTCCAGGGTTGGGTTTATAGGTATGCATTACCACAGCCTAATATGTACTGCAATTTTCAACCAGTTTTTTTCAAAATAGTGTACTCAGAACTGAATTCACTACCCACTGTGTAATGTTTGTTTACCAGAAACAGTATGTTTACATTGATACAGGTGATGTTTCACTAAAATGTTGGTATTCAAAGGCTTATCACCAAGATAAGATATATAGAAAAGCCTCATATCTTTTAAGTCATTCTAATCCATGCTTAAGAATTTGATCTTTGAAAATACTTAAGAGATCTTTAGACAGTGAAGGTGGAGGTCAATTGAAGACTTTAGGTCATTCCAGGCTTCAAAAACTAATTGGATCTGGTTGTGCTGAATCTGATTGTTTATAGCTTGTGATTATAATCCTAGCTGGGTGGAGGAGGCTGGGGCAAGAGGACTGCCATGAGTTCAAGGCTGGACTATCCTACAGAGTCATAGTTGGCTCTCAAAAAAGGCAACCACTACTGAAAAGAAAAAGAACTTGTTTTACCAGGAAGCATGCTAAAAACCCATTCAAGGGTCTACCTCTTCGTTAGCTCATCCAGTATGTCAGCCAGCCTTCCTGCAAAGATTCAGGTCATGTGTCACCATTTTTCATCCATATTTTCTAATTAAATAACAGATGGTATGTGTGGGTGTGGGTGTAAGGGGAAGGGTGCATGTTTCCTTGTACTACCAGGGTAGAAGATGTAGGATTGATGCTATTAACTAGTTTCTTTGTCTCCTTTAAGCTTGGACTATTTCTTAAATTCTAAGATGCAAGCATTTAAAATTTTTATATAATTAAACTTCATTTAATTAGCAACTTCCAAAGTAATTTAAAGCATGATGTACTGAACATATACATGTATGTATATGTGTATAGCATACTCTTGAATAAGAATTCATTTCTAAAGGTTAAATATACATTCATGAAATGAATGATAAAATGATTTTACAGTTTGGAGTTTTGTAGTTATGTTGTCAAGTGCATGTGTGTGTGTGTGTGTGTGTGTGTGTGTGCGCGCGCACGCGCACATGTGTGTGCATGTGTGTGTGAGAGAGAGGGAGAGAGAGAGAGATTAATTTCAGAAAACTTGGTGGTCAGTTTTAGAGGGTGCTAGTGAATCACCTCATTATTTTGAGAACTAAAAATCAAAGTTTCAAGCACTCATCTTGCCTTATGTAAGATCTACCTTCAGAGTAGCTAAGTGGCAGTGAGAGAAATCTCTCTTTAGAGAAGCATTCCAGGTTAAAAAAAATAGGCAAACTGAAAGAATGAAAACCTTGGGTCTGGGTGGTAAGCATCAAGGGAGCTCAAAATGCCTGGGATGGGATGGGGCAGCCAGACTGGGAGGATAACAGGCCATCCTGTGGTCACTTGCCAAGGAGTGTGTTAATGGGTTAGAGACTTGCCCTGTTCAAGTCTCCATGTGGATCTACATAGAAACCTACAGGGAACACAAAGGACAAGAGGATGTGTGACCTGAAAACTAACTATCAAGATCCACACAACAGACCAGTGAGTCCCTTCCCATCTAGATGGGGGCTAAAAGTCTAGTAGGAAGAATGGAGACACAGCCTACAAATGAGGAGACATACCATCCCAGTGTAAATTACATATTTGGAGATAACTCCAAGAATAAAAAAGTAACTACAAGGTAGAAAGTGAACAGAATGATACTTGGGAAGATTATTCATATTTTAAGGGTGATAATTATATTGCAAACTTAATTTCTGAAGATCCATGCTGAAGTTTGATGAAAAAATACATATATATGATAGGATTCAAAATTATCTGATAAGGGGAGCAGGTGAGGTTACAAAGGAACAAAGACTGGAAGCTGCTGAAGGGGGGTAATTGACATAGCTTGTTCAGGACCAGCCGTTCTCTACTTTTGGGTATGGTTTTTTTGTTTTTGTTTTTGTTTTTTTTGGTTTTTTGAGACAGGGTTTCTCTGTAGCAGCTTTGGAGTCAGTCCTGGAACTAGCTCTTGTAGACCAGGCTGGTCTCGAACTCACAGAGATCCGCCTGCCTCTGCCTTCCGAGTGCTGGGATTAAAGGTGTGTGCCACCACCACCCGGCTTGGGTATGTTTTAAAATTCCCAAAATAAACACTTTTATGAAGCTTATGAAGACATGAATACACAAGACTTCTTACCAGTCACCGTCAGAAATGTCAAAGAGATGAGAAGATTAATGCCCCAGTTCATGCTAGAAGTCAGGGCCATGGCTCGGCCTCTAATTCCACCAGGGAAGATCTCACTGAGCAACAGCCAGGGCACTAGGAAAAAGGGAAGAATTGTGAGACAGCAAAATTAACAAAGACACTAAGACACCCCTTCACTGCTCTCTCTCCAAGTTGTGCCTGACTCTGGGGTTGGAGGTCAAGACTATCTCTCACTTCAACAGGACAGCCCCAATGATGGCACACCCCCTCCTCACCAAGGGAAAGACTTCAGGATAAACGCTGGATGGGGTTGACAATGGCTATCATAAATAAGAGGAGGTGATACAACATAGTCCTGAAAAATGCCTGTGGCACTTGTGCACGAGCTTTGAATTTCTATCTGGCACAGAAGCCTCAGGTCCAAATTCCCAACTTTAATGGATCCTGAACGGTGAACTCTCCTACACCTCCCTCTCTTTCACCTGGAGAATTCTCAAGTCATAGCCAATGAGTAAGTTGTAAAAAGAGCTGGAAAGGTGAAAGATATCACATATCTCTCCTTTCCGAAGGGTGCCAGGGCCCAGGGGAAGCTGGGTAGAGAGAAGTCCTAAATTAAATATTGCTCCCAGATTTGATTGTCAGACCAGACTAGACAGCTCAATCTTCCTGTATCAAAATTGATCAGAGGACGTTTTATTATCTGAGTGACAGGGAGCATGGGCTCCGCCTGATTAGATTAGGAAGGGCAGAAGACAGCAAATTTGCTGCGCTCAAACAGGGACGGGCTCTTACTGTGGGCTGACCTGACAAACACCTCTACATTTTCTCATTTGACTGTGGCCAACCCCAACCAAGTAGAACTATTGCTGTCCCTCATTCATAGAGGAAGATATGGCGGCTCTGAAGAGTTAATGACTTGCCAAGGTCACAAAGCTCCTAACTGACAGAGGTGGCACTGAGCCCTGACTAGTCTTTGGAACTCACTCTTTAAATCGATATGCTTTCTCGGCAGTGGCTCAATAACAATGTGTTGGCTAATGAAGAAATGTGAACATAAGAGGATCTGATTGGACAGAAAGAAGAATTTAGGAGGAGTCCTGGCTCTCTTCAGACAGCAAACCCGTTGGAAGGGTGCTCTTTATGTAGCCGCCAATCATGTAACCCTAGCCTGGCGGAAGCTAGAGGAGGCTAGTGGCTCAGGACTGAGCCGTCGGTGGAGACTCCAAGCGAGCAATTTGCCTCTCATATCACAGTCGTGCTCTATGGAGAAAATATCTACTTGTTGTAAACATCTTAAGGTTGTTTTTTGTTTATTTATTTGTGTGTGTGTGTGTGTGTGTGTGTGTGTGTGTGTGTGTGTGAAAGCCTGGTAGGCCTCCAAGTGAATCTATACCAAGCTACCCTGAGGACCTGGAGGATAATTATAAGAAAAGCATCAGGATTGTTATTTTCTAACTTAAGGAGAAGATATGAAAATAATGGCATGCGTCCCATCCTCTCGAATTTTCACTTCCCACCCATCTCTGCACTCAAAGAGGCAAGTTATTGAAGATTACACTCTTGAATAATAGCCTCTCTCTCCCTCATTATTTTGAAATAGGGTCTCATATAGCCAAACCCTGAAATTGCCACAAAGCCAAGGTTGGCCTTGAGATCCTGAATCTCCTTTATCTACCTCCCGAGTACAGGTATTACAGCCATGTGCCAATCATGTTCCTCTTAATGAACTCATCTTGGTGTTCAGATGACCTTGTCTTGGGCTTTTTAAGAGGGAAGATCCAGCCCTGGTAGATGGTGGCTGTGTATTGAAAAGGAAGCCTTTGTAATAAAGATTATACCCTGGAAAAATACAGTATAAAGGTCTGTTAAAAGCATTTTGCTTGTTCTTTGATAAAGCATCTTGAGTGCCTGGGTTAAGGCTATGTGTCACCATGCTAGGCCTAATGTCAGTGCTTAAAGCCAAATATTCTCCCCCTCCATACTACTGCTTACCGTGGGTATTGAGAATGGTTATCAATGGAGCTGAGGGGTCTCTACGATCTTGTATTTTAGCAGGCAGAAAGAGAAGATGGGCACACTCTTTTGTTTTAGAGGCATTGGCTCAGATCTTCATGATCCAGCTTCCAGCCCTATTTCAACACCTGTCCGACCCACTTCCAACTCCACATCTCCTCAGGATGGCCTGACAGAATTAATCAATGGCTGAGTTCTTCAGAACCATAATGGCCCCAGATGAGAATGAGCTGCCCTGGCTGTTCCAGAAAGCAGTGGGTGCCACTGAGACGGGATGAGGTCAGGATATAGCACAGCTGGTGAAACACATGCCTAGCATGCTTGAAGCCCTGGGTCTGATCCACACTGCCACATAAACCAAGCTCGGTGGCACCTGTCTGTAATTCCAGGTGGAGGCAGGTGAATCAGAAGAGCATGGTGCTCTCTAGGCCATCCTAGAATATATGAGCCTCTGTCTCAGACAGACAAAGGGGGTGGAGCTGGTCATACAAAGCACTGGTGACAGCTTACATGTGCTGCATCTGAAATACCAGGGTCATATCTCAAAAAAACAAACAAACAACAAAAACAAAAAAACAAAGACCACTCAGATTGTCTACCCTGGGCAAGTAAGGAAGCAGCTGAAGCGCATCTTGGCGCAATTTAACCTGCCCAGGTATTGAACTAAAGATTGAAGAATAGACTTCTCTCAGTCTACGTCCTGGTGGGAGCTTGTCAGTTGAGCCCCGCATCTGACAGCTCCAAAGATAAAATGCATCATTGCTGGAACTTCTACTTCCCTTTTGATCTACTGGGAAAAACTAAAAAAAAAGCTGATGTCTTAGCTGATGTAGTATTGACAAAATTAGACGTTGTAGCAATTGTCAAATAAATGATTAACCATTCCGACATAGAGCATATCAAATGAAAAGAGGATAGCATTTTAATAGTGGCGATGGAACTGTAAAATCTCAAGCTTTCAGATCCAAGAGAGCAAAATAAAACCCTGACTGTATAGCAAGAATAGCTTCCTGTGATAGACTGAGAAGCAAGAAAAAGCAAGAATCTTCTGTGTCTTGGTATTTTCCAGAAAGATGCTATGAGTGCCCAGAAGAGGAAGAACAGAAGAGTTCATCCTTAGTATGTAAGGAAAGAGCACAGCATGAACTGCCACACGGGGATTCAATATGGCAATCCTTCAAATCAATCACAAAGGCGATATTTTCTTTTTACCCTCAATGAGATGGCCCATTTCCTCTCCAAAGAAAATCAATCTACTGCTACATGGGACGGTTCTCTTTCACTGTCACAGGGAAGAAATGGGGGCTCTCTCTGAGCATCCTCTTTCTCCCCTACCCCAGTCATGGACCAGCAAAAGAGGCATTGTCCTATTTACCCCACAGAGTGCTCACAACAGATACAGTACAACAGGACTGTGTCCATTGCCACCACCACTCAGCAGGCATAAAACTTCTCATCGGGACTCTGTTATTCTCCCTCTGTCTTACTATCACAGGACCACTGCAGCAATCTGTGCTCCTATAAATGCCAGAGTCTGCAACGCCCCTAATGTCAGCTCTAAGCTGTAATGCCTGTGGAAATCTGAGCTTGTGGGGGACTAGAGTCAGTAACAATTCACAGCTATGGAACTCTGGTATCACATGGCATCAGATCATCAGGGCCCCATAAGAATTTGCCAGATCCAGATGGAGTCTACGGACATGGCATTCACGACTATGAGAGTGTCACAAAAAGACTAGGAAGGACAAATATCTTGATATCACTCTGTGAGGACACAGCCTTGGATTAAGAGGGATAATGAAATGACAGTTCTGTCCCATGTAAGTCACCCTGAGTATTTCCTGCCTCCTACTTCTTCTGGCCACTGCCCCAGTTTTTCCTACAGAACCTGTCATTTAACCCCCTATGCTTTCAGATTTAAATCCTGCAGCTCTCTGGGCACACTTTCCACTTGGCATGAGTTTTTTCTCAACCACCTGGCGTGTGAACCCAAGTCTGAAAGACTCACTGAGGTCTTGAAACTCCTGCCAGGGAACTTCTAACAACTCTGGAGGAAGTTCTGCACTGGAGCTACAGGGAGCTCAAGAGTTGGATTTGCCAAGGGAGCTATGCCCTGCACGTGCCATGTAAATCCAACTCCTCTGGCTTTATTGCCTCTACAAGCAGCACATGCCACACCTGGCTCTCCTGCAAAAAGGTGCTTAAAATGTGAATAGGAGGGCTGGAGAGATGGCTCAGTGGTTAATAGCATTGACTATTCTTCCAGATGACTGGGGTTCAATTGCCAACACTCACAGGACAGCTCACAACTGTCTGTACCTCCAATTCCAGGGGACCTGGCAACCGTGGGGAAACACCAATGCACATAAAATAAAATATCGGTTTAAAAAAATGATTTAAAAAGTGTGAATATGAGCTGAGCTATTCCTTCTCACCAGATGCTTATATCTGAACTTATATCTTTTTAAACAACAGACTCTACTGTGAGCCACCACTCCAACATGAAGAGGAACAGGTAGCTTTCCTTTCTCTCTTGGTTTTGGAGTCTCAGCTCCCTCAGTCTCCCTGAGTTGTGGCACTCATGGCCTTTTGTAAAATAATAATTATCTTTTTCATGAACATGATCCTGAACTTCTTAGATTACAAACAAAGACAGGCAGTGTCGGTGTTTTCCTGTCAGAATGGCTAAAATCAAAAACACCAATGATAACTTATGCTGGAGAGGTTGTG
>JAQHUG010000002.1:16910583-16923629 GCA_028555095.1 Dicrostonyx torquatus
ATGATAATGGCACAGGGACCTATCTCTTCTGCATGTATTGGCTTTTTGGGAACCTATTCTATATGGCTGCACAACTTCTTGGACTGGGATGGAGCGGGGAGTGCCTTGGGCTTCCCACAGGGCAGGGTATCCTGCCCCATCTTAAGGAAGCAAGGGGACGGTGGGTGGGGTATTGGGGTCCGGGAGGGCCTGGGACAAGGGGAGTAAATGTAAATTTTTCTTTTAACGATAAAAAAAAGAAAAAAAAAGAGTCGGTGTTTCCCAATTAAGGATTCCTAATCAAGATCAACCAGAATGATTTTTCAGAAAAGTATATTAGGGGAAACTGAACTAAACAGAGTGATGCCTAATATAAAACAAAATTAAATTTAAGATGAACACCGCACTGCTGCCTGTTTTTTAGACGGGTTCTCACCATGTAACTCCTTACTAAATAGACCATGCTGGTCTCAGACTGTCAGAGAGACACCTGCCTCTGCCTCCCAAGTGCTGGAATCAAAGGTTCGCTCCACCATGCCCAGCTAAAAAATGGGCAGACCCTGGTTTACTAAGTATGGGCAAAGAATAGGACAGAGCTGTGCCACTGGGGCTTCAATCTTTCTCACTCGTGTAGCCTAAAAAGTCCTTTGAAATAGAAAAACTAAGTAATTTTGTTACTTATAATTATGTTTTAATCATACATTTACAAACTAGCAGAATATACAGTGTCTATCATCATGTTCAGCAATCAGTCTTCTAGATTCTTCCAGCAGGACTTAATGCCATCCCTATTTGATTCCCTCTTGTTCACCTGAGCACAGCATTTCACCTGCTGCCTGCAAAGTCCACCCAAAATGCTCTCACCAAAAGCCCTGCACACTCCAATGGAAAAAGTCACAAACTTAAACTGAATTATATATTAACTTTATATACGCTAAGATAGCTTAAGGGTTTTTCTGAATGTATGAACACCATAAGTAGTACAAAAGGGGACAAAACGATAGAATCGTCCCAAAACGCTTAGAAATCCCAGCACAAAGGTACTGCCGATACCTTTATGTGAGGGATGAGAGATTGTTGTTTATCGTGTTGCTGTGGGTGAATGTGTTATACTTCCACTTTTGGAATAGATGAAATTAACTAGTCTCAACAATAAAATAGGTGGTGACTGGAAGGAAATCAGTACTATCATTGTCACTCAGCTCTTGTGAGTTAACGACAAAAGTTGTATGCTGATCTGTCAGCTGGTGATTTGATTAGGTCATTCTTTATGTTTTTGTTGAAAGCAAATCACAGGAAAGGCGAGGATGATTATCTCGCATCCGTTGACTCATTTCTCAACACCTACATAATATTTTCAAGTATCTTTTTTATTAGTGTTCTCCATATTTTATTATTTGCCATGCCTGGAACAACAGCAATTCTGGTGGAGCAATAAATGGACTTTCTTTTAAACAGGAGAATATACATGACTGAAAAGATCGGAAGGGGCTATTTCAATTTATTTTTACTCTATATGGTGTATACATGGGGAGCATGTATATTAGTGGGTGTCCACACCCATGTGTATGTAAGTGGGGGTGAGAGCAACGTTGACTGCCTCCCTCTACCTCCACTTCACTGCCCTGACACAGGATCGATCACTAGACTGTCTAGGTGGGCTGGCCAATCAGCTCTCAGCATCTCACTGTCTCTGCTTACCAATGCTACAAGGGGTTACAGGTATGGCTGTAGGCATACTCAGCTTTTTACATAGATGCTGGGGTTCAAAGGCAAGTCCTGTGTTGTTGTGTTGACAGAGCAAACAGTCCTGCCCCTTTTGCCTTCCATTCCCAAGTATTTGGAGTGCAGACATGTGCTACCATATCTGGCATAAAAAGGAAAAAATGTAAGAAATATGTTGTTTTAAAGTTGGGGCTTTGGAAACTGATTCCCTTTGAAATATCTTGGAAGACCCTCATAGAGCATAATTCATACACCCTAAAAAGACAGAAGCAGCACTCAAAATGCAAAGAAACAAGTACAAAAGCAATGACTAACAGTTGCTTTCTCTTTACTAATCTGAGGTTGATGACATGGCATTTGAAGTATTGTTGTATGTAGATGGAGTATTTCATACTGTACCGCTGTCATTATCGACGCTACAATTAGGAAGCTACTGTGGTTTTTATTGCTCCAAATGCTCCTTGGAACGATTCTTAATGTGTTCTGGAAAACAGTTAAGTAACAAATGAATGTCTGTGCTTATTAAGATAACGTTAAAACCTCAATGTGTTTCTTTAATGTCTGTGATATGCAGGAGTTACAGTGTTCCAGGGCAGATGATTAAAATAAGAGTTCTGTCTGGAAGCTAAACACACGTCTCGCGCGAGCAATTGCTAATGGCCACAGAGTGGATGGTGCCATTTCTCTGTGTATTTCGTGCTGCTCCTATGCAGAAATGCCATGGAGAACTCTTTGGCTCCATTAGAATCACAACTGTATCTTCTAACTCTAAAGAGAAAGGAGGAGTTCATTTGCCAGATACGTAGATTTCTCTAAGCTTTTCCTCTGTGAAAAATCCCCACAAAGTTAGTGCAGAACAAGGCAGGGGTAATGCCTCTGATACACTGACGACTAACGCCAAAGGGCCAAATAACTCCTTCAGTCAGTCAGATGAACCTAGCTACCCAGGGAGAAAAGCTCAGTGACCATTGTGCAGATATGGGTCATAGCTGAAAGAAAAAAAAAACATTTTAAAGATATTAAAGGGAGGGGCACTTAGCACAGCCACTATGTGCATATTACTACAGACTGCCTATATTTGATGTTAGAATTCTACCGCTTAAAGAATAATTTCTGTAATGTGCCCTGTTTTTATCCAGCCAACATAGTGTAGCAGGAAGACGAACACTGAAAAGCCTTTGACGCCAATGTTTCTGAACACTAGGGGCCTGGGGCCCAGGAGGAAATGCAGGGCTGATCAAGATCGCTTCTGAAACATGTGATGCAGTGCTGGAATGTCAACCTTTGTCTTGAACCCAGCATGGGTTTGGCATGAAGCAGCGAAGTAAAGTTCCAAATTAGAACCTGCTGTTCACATGCCTGGAACTGTCATCAATTGTAACTGTGTAAGCATCGCATGCGTGGCGGTTTAAAGGGCCAGAGCTATCTGGATATGACGTTTACATTTAAATATTATGGCAGATGACTCTCCTGCTTCCCGCTGATACCATCCTCCAATGGGCTGGCTCAGCCCTGGAGAAGCAGAGCAACTGGCCAGACATCTTGAAGTGCTCAGACACTCCAAGAAATAGCAGAGGACATCTGAGTTGAGTTGGGAGACAGTTTTCCGTGTGTCTAGCATTCCTTCATGCCAGTGAGCAAAGTCTCTGACAGATCTTTGCTACAGATCCCCTCAGGCTGCTGATTACACAGCGAAATTATCTCCCTGTGAAGAAAGGAACAGATTTAGTTATTGCTGGGTAAATAAACACACCGCCTCTGGGGAAGAAAGCAGGTTGGCCTAGTGCCTGTGTTATCAGAGATTTGGGTTTTCCAAGTCCTTGTTCCTCTGTCAGGTGTCCCATCAACTGTGTAGATATTTTATATATAATCATGTTGGCCTGTGGGGCTTGGGCATCTACCATAAGTGCTGATATCCTCAATGTTACTATGACTAATAAATGGCCTTCTGTTCTGACCAAGGAGTCTTACATCTTTTATGAACACCCAAACTAACCTGTTAGCTTGCAGGTGGGTAAAACCGCAGGTCCTTTCCAGTTACTGACACCTTAATTACTTGTGGTTAGGGTATGATCTCTCTCTAATGGTCTTTCATTACAGTTATTAACTGTTCTTGCCCATTCTTACCAGAAGAATTGAATGCAATTTTGGGGACTCAGATAATTTACTAAAATATGTCTACAAGCTCTAATACTAATCAGGCAAGCAAAAGAAAAAGAAAAAAGGAATATTTCCAAGTCCCAGGTTTAGACTGTCACAAGATTTTCTTAGAAAAAAATTACAAAGGACTTGGGCTCAAATCTTGTTTGGTTTTTTTAAGAGCCAAGTTTTAAGAAACTTGGTTTAGCTGGGCACAGTGGTTCATGCTTTTAAACTTAGTATTCAGGATGGCTGAGGCAGGAGGATACAAGTACTTGAGGTCAGCCTAAGCTACATAATGAGAGCCAGTCTCAAAAAACAAACAAACAAACAAACAAACAAAACGAGGGTCTTAGATGTATAGAGACACATTACATCATCTAGTTAAAGGAACCGTGAAAGTACAAGTAAGGACAGCTCAGAGGGTAAAGATGCTTGCTTGCCACCATGCCTGATGACTTGAGTTCAAACCCTACGGCTTCACATGGTGGTAAGTGAAAATCGACTCCCAAAAGTTGTCTTCTGACCTCTTAATATGCACAACAACACATATGTACCATCACCCCCTACCTACAGACAGACACATAAAGAAGTGTAATTTAAAAAAATAAATTCAAGTAAAAAAAATTAAAGTAAGCATGATTAATCCAAGATACTGCTAAACACAAGCCTCATACTTGGAGAGCAAAATGGAAAAACTTGGAAATCAACATTTTTTCTAGCATCCTAAAAAAAAAAAATGGCCTTAATTCTAAATTTAAATTCCCTTAGGCATTAATTTGTAGAGATGGCCTTTTACCCTCAATTGAGCACTTTTATTGAAGCAGACGTTTTGGCCCAATGCACGTGGGGCTCTGTGTGAGCCCCAGTTCCCCCTACCGCTGACTCACAGGAAACCCGGGTGTACCAGTGCCACCCCAGAGAGCTCGTGCACAGCCACAGAGTCTGGATTAATTGCACAGACTTAGACGAGTGAATGTCTGTGTTTCTTGGCCGCATTTACACCTTTTACTCTCACCAGCACGGCACGATTTTCTGTGAAACCTGTCTGGATTCCTGGGAAACCCTGGCTACTGGTGTTCTACGACTGGACCATACATCCCAAAGCTACAGGTCAACCCAACTGAAATAAGGACAGTGAGGCTGGCGATGACATCATACACCAGTAGTGAGCCATGAGCACTTCCTGTGTGTCCCTGGGTGGCTTAAACAAAGTCCTTGCTGACATCAGTGCTGGCAGGATCTGAACTTCTCATGTCTAGACCATAATCAGAAGTCTGACACCACGGCCCCTGAATCCACCCTGCACACCAGGGACTAAGTGAAGGACACACTGTACAGATCACTTCATTAGCTGTGTGATTACCCAGCAAGGTGGACACCACCAGCCTACTGTCCGGCTTAGCAAACTGAAAATTTCAGGGGTGAGTTTATTTGAACAGACTCCTCCACTGTGGATCTTGATAGAGAGAGGATGTCCTAGGCAAAAACCCCATCCAAATTCCATCACCGGGATACAGATTCAATTGGCTTTTTTTTTTTCACATTCTCCTAATCGTTTACACTCATATCCATCCTCAGGGCTCATGACCCACCATCCTTTATCCCTGCTGAAAACTCCCCTCCCTCTTCCAGACACTCACACTACTTTCTCAGTACAAAACTTGTCCCAACAGCACAGTCTCAGAAACACCCTCCGCACTTCCCTACCTGAAGGAACCCCCTTCAGGGAAACCTTTCCTTTTCATTCCTTTACTCTCTGCTACTCTTGCTTCCCCATGACCTGAACACTGCTCTGCTCTGAAACTGGATGATGCTCATGTTCATTTCTGTCCTTATCGCTTGTTCCATCGCTAGCACCTCAAGGTGTGGTCTCTCCTAGCCTCACCTGAATGTCCAGTGCCTGGCCCAGGCCATGCTGAGCCACACCTCCCTGCTGGATGAACGAGTGAAGAATTTCCACCACTTTCTCCCTCTGGCTTCTCTTCTTGGCCTTTGCAATATGCTCCTTGCTGCCCATATGGGGCTCCAGAGTTGGTAGAAAATATGAGAGGAGATGCTCTAGGGTCATCTGTCACTCAGATTTCGGTGTGATGCTCCACTTGAATATGTGAAGCAAAGGTGGTTTTTAGACGAAGGTGGATAGTCACAGTCTCACTACCTAACTTAATATATGACCCGGAGCCAGGCAGTGGTGGCACACACCTTTAATCCCAGCACTCGGGAGGCTGAGGCAGGTGGGTCGCTGTGGGTTCAGGCTCCAAAGCTATAAAGAAACCCTGTCCAAAAAAGTATATACATATGTATATGTATATGTGTGTGTGATATGTGTGATATATATGTATATATACATATATATCACATATGAATATATAATAAATAGACACACGTATGAACCAGAGAAAACTTCCTTTCATCTGTTCCTGGTGAAAAGAGAGTTAGGAATGAGAGGAGGGAGAATTAATGACTTACTATGTGGACATGTGCATTTTTGGACTAGCAAGCCTTCTGGGAGATGATGGTGCTCTAGAGTGGACAAGGAGTGGAATATGAAACCTAGACAGCTGAGTTCACTAATGGAAAGTCAGGGGAGCAAACTGTGAGGAAAGGAAAACAGGATGGAAGATGGACCAAACGGATAGGAGACTTAACTACAGGAGAGCCAAAGCACATGGGATTAGGGGCCAACTGTGGTGCTGAGGCTTACAATGACACGGAACGAACTGGGGCACTATGAAGATGTGACTGAAAAAAATGAATTATTGGGATCTATCTTACATTGCAGGCTGTATCACTATGCAGTGATGTTTGTTAGTAAATATAGATGTACAAACACTGTCCTCAAAAAAAAAAGAATAGCCATACATAGTTGTTACAGTGTATCAATATTGTAGGGAAGACTGCATTTCTACACAAACATTACCTCAAATGAACTCATGACATAATAACAATAGGCTCTGAGTTTTGGCTCAACTTTGTTTGTGGAGCATAAGTAGATGTTCTCATAATGACAAGAATCTGTGTCTCTATGCTAAAAACTTCCCAGTAGTTAAAAGGAGCTAGAATGCTGGTCAAGACCACCTTGAACATGCACTGGGAAGTCAGGTTAAGATTCTGAATCTATGCTAAGCGGCGGGAAAGCATGAATAAATGACTATTTAAGAAATGCCATGAATAATGGCACTGGGGTTTATGTCCTGATTTAATTCCATGCAAGACTCTTACTATTAGTTACACAGACATGAACAAGAGCTCTTTTCTCCTGTGCCCCATGAATCTTCAGCAGATGGGCGAAGCCAGCGGACTCTTTCTTAGGAGCCTATTTTAAGTGCATAACAGAGAGTACATAATATTACTGGATGCCACATTTAGGTCCCTTCCACTTAAACTCTAGCTCCTAAGGCAGCCTTGTTACTTCACAGTTAAGGAAAGCAGAGGACCTGGAATGACTTGGGGCATCCACTTGAACCTAAAAACAGAAACCCTTTCCTGGCAGAAGAAAGCCACGCTATGATCTAATACAATGAAAGAATGTTGCTCTTAGCCAACTCATACTTAAGGAGATTTAATAAGGAGAGTTTAATCTTCCTCTCAATGTTGCTTTAGAACAGCAAGTACTTTCCCCTTTGCACCTCTACTTACACAAAGGATTTGTTTGTTTTACAAGTAATAAGCTCTCTAAACTCCATACTTGAGCAATAATCACACCAGGCTAATAAGTTTTATAATATGTTCAAAATCTGGTATGAAAAGCTTGCTCCTAATAATGTTTTTAAAGCTCTAGCTGGTTCTTGCAGTATATGCCAAAGCTCTACAATATGATTTTTGAGTATTGAAATAGAATGCCCCATGGCATGTTTTCTTTAGGAAAGAAAAAGAAATCACAGCACAGATATAGACATGGGTGGCTAGTTCTTTGCAAAATAAATGAAGGGAAATTTTTAATTTTGGCTTTCTAGACAGGGTTTCTTTCTGTAGCCCTGGACATCCTGGAACTCACTCTGTAGACCAGTCTAGCCTCAGACTCAGAGATCCACCTGCCTCTGCCTCTCAAGTCCTGGGGTTAAATGCTTGTGCCACCACCACCTGGCTAAAGACAATTCTTTAGATTCTCCTAAAGATAATAGGAAGATCCTCTATCCCCAAGCCAAGGTATAATGTTACTATTCATGTTAAGAGGGTTGATTCCAGGAGGGTTGAGTCAGATGCTGGACTCTGTCACAGTATGACCCAGTCTCCCATGTGACACCCAAGCCAGGCCTTGGAACTACCATTCTTTATTATTATTATTATTATTATTATTATTATTATTTTATTGATTTTTATTGAGCTCTACATTTTTCTTTGCTCCTCTCCCTGCCTCTCCTCTCCTCCCTTCAACCCTCCCCCAAGGTCCCCATGCTCTCAATTTACTCAGGAGATCTTGCCTTTTTCTACTTCCCATGTATATTAGGTCTATGTAAGTCTCTCTTAGTGTACTCATTGTTGTCTAAGTTCTCTGGGATTGTGGTTTGTAGGCTGGTTTTCTTTTTTTATGTTTAAAAACTACCTATGAGTGAGTACATGTGATAATTGTCTTTCTGTGTCTGGGTTACATCACTCAAAATAACATTTTCTGGCTCCATCCATTTTCCTGCAAAATTCAAGATGTCATTACTCTTTTTCTGCTATGTAGTGCTCCATTGTGTAATGTACCACATTTTCCTTATCCATTCTTCGGTCGAGGAGCATTTAGGTTGTTCCAGGTTCTGCCTACGACAAACAAACATAAAGCCAGACACACTGAACCTTATAGAAGAGAAGTGGGAAGTACACTTGAACACATTGGCACAGGAGACCACTTCCTATATAAAACCCCAGCAGCACAGACACTGAGAGAAACAATTAATAAATGGGACCTTCTGAAACAGAAAAGCTTCTGTAAAGCAAAGACACAATCAACAAGACAAAACGACAGCCTACAGAATGGGAAAAGATCTTTACTAACCCCACATCAGGCAGAGGTCTGATCTCCAAAATATACAAAGAACTCAAGAAACTGGTCACCAATTTTAAAAATTTTAAAAATGGAGTACAGACCTAAACAGAGAACTCTCAACAGAGGAATCTAAAATGGCTGAAAGAAACTTAAGGAAATGTTCAACATCCTTAGTCAGAAAAATGCAAATCAAAACAACTCTGAGATTCCATTTTATAAGAATGGCCAAGATCAAAAACACTAATGACAACCTATGCTGGAGAGGTTGTGGGGAAAAGGGAACACTTTTGCATTGCTGGTGGGAATGCAAGCTGGTACAACCCCTTTGGATCAGTGTGGCGATTTCTCAGAAAATTAGAAAACAACCTTCCTCAAGACCCAGTAATACCACTTTTGGGTATATATCCAAAGGATGCTCAAACCATGCCACAAGGACATGTGCTCAACTATGTCCATAGCAGCTTTGTTTGTCATAGCCAGAACCTGGAGCTGCCATTCTTAGACACCATGGGATGCATGAGAGAGTTAATCCCCTTCCCACAGCCTAAGGGCCTTCCATCCTCAGCTTCCCCAGCCAGTAGCACTTCTTTGGACCCAGAAGTTCTCAGAAAGACTAACTGCTCCATGTTGTGGCAAAAAGCAAAGGTGTCCAAGAAAATCCAGGATGGCTTACAGGACTATGTGTCTAGCTCTTTGGGACGTAACAAAAGACGTGCCCTAGCTGCCTCCCACGTGCGTGTTCTGAGCATGACCGATTCCCAGCTTCTTTTCTTACAGGAAAAAAAAATGGATTTTTGAAAGTTGTGCCCAAGGGATATATTGTTCTGCAGAAAGCCTCACGATGGTGTCTGGCAGAGAGGACTTGCTTTAGTCCTTAGCATTCCTAAGTTATTGGGTCCTTCACCCACACACTTGAGCTGACTCCGAGCTCCTTCCTGCACTGCATCTTAGTTTAAACGTCTTTTCCTGTCTCCCTTCACAATCCAAATGTGGCCTCGCATGGTTTATACAGAATTATAAGGTGCTCACATACAAAGGACAGAAAGAGAAAAATACAAGACGCAGTTTCCTTTTTCTAGGAACATATGATCTACCAACTATTCTCTGATTAATAAACCAACAGGAATGTACAGTAGCAATACAAGCTGTCACTCAAAGACTGAGTTACACCGTTGCACTGTCATTCACATTGGCACTGTGCTCTGTAGCTTCCAAAACACATTGGCTCACCTGGCATGCACCTACTCTCTCTAGCAGATACCACACTGCTGTGCCCATTTCATAGAGAGTAGAAAAGTGGCTTGCAAGTCAACCAATTAATGGTCTGGGATTAGGACCCAGAATTCCTTTCTATCTCTTAACTCAGACACTTTGTATCCCAGAATTGAGTAACTGTATATAAGACATACATTAATAGCTCATACACACAGAGGCCCTTTAAGAATTGGAGTGGGTCCCTAGAGAAGATTTTCATGAAGTCTCAAAAGTAGAAAAGGTTGGGACTGAGTAGAGAGGGAAGACACTACATGCGCTCTGGGTTTATCAACTGGAGATGGGGAAAGAGTGGAAGATAAAGAAGTCCTAATGGGTGAAACCTCGCCTCAGCATGCAATGCCTGCACCTCACTTACTGTGCACACTGTGTGGACTTTCAATGCACATATATGTAGATGATTGCTTCAGAGCACAATGCCATAGTCACCAGTGTCACTAACCACATAGATGCACTGACACAGTTCAGGGAGGTGACAGAAGGCCCCGAGAAACTGAGTTCCCCTTTCAGGAATGGGTTAGAGCATGGTAGGGAGTATGGAATGAGCCCAAAAATCTGGGCCTGCAGACCTTAACTGGCGTGACCTCAGAATACTTTGCAGATTCTTATTTCTGCAAAAAAATTTAAAGGAAAAAAAGAATTACTGTCTTCTTTTTATCTTGGCAAGTAGTTGATTTCCCTGGTACAGTATAAAGCTGGCATGCAAAAAAAGATGGCCAGATGTGAGCCAGGCCTGGCATGGAACGCCTGGGAGAGTCTCCCAGTAACTTAGTAATAAAAACATAGGGCCGGAGTAGGATGGCAAAAATAGAAAAGAAGCAATAAATACAGAATCCACTGCTGAGGGAAAGCCCAAGTATTTGGTCACTGGCTGAACAAAGTAAAACTTCCAAAATCAGCCCCGAGTGGCTGCAGGTGTGGCAACCCCATGGAGAAATGGGGAAGGGATAGTGGGCCCTGAAGTAAGAGGAAAAAGAATTCAGCCCTGGCCTTGCCTCCTTGGCTGATCGCGAAGCACTGAAGTAGAAAAGTCTCACACTCATGGGGCAAAATGGAACAAGAAGCCGCGAGTGACCAGAGAACTGGAGACGAGCGAGAACCATCGGCTTAAGGGAGATTATTAACATCCCTGAGAAAACAAACACCAAAACCTGTACAGTGCAGTAGCCAAGAACGGCTTTTGGTTTTCTAGCAAAAGAAAGGAAAGTCATGAGATATGAATGAAATGACCTCACCTTCTTTTATAGAAATGGATAGAATGAAAGCTAGTCATACATATTGACAACTAACATTTTATATTTTTAAAACCAAAAGATTAAATTCAATATCCTTAACCTTTTGAAATACATTTTTCCATATTCACATCTATCCCCTATTGCTCCATGGATTACACTATGGTGATTCTGTGCTGCAGCACTTTAGCTACAATGGGACTACATTTCCCAGAATCCCCTTCCTATGCAGTCCTGAGTGATAGTTTTTGGAAAGACAAATATGCATGAGTTTGGAAGCCCAAAGTAAAACCACAGGCCAGGCTTGCTGGTTGGTGCAAGGCCCCTAATACCACGGTAGCTTAGACACCACACTGTTGACCACTGGGTCCTCTTACAGATAGTAGGAGACCGAAAATTTGTCCAGATCTGCTTTTAGCATTTCTCCAAGGTCAAGGCCAAGCAACAGGAGAAATGCAGCCATTTCTCTGAGAGCTGGTGTGGGCAGACATAGGAGCGGGTTGCAGTTCCCTCCCCCACACTCTAAGTTTGCTGCAGCAAGTCCATTCGAGTTTGCTTCAGCCTACTCTGACTTACATTTCTCTTCTGCTCTGCAGATATTCTAGGCCATGGTTAAAGAGGCTATAGCCTTCCACAGATGTCTCTACCAGCTTCCTTCTGGGGCCCTGATTACTAAGTTTTTTCTCTCCCAGACCTTTGCTTCTTCAGCTTCTCCCAGTTATGAGATGCCTGACCCCTATCAGAAATTCCTTACAGGGGGCAGAGATGGCTCGCTGGGTAAAGCATCTACAATCCCAGTGTTCATAAGGTGCAAGGGGGAGTCAGGAGAAGCCCAGAATGCACATGGGTCAGATGCCTTGCAACATGCAACTGTAAAAGAGCCAGAAGATTCTGTGTCAAACAAAGTAGGAAGTGAAGGCTGCCATCCCAAGTTGTCCTCCAATCTCCCCATGAATGCTGCGATACACACATGGCCCAGCACTCACACACAAGAATGCAAGAGCACACGTGAATACACGCACACACATAACACACACACGTAGTGGCAGGGTGTAATAAAAATTCCCAATCTATTCATCACTCGGAGTGGTCCCACTCTGCTGCAAGGACCCACACAGCCATGGATGGCCCAACTGGCATGGTGCTTCTCCACCTGACATTTCTTTAACCCGCTGTACTGTGCACGCTGATTCTGAAAGGCTCACTAGCTGCTAGGAAAGGATGGCACCACTGTTAAATGCATCTCCGTATTTAAACAGTCATCATGACAAAGGAGGGGTCAATAGTAAAGCATACCCTAATATAGGGTCTGGGGAAGCTGTAGGCTCCCAAGCCTGACCCCAGGTGTCACTATAGCATCCAGAACTACAGAGCTCCAGCTGGTAAGCATGAAGAGAGGAGGAGGAGGAAAAGGAGAAGGAGGAGGAGGAAGAGGAGAAGGAGGAGGAGGAAGAGGAGGTGGAGGAGGAAGAGGAGGAAGAAGAAGAAGAAGGAGGAGGAGGAGGAAGAGAGAAGAAGAAGAAGAAGAAGAAGAAAAAGAAAGATTCGGGCACAGGGCACTGCCCGGGTACTGGATTTTTCCCAGCCCAGCCCAGCTCCCCCTTCCAGCTGCGGGGTCCTAGGACCTCACAAAGCAGCAGGCTCCAGGGCTAAGGCTCTGGGGATCTGGGAGTGAGTGCAGGGAAGCAGGGGTTATTTGTGCCAAGGAGCTACATCCATCA
>JAQHUG010000002.1:16930248-16947831 GCA_028555095.1 Dicrostonyx torquatus
AGCGGGAGGGCCGGGAACAAGGGGAGTAAATGTAAATTTTTCTTTTAACAATTAAAAAAAGAAGAAGAAGAAAAAGGAAGAAACGTCTAGCTTTTGTTATTTTAGTCCTGTTATACTGGCTGAACTTGAATTCTAACTGATGCAGATGTTCAGTGTTTTCTTAAGTTCACTTATCTAAGTAGATGTATATTTAAAAAAATTTTTTTAAAAAATCATTATTCCTTTTTTCTGACAGTGTAGCCTCAGAAGAAGCACACACTTACCTACCTATAGCCTGTCTTCAGAAGAGACAGACTGTGTCTCTTGATGTGGATACAGGAGGATGATGCACTATTTTTACTCACTCTTACTTCTAATGCCTCTTCAGTGAGAGGACAGAGCTAAAAATAGACTGTTGTGTCTGAGTTTAGAGTGTCTCCTAAAGGTCTATGTGCACAAGGCTTGCTTCTAGCCTATGGTGCGGTGAAGTTAGGAATGGTACACCCTCTTGGCAGGACCTATTAGAAAGTCACTAGGCCTTAGGGATACACCCTTGAAGGAGATTTTAGGATCATTGCTTCCTCCTGCCTTTCTGCTTGTGTCAATGAAGAGTACATCCCTTGGTGTGCACTGTCTGTCCTGCTATTCACTGCCTCACTATTGGCTCAATGGCAAAAGGGACACGTGATCATAGATGGAAAGCTCAGTCACCATGAGGCAAAAAGAATCTTTCCTGTTTTTAAGCTGATCTTCTCAGATATTTTGGCACAGTGACAGTAAGCTAATTCATTAACATTTACTCTCAAGACCGATGGGGAACTGGAACTACCAGCTGAGGACCAAGCCCTTCAACACATGAGCTTCTGGAGGGGGCAGCCTTCATATCCAATACCTAACCCTAAGTTTAAGGTACATTTAAAAAGAAAAAGAGCAGAGTACCCTTTATGGGAGCATAAAGGTTAAGTAACAATAAACCTTCTAATTGTTTCCAAAAATCAAACTGGATTTCCTACCGAGAGGAACTCTGTTCTAACGCAATGAGATAGCAAGTGACTCGCTGGAACTGAGAATCTGCTGGAATAGAAAATGTCCCCAGATCTAGAGAGAAGCGTGACATCATGCTAAAAGGCTCTAATGGCGAATAGGTTTGTCCATGTCCTGAATGGCTTGGGTCTCTGAACCCCGGCGAGGGGCAGCAGGGAAATGAAGAAAAGACAGACACACAGATACATGGACAACGAAGCTGGGACCAGAGTGGAGCTGAGATTCTCTAACCACTGACAGCCTGGAACCTCAAGGCATTTTACTATGTACAGTAAGGGTGGGAATTTAGCTAGGCTCTGTAGGCCTCTCTGCAGGTGAACAGTCCCAGGCTATAAACAGAGAAGAAGAAGCTGCAGTTGCCAGGCACTGCACACACTGGTCAATGGTTCATAAACACACATACCCAGACTTGGTATGTGAGGAGAGCTTTGCCTGACCCAGATGGGTAATGGCTTTGCCAATTTACTGTGGGCCATTGGTATCTGAGCCATGGACATGCCTTGTTCACGTCAAAATACACATTCACTCAGAACTCCACTCACTCGGGGCTTCCTCTACTCTCTACATAGGTTTATTCCAAAAGTCCCAGATCAATGACTCTCTTATGATACCATGTACCACAGCATCCACTCTTTCAACTGAAGTGGGTCCACGAAGGCATGCCTGTTTTATGATTTTTCTTAGATTCTAAGGTAGCCCTTGACAATTCAAAGAATTGGATCAAAAAATAGTTATACAAAATAAACATTTTTGGTTTCATGATGAGCATAGAAGACAAAAGATTCTGGCAAAGAAAGCCAGTAGATTCATAGCCACCATGCAGCATTTATCAGATGAACAAACCTCACTGTACTTTCTTATACAGGAAAGTATTACAAACAGTTGTCCTTCAGTACATGATAACACCCACACCTTATTCTCCTATAGAATATGGTGTCTTTCTTGAAATAAAAATATACAAATGATGGTTCACCAGCTGCCATTAGTTTAAAGAACCAATACAGTCACATTCATATATCATGGGTGAACAACTTTCTGAAAACAAGCTATATTATATCTTGTATATTATATATATATTATATCTTAATAATCAGGATCAATAATGAGACAGACTAATCAGATGCTACAGTATAGTAATATTTAATCTATCTGCCCCTTCACAGTATATGTGGGGAAATCTATCTACGTATGGTACTAGAGGTTTGCCTCCTTCTGACTACACAACTTAGTTACAGTTGCTTAGCCCTGAATTGCTTCAGCTGACTAGGCACATTACAGGGTCCACCAGATTACTATCTTTCTTCTTCTCTGGAATTTGAAAGAAAAAAAATCATATCTAGAAAGTGATATTTTAGAAGAGGGTATAAAATTTAAACAATGAAGTAGTAGGATTGGGGCAGGAGAGGCTAAAGCAGCATGTTCAAGAGTATTAGTTAACTGAGATCAGGCAAGCCAACTCTGCTGGTAGATGATAAGAGGCCAACACATGGGATATACCATAGGCTAGTCAACTTGTCTCTTAGAAGATGAGAACAAGGTCTGGCCTGTTCATGACTGTTTCCTAGCATTGAGCATGGCTCCTGGTGAGTAACAGCCAAGTCCCCTGACAGACATCACCTGAATACATAGTTAATGCATTAGCAGTGAATGGCTAGGGCTTGTCTTCTTTCTAGAAACACCTTTACAAGGCCAGAGATGACATTCCTCCATGGAATTCCCTTCTTCAGTGGGGAGCCTATGCATGCCTCTTGGTCTGAGACTGGGAAGAGTTGTCTTTATTAGAGAAGATCGATCACCTTGATCCTTATAGTTAGTTTCAAAATTAACTCTACTTAATAGAGGGATTGAGGAAGGAGAGGAAGAGGGAGGAGAAAAAGAGGAAGACAAGAAAAGAGATGGCAGTTGGAGGACGATCAAATCTGAGAAGAGAATGTTAGAGAAACACTACCTCCTCAACCTCCCTACAAAAAGGTTGAGACTCCTTGTGAGGCAAAAGACTACAGAATGGAAATAAACAAACCATCACAGCAAGTACCTCTCTAAGATTGAACAGTCCAAGTCTAGAAAGTGCAAGAGCCTTGCAGGCAGGCAAATCCCTGTAAATTGTCCATCTGCATTGTGTTCTATGGAACTAACCACACATTCATTGTCCCATTTAATGAGAGCATGAAATTCCCCAGAAAACTGGTCTAGTTAAAAAAAAAATTACTCAAAGAAATAAGAAAATTCTTCTTATCTCATAATTCACTTCTAATTCATTATTACTGAAATGCATCAATCATATCTTTCAAAAAATTTACATAATTAATTGTTTTTCCTTCCACCCATAAAGAGAATCAGAATATAATGCGATCTCAGTAAAGTTGCATTCATAAAACACTACAATACCTTTGAGCAATGATTCCCTTGCTAGGTGTGATTCACATCTAGTCAATTGTGCTAAAGTATGCTCATATGATGAGAATAGTGATGAGTAACCAATCCTTTAAACAAATATGGCTTTGTTCTTTTCAGAAGCAGGTATACACGAGGCACATTTTCCACCTTTGCAGACCATCAGGGACCACTAGCATGCTCATCTGCATCTTGTATTTACAAGAGTCTATCCTAATAGATTGCTTGAACCGATTAAAGGCAGCACAAAACAATTATCGAGTGAAAGAAAAAAAAGGAATAAGAAGTGAAGTACTTACTCGGTCCTAGACCAATTGAAAAAGCAGCAACATACACAAGCAAGCTGGCCAAGGACAGCCATTTGTAAGCAGCTGGGACAACAGCAGGGTCTGTGACTACCTGGTGTTCACTTTGGCTCAGTCCAGCATTTGGTAAAGATGTGAGGGTCATCTCCCCTTTCTGCTCCATGCCATGTCCCATAGGCATGAATGAGCCCCTGCTGTGTGGGGAGACTCCTTTAAAGTGCTCCCCAAGACTGCTGTTGCCAGTTGACAGGTTGCCGATTGCATAGAACACAGGCTCCTCTAGGGACTGGTTAAGAGGGCTATGGCTTCTGCAGATATTGGTGAAATTCATGTTGATGTTGAGATTCACAATGCCCATGGTCAACAGTGAAGCAGCCATCACAGAGGAGCCAATGCAGAGGAAGGTTTTGCTACCAACGTGGTCCACAAGGAGGGTTGCTGGGATGGTGCTAACCACTTTGACCACTCCAACCCCAGTGGAGGCGAGGCTGGCTGCTTCATTGCTCTGGAAGCCAACGGACTTCAAGACAGTTGATGCATAGAAGAGTATGTTTGGCTGGCCAGTGGTCTGTACAAAAAACACCAGCGTCAGACCTATCATGATTCGGGTCCTCATGTTGTCCTTGGAGCGAAACAGATCCCAGAAACTATACTGATATTCATCTTTCAAGGAAGACTTGATCAAAGTGAGTTCTTCAGTGGTGTCTGAGATCACTCTTAACTTCCCGAGGACTTTGCCAGCAGCCTCCTCTTGCCCTTTCATCACCAGAAACCGAGGACTTGGTGGAAGAAAGTACATCGCAATTGCTTGCAAAAGCCCCAGGGGAACCACAAGACCAAACATATACTTCCAACCATTGAAGACATTGGCAAATGCATAGTTTGAAATGTAGGCAAAGAGGATACCGATGACAATCATCAGCTCATTCAGGGACACGAGGAGGCCTCTTCTGTGCTGGGGAGCAATCTCTGCAATGTACACACACGTGGCAATGGAAGACAAGGAGATGGACACCCCGACGGCAATGCGCCCCATAATGAGAACAGTGTAGGACAAGCTCATTATCAAGACCAAGCTTCCGAGTCCTAGGAGGCACGATGACAGGATGATGGTGAGCCTTCTCCCATACCTGTCTATCAGCACGCCTCCAGTGAGCGAGGCCAGGAATGCTCCAATGAGCAGGGAGCTCACGACCATTTCCTGCTCGTGGCAGGTCAGGGCTAACAGGGTTCTGATCTGAAGAAGGGCTCCAGAGATGAGCCCCAGTTCGTAACCCACCAGGAGGCCACTGATGGCTGCCGTGACAGATGTCAGGAAGGTGAACATACTGCAACCTGCAAGCAGAAAAAGGAAACTGTGAAATCATTTCAGAGAGATCATTTCAAACATGCCCATCCAAATGGAGGCTTACCTTTGGGTAAGACTTTCGTAATGTGGCTTTAGACACACATACACACAACTGTGGTAAACTAATGCGCCATGGTAAAATAATACACTGTCAAAGATAATTCACAACAGAATGAAAAATCATTTTTCTTTGTTGTTTAGGAGAGGAGTCATGAAGGCGTTTATGAAGTCTGGCTTCCTTCTGGCTAGGATGTTGGTGTTGTTTTCAGTCAAGAGTAGGTAGCTTTACAAGATAAGCAGCTGGCAGATGATAAGGACTGAACAAAATGGTTAGCTGCTAGTGTGTGCCTTTGGCATTGGATTAGATGTCCTGATAGCCTGGTTGTCCAAGCCCAACCCAGTTCTCTAAAGACAAACCTCTGAGGGCAGAGGAGGGAAGGGACCTGTAGAAGAAGGTGTGGGATCCTGGCTTTGTGAAGCCCACAGAAACCAGCCCCCAAGGCTCTTGCCTTCAGTTCCTCAGTGGCCGCCAGCAGGCTGTACTGGGCCTTTGCCCATGCTCACAGGAGTCTTTGAACAAGGAGTAGAGGTGGGAGCAGGAGAGGAATGAATGCATAAACAAAGTCAAGGCTGTGTTAGAAATAAGGAAGGGAAAAATGGATGCGGGCCAAGCAGCCTACAGTGCGTGTTGCTCATGAGAAGAAGAAGGAAGGCAGAATGCAGCAGAGAGGAACAGAGGGAAATTGGAAGTCTTTTTAATGTAAAATCCTAGGGAAAAGGGGGAAAGTGAACAATTACTGCTTTTCAGTAATGGGAATGCATATATATTCATCAGCTCATTCAGTAACACAATATACATATGTATGCATATAACATACATGCATCCCCATTACTGAAAATAATATATATTAAAAGATATATATGGGTTTGCAGATATATAGGTATGTGTATGTGCATCTTATAATGTGACAAAACCAAAACTGAACAAACAGGAAGTGGTGACAGGGGCTATATATAGTGACAGTTATTTCTTGGACAGGACAGAGAAGCTCTTGTCATGTCTCAGGAACAGAAAGAAGGACAGCATGCAGGGTGTGTGGCCCATGAGCCTGCCAGTAGGAAAAGGCAGAGAGTTTAGATGGGTACAGAGGAGGTTCTCTGTATAGGGCAGACTTCATGGGGACACCTTTCATTGTGCTCCAAGGATAATGGGCTACACACCCCCAGAGTAAGTCAGAGAGTATGAGCACCACAGCTTTCTTAGTTTGGGAGGTGCTAACGCTTTGGTAGGGAGACTAGATCTCCAAGGGCCAAGACTGGTCACTGGTCCCAAGGACATCACATACAAGAGATGACGTCAGCTCAGACTGTGCTCAGGCGGAACTGGAGACAAGTAAACAAATACAAGACTTTCTGTCAAGGCAAACAAGTGCCCATGACTGTAATTTCGCATGAGTTGGAGGTGAACTAAACACCTGAGTGGGTTGGTACCTCAAATGGTGCTTTGGTTGAACAGTTAAGTGGATGCTTCTACAATACTCAATAAACATGTGCATGTTTCTATAGAGTGCCTGGTGAAACAGAGCTTCTAGGAAAGGCCAGGAACAGAACTGTTATGTATGGTAACAAGAGATATGAACATCAGAATCTTCATTCTGGACTTATTAAAACATTTTCTTTATTTCCTCATAAAAATGTCTGCTGGGAGGTGGTTGGCACACAACTTTAATCCCAGTATTTGGGAGGCAAAGGCAGGCAGAGTTCTGTGAGTTCAAGGCCAGCCTAGTCTACTTAGCTAGGGCTCCATAGAGGAACCCTGTCTCAAACAAACAAAAAAGCAAAACAAAACTAAGTAAACCAAAACAAGAACAACAAAATAAACTAGTCAGCTCTTTTGAAATAAAGAGGTCAAATAAGGTGACCAAGTCATTTCACATCACAAACAGCCAAGTTATTCACCACCACCAGGAACTTAGTGGCGTATGTGAAGTGAGTGGGCAATTAAAAATGAATAAATAAGCTGAGGCTGGTGTTGTAAGCCAGTTGGTAGCAGCCTTGCCTAACATGCTCAAAGCCCTTGGTTCAATCCCCAACAATGCATAAAAACCGAGTTTAGTGCACATGCCTATAATCCTAGTACTCTGGAGATGCAAGGAAGATGAACATAAATTCAAGGTCATCCTTGGCTACATAGAGAATTCAAAGTCTGCCTGGGCTACAAAAGATGTCAAGGAAGGAAGGAAGGAAAAAAGGAAGGAAAAAAGGATGGAAGAAAGGAAGAAGGAAAGAAGCAAGCCACGAATCGTAAGATAAATGAGAGAATAATAAAATAATCCACATCAAATAAAGCTAACTTATATGGATTAAACCATTAGGTTAAAACTGAATCAATAATTCACCTAGTCAGAAAATAACTATGAAGCTCCATTATATAGCAGGTGCTTTTCTAGGTGCCAAAATACAAATACACATATACACATAAACACACACACAGAGTGAAATAAAACAAATACGGTCTTGGCCTACAAGAAATTTAACCACCTGGTGACATTTCTCTTATTTATTATTTTTATTTTGGTTTAGTATATATGAAATTACTTAGTTGCTTACAGATCCACTCATGTCCTCAGTTTCCAGACACACCTTTTCCCCATATGGTCTTAAAACATTCCCACCAGCAAACTCCTCCACTGAAAAGAATATCAGGTGAAATCCTTACAAATGAATACAAATTGTATATTCTTTGTGTGGGTACGTATGCGCGAGCGTACGTGCGTGCATGTGTGTGCATGTGTGTGTGTGTGTGCATGCGTGCGTGTGTGTGATGAAGTGTGGTATGTGCAAATGGTAAGGACAGAGGACCACTTTCAGGAGTCAGTTCCCTCCTTCCATCTTGAGACAGGGGGTTCAGTCTCAGGCATCCAGCTTTGTGGGACAAGTGCTTTTACCTGCTGAGCTATCTTGCCAACCCAAGGGCAATGGACTTTCTTTTGTGGCTACTTATTTTATCTTTGCTTTCTGTGTATGGGCTTGTGCATGCATGTGTCTGTCAACTGGTAACTAGCCTCTGTTGTACTAATTGATGTGACTGGTAATTCTTGAGCGTGAAACCTTGGAGGCAGACTGAGTGAGGCAGCAAAAAGGGTGTTCACAGTGACAGAAGTAGCCAGGGACAAGTTAAGCATGTAGCGGAACTGACAGCTGAAGCAGCTTAGGGAACAGACTGTCCCTGCCACCTTGCCCTTCCTTGCTTTCCCTTTTGGTAGATGTGGGAGTGTTTTTCTACAAAGGGGACTTGTGGTGATTCGAGGGCCTCTCCTTGGAAGCTCTAATGTTCTGCGTTGGAGAGATCTGCAGGGGGTGGATAGGGTGGTAGCTTTGTGTGGTCTAGTCTGGAAAGATCTACTCCTTACAAAAGAGGGGCCTGGCTCCTGCTACTGCTTTCTGGACTTAGATAATTTGCCTCTTTCTTTAGCCAGGGCACAAAACACTGAGAAACAGGGATATGTCTGGAAGCCAACCCAGTTTGTCAATGTCCTTGAGACCTGGAACACTGAGTATAATTGTTCAGTGAATAATGATAGCATTTCTCTAGGAATTGTTGAAATATTTTACTTTAACCTGTGTACACCACAGCATATTATTCTCTCATTAGCTATCTTTCTATTTCATCTATCCCTGGTCAATTAGCCATTAAAAGGATAAAACCTTGCAGTAGGATATTCGATGACCTCAGCCCCGTGGGGAGATCTTAGCAACAGTGGTAAGAATTAGGGACTTAGCTGTTACAAATCTGAATTGTCCCCACTGTGTCATTCAAGGAGCACTATCCCAAACTATTATCCTCACCTTACTGCTGGGACTTACGACAACAGAAGTTCCCATTCAATCCTGAGGCTGTCCCATTGGGCTTTGAATTCTAGTTCAGTGCATAATGCTTCCAAGATGGCCACCCATGACTCCTGAAGACTTCCAACAGAGCACATTTCCTGGTACTGCTTTCTCACAAAAAAAAAAGTCACGAAAGAGACACAGCACGGCCTTTTCTTGGACCTACTGTTGGTTAATGATGACAGGAACAAAATGCTATCCTATAGACAGTAGGAAGTAGACATAACTTTTCTAAGAAAGCTGACCATGAACAGAATGAATTGGATGTAGTCTGAGGTGATGGCAGGAGACAAGGTTTGGGTTTGTCAAAACACAAATGGAAGAGTTTGGGACAGCTGGATGGTCTGAGAGACAGCCATGGCTAGAGCAGAGAAGAAGAACACCTAAAATTAATGTAAAAACAAAACATCAGCAACAAAAGCTACTCCTTGATGTCAAGTTAAAAGCTTACGTCCAGCATCCCAAAGCATTTTGTCACGGCCCTGCTTCCAGCTTCCCCCTTTTCCACATTGCTGCTCTCCATAAAAGTGTCACAGGGGAGTCTCAGCTTCCTAAGCTGAGGCAAGAAGAGGGTGGCCAACTCATGGCACACACGGAGACCATTAGGAACCCATAGGCTGTTGCGTTCTGCTTGTCCCAGTGTCTTCTGGCTACCTTGTTGGAAGGCCCACACCCGCACCAGAGAAATCCTGGTGCCTTTTGATTGAGTGAGGACCCCTTCCCAAGGTGATATGAAGACACAGTCACTATCAAGAGGCCGTGTGCAAAGGAGCACACAGAGCCGGCTGACAGGTGGCACTGGGCAGGGGACTGCAGCGCTGGCTGCCACAACAATAGTTGCCCTGTCTCTGCTCGCGGTGAGCCACATGAAACCATGACTGTAGCCCACACTCAACGCAAGATGCTCCATTTTCCACAATATTTGAGTTTCTGCCTGCTTTCTTCTTCTCTTTCTCCCCCAGATGCCAGTCCTGGCGTACGTACATAATGGGCACACAATAGATACTTGCCGCCTCACTAAATCCCACAGTGGGCTGAAAAGCATGCACGCACAGGTTTCCTTGGCAAGCAGCCAGGTAATTATACAACTTGACCAACTGTGAAAGCTTCTCAGATTTAAGGAGCCCTCCTCTGTGTATTGTTCGAGAAAAACTTGCAGTTACCCCTCAAGCGGCCTGCCTATTGTGTTCATGGCTTTTCGCTCCTTCACCCTAGGTTCCTTTGATCCCAACTCATCTTTCAACGGCCACCTCAAGTGCCACCACTCCTGGGAAGACCCTCTGTAGTGCTGTGGTTACCCTGCTTAGCTGCATTTTGCTGGCTCGTCCAGCCCCTCTGCAAAGACTTCACAGAAGGACTGTCTCATGAGAGGCACTGGTCCCTGGACCTAATCATCCTTACTTTTAGGCTGAAAATTAACTTGAAGGTCAAGTTCTGCTCTCCACACTTCTCTAGTCTCGCTCTTAATCTTCTGCACCTGGCAAGATAATCAGTGTTTGCCGATATTGTGACTAGAAACAGCGCGGCAGAATGTTCTTCCTGCTTCCTCTCCTTCACAAAGCTGTATTTGATACTGCTAACATCCAGGACTTTACAATTACATACATGCTTGCTATTTGAATAGCATACTGCCAGCACTTCCAAAACAATGTCAGAACAATTATTAGCTTGTTACTATCACACTACAGCAGGGACTATAAAACCTTGTGTGTACCTGGGTTCCAGTAGCATAGCCTTGGGTATGAGCCTGTTCTGTGTGACTGACAGGCTGCTCTCACTCACTGTTAGCGGTTCCCTTTCCTGCAGCACTCTCCAAGGACCAAATTCTCTGGCCCACCTATACATCATCTACTGTTTCCAGAAACTTCTACATTCTTTCCTGGACTTGTGAAGCTCTTCACGCTGCACCATCCCCCATAAATCCACCAGTGTTCTTCCTCATCTCTATCCATTTCAGGAATCTTAGTCATCTTTGCGGATAGAGCTCACAGATCTCTACTTCTTCAGAATCTCCTAGACTTCCCTTCTTTGATTAATATTAATGGTGTATTTGTAGTCTATAGTGCCCAGGTGACAGGTAGTCATGTAGTCACGTGTGTGTGACCTTAGGCTGAAACACTGACAACAAGAGGGTGCACAGCACGGGCAGAGAGGCTCTAGGATGGCTCATGATGGAGGGAGTCTGACTGAGCCAGAAGATTGCGGCACATAAACACCCAAAACCTGAGTGTACACAGTCTTTAGAGGCCACGTCCCATGGAGAGCTATAGTACAGAGTTCCCAACCCCAAGATGCTGCTTTTTGGTCCTGTGATGTGTGTGGTGGCCCAATGGTGGTACATATTGGGCACCAGCTTTTGTCTATCTCCTACAGGTCTTCTCCTTACCTGCACCTTGTTGTAAGCAAGGCCACTTGTTGGTTCCCGGCTGCTCAGCCCCAAAATAATCACACAGAAACGTATTATTTAAATCACTGTTTGGCCCATTAGCTCTAGCTTCTTATTGGCTAACTCTTACATCTTAATTTTACCCATTTCCATTAATCGTGTATCACCACGTGGCTATATCTTACCAGCTAAAGTTCCGGCATCTGTCTCTGGCGGGGGGTTACATGGCTTCTCCCTGACTCTGCCTCCTTCCTCCCAGCATTCAGTTTAGGTCACTCCAATCCCCGCCTAGCTCTGCTATAGGCCAAAAGCAGTTCCCTTATTAACCAGTGATATTCACAGCATACAGAAGGGAATCCCACATAGCACCTCTAATTGTCCTTCCAGCACCCAGCAAGACCCAGACCAATGGAAACTTGACCTCCCTTGAGAGCTACTATTTTTGACTTTTCCAGGAAGGAGGATAAAAACATCATTTGCTTACACTTTCTTTCTTCCAATCCTCATCAGATGTTGCCATAGTTTGAATGTTTTTAGTCCCTTAGATATCTGTATGTTGGAGACTTGATGCCAGTGTGGTGATTCAGGAGGTGGTCATTCCAGTGGAAGGTTCTTAGGTCACAAGAAACCTTACCAATGAGAGGGAATGCAGAGGACAATGAGAGGGAATACCGATATCAATGACAGGGAGTACCGATGTCAATGACAGGGAGTACCTATGTCAATGACAGGAAGTACCGATATCAATAACAGGGAGTATCGATGTCAGTGACAGGGAATACCGATATCAGTGACAGGGAGTACCTATGTCAATGACAGGGAGTACCCATGCCAGTGACAGGGAGTACCGATGTCAGTGACAGGGAATACCGATGCCAGTGACAGGGAATACCAATGCCAATGACAGGGAATACCGATGCCAGTGACAGGGAGTACCAATGCCAATGACAGGGAGTACCGATGCCAGTGACAGGGAATACCGATGTCAGTGACAGGGAGTACCCATGTCAGTGACAGGGAATACCAATGCCAATGAAAGGGAGTACCGATGTCAGTGACAGGGAGTACCGATGCCAGTGACAGGGAATACCAATGCCAATGACAGGGAGTACCAATGTCAATGACAGGGAGTACCGATGCCAATGACAGGGAGTACCAATGCCAATGACAGGGAATACAGATGCCAATGACAGGGAATACCGATGTCAATGACAGGGAATACCGATGTCAATGACAGGGAGTACTGATGTTGTGGAATGGTTTTGTTTTGGTTTGATTTTTTTTTCCTCTCTTTCTTCACTTTATAAAGATGGTGTCTCACATGGCACATGCTGACTTTAAACTTAGTTCGTAGCTAAGGATAACCTTGAACTCCTGGATCCTTCTGCTTCCATGTAGCACATGCTGGACTTACAGGCATGCACCACCACATACAACTCTACCGTGGGCTTTGGTGTGAATGAGCTCTTACGCATGTCTGATCCTGACCTTGTGCTTTTGGCTTTCTGGTTTGTTATAAGCTTTTTCTTCCTCACATGTGCTCCCAACATTATAACCTTTTGATCCCCACAACTAGCCAGACTAAGGGAGGTCCTCAGCTTTGGACTTCAGCCTCTAAAAACATATGATAAATAAATGAAGTATTTAAATAAACAAAGTATGGGACTGGAGAGATGGCCCAGTGGTTAAGAGCACTGACTGCTCTTCCAGAGGTCCTGAGTTCAATTCCCAGCAACCACATGGTGGCTCACAGCCATCTGTAATGAGATCTGGCGCCCTCTTCTAGCATGCATGCACACATGGAGGCAGAATGTTGTATACATACTAAATAAATCTTAAAAAAATAAAGTATAACTATAACTAAACACATGCCTCAGGTGCTTAGTTATAGTTAAATAATAGCCACCTAATACAGACATTCCATTAATTTTTTTGTAATCCATTGTTATAAAATTTTCTTTGAGAACAAAATTAGCTTTCTAAAATTTATGTTTTTGGTAAAAGTGGGGGAAAATAAAACGTCACTCTTCTCTATTGTACTTGGAATGTACTGGCCAAATACCAGATTTTCTGAGTTATTTTTTTTATTCACAAGCCCGTTATGATGCCTTTTACTACAAGAACACAAAGACCTGAAAACCAGGGGCTTAATGCATCACAGAATTTGTTTCAACTTCAAACGTATTTAATGACAATGTCCCTGTTGGGTTTGGTTTTTCCAGTGATTTCCTTAGCCTTCCTCTCTTTTCCTCTCCCTTCCCCTGCCTTCTCTCTGCCTATCTTAAAGCACAGATGCTCTTTCCAGCCCCGACCAGACTTGTGGAAGTCCTAAAAATCACAGTGATGAAGAAGTGCAGAAAGACGTAATGATGACAAACTGTGGGAAGGGCTGGACTGTGGAGCGAAACACTCAACCCTTGGAGAAGTCAGCTCCTGTGGAGTTGCTTTCCTTTGTCTCTTCTGCATATACAGCAGGACCTCTCAGGAGTCCAACGTGTCACTCGCTGGCCTTAGACATTTTTGTAGCATCTTCATTTTACTCAGTGGTGCACCTTACTCCCTGACGACTATGTCCAGTTTTTAAGGCTGCTGCCATTTTGCATGTGTTTCTGTGTCTACGTCGGTTTTCAATAGATGGCTAAGAGGAATTTAATTAAAAAAAAAAAAAACAACCCCACAGCCATCCTGCCTAGCCACCTCTGATGTTTCTAGATGGAACTTCTTAGCGTGTGGGAGCTATGTTAAGATACAGACGTTTAAAAGTCCATATTGTCTTAGAAAGAATTCCCGTGACTATTTAACAGGTTTTTCTTTTAATAGTAACATACCTTTCATTTTGCAAAATTTCAAATGTATGGACACTTGTTTAACTCACATACATAGGAGTAGTCTTTTGCCACTGCAATTTTTAGTTAATAAATATAAAGTCACAAAGAAATCATAAGAGGATTTGATGTTTTTTTATTTAAAAATGATTGAAAATTTGCCCTCTTGTGGGCTTTGCTGTTGTCTTGTTTGTTTTGTTTTTTGAGAATGGGGTCTCAGGTAGCCTGGACTGGCCTTGAACTTGCTATGTAGACAAGGAAAGCCTTCAACTCCTGATATTCCTGTCTTTTATGTACCGTGTGTGGCTGGGACTATGATAGTGCACCACTGCACCTGGCTCCCTTTGTGCTCTGTAAATCCTTAAATAGGGCAATGAGGTGGGAAGAACATAAGTAATATTGTAAATCCTATAATGGGGGTAACTTTAGAAAGAGCTCTTTTTTAAAATGTAGGTCTGCATGATCACACAGGCATTGAGAGAGCTGCTCACAGGGAAGTCTGCCAATGGACAGATGGACCAAGGAGACAAAGGGAGAAAAGACTGAAATACTTCATATGATAAGGGAAAATTCAGAGAGAAAAGTAGGGAGGCAGGAATAAAGAAGGACTAAAAGTGCAAGACGTAGGAGCAATGGAAGAAAAGGGTAGGATATGTTGTCGATGTCCAGAGACGAGGGTGGGAAAAGAAGCCAAGGGCCCAATTTGGTGAGGGACCCGAAGATTTTAAAAAGCCAAGTTTGCAATAGATTTCCTGCGGTGGATGTGACAAGGGACCTTGAGGAATGTGCTCAGCAGTCACTTTCTGAAGAGCCTCTGTGGCTGGGATTTGAGAACAGGGAGGGAAAAGTCACAAGTCCTTTGGAGATTCTGTGCCTGAGGGCAGAAGCAAAGGTAGGGAGTCTGGGGGCTTAAGGATTCAGCCACAGAGGGCTGGCCCAAGCTTTACTTTCATATTGAAAGCCTGATGACCTTCGAGAGTCCACTCTGGTGGACTTTCTAAACTGCTGTGGGCTGTTTCCCAGGAGTTTCTCCTTGCCGCACACCAAGCTCCTCCGGCAGTCCCCTGCATGCGGCTCCAGATTCCTGCGTTGTCCGCTTCCCTGCTCCATACCTGCTTCTGCTTTGGAGTTCTAGACCAGGATCTTGAACCTGGTGGGTTTTTAAATTGTTATTTAACAGAGTAACTTTTAGCCCCATGTGACAAGTACAAAGCCTCCAGCAAAGAAAAAAATACATAGTCCCTCTAACTTAAAAAAATTAAGAAAAAAATTTTAAAAAGTAGAAAAGAAATACATATACATTTTGTGTGTGTGTGTGTATGTATATAGCATGTCACAGAACCAAGTATTGTAGATGAATATATCTGTATGTCTTAATCAAAAGACATCCTGGAAGGTTTGCTATAACCTCCAATATATAACCTGTCAACCAGTCCATAGTTGATCAGCATGACACTAGGCAGTACATAATTTTAATCACTTAGATTTTTATCTTTCAGATGAGCTGGTAAAAATCTACAGGCAAGGTACTACACTAGATCCTTATCTTGAAGCATCATACAGTGTGTCTCTTGTGCAGTTAGCTAATCAGTACATTTCTGAATGCAAATCCTCTTTTGCTGACTCCAATGAGTCCTTCTTTATTCATCTTGTGCATTGACCAATCACACGTATACCATGTGTAGCCCTGTCTTGGGCACAGATGGTAGACAAAGCTTGTCTTGATGGTCAGCACCACCAGCTTTGGAGACGCCAGTGAGCACCAAGGTCCCCAGGATATCACTGGTGACGATCCTTTGCTATCCACACTGCATCTCTGATATTCATGCTATAATACAGAGAAGCATAATCCATATTATGAATTATGCAGAACTTTGCAAGCACTGTCAAAAAGCTAAGATCTCTGATGGCTAAAAAATACATACATTATTTATGAATTTATTATAGCATTTATGCCTGTGTGTGCAAACTTGTGTGCGTGGGGGAGGGTGCATAATGGGGGTACATGTAGAGGTCTGAAGACAACCCCAGCTGTCATCCCGGGAATGCCCTCTGAGATCAGATCTCACTGGCCTTCACCTCACAATGAGGCTAGACTGACTGGCTAGCAAACCCCAGAGACCTTCCACTTCCCCAGTGCTGGTGTTACAAGTGTGTGCCACTGTGCCTGGCATTTTCACATGGATAGTGGGAATTTAACCCAGGTCCTCATTTCTCAGCCCAGGAACTTAGAATCTCATAAAGGAAAAAAACTAACATGAAACTAAGGGGTTTCACTAATGCAGAATACAGCCAAGTCCTGAAATGAGTTCAACCCGCAGTCCTGGACTGGGAAGGTCAGGAAGTTGAAAGAGTGCTGGTTGTATGATTGGTTGAGATTCACAAGTCTGTGGTTGGAGTCTGGACTACCACCTACTCTTTCTGCGGCTGGGCAGCAGGGAACTTTGCCTCTCCCTAGATACCTGGGGCTAGACTAGAAACAGAGGGCCTGATTAGTTAGTGGCTAGACTTTGACAAGATCAGCAAGATTTACACTTTCTGTTCCTCTGTGACCGCAGCCAGAGGATTAAATAATATTTCTCAATCCACAGTGCTGGGAGAATGGCTGCTGGGTGGCGGCAAGTCCACGGTGAGCGTCAGCTGATCTTTGCTCGGCTTCTGACTCTATATGTGAAATGGGGTTAATCTTACTCCAGTGGTTATACAACATTAGAAGAGATGCTGTGCAGGCTGGAGAGATGGCTCAGCAGTTCAGAGCACTGACTGCTCTTCCAGAGGTCCTGGGTTCAACCCCCAGTACCCACATAACAGCTCACAGCTGTCTAACTCCAGGATCCAACACAGACACACACACAAGTAAAACACCAATAAAATAAAAATAAATAAATTTTAAGAAATCTAATTAAAAGAGACATTGTCATTGAAGTACTTCGCCAATGATACTCATTTCACAGGAGTCTTTTTAATCTGAATTGATGTAAAATGGAACCATATGGGGATCTGACAGGAGCTAAAGCTGATCTCCAAAAAGAAAAAAATAAAATACAAAAGGCTTCGACTCTACACCTATCAAAGGACAAAGAACTCTTTCAGGCCTGAGATGGGAGACTGAAAGAATAGATTTAAGAACCTCTGGCCCTGGTAACAGCATCAGTGTCTACCAACAAGCACTAACAGCATCAGAGTCTCTGCAGCTCCCGTGATATGCTCGTTCCCACGGCAAGGAACCTACACCTGCCAGAGCCTGAAGAGTCAACTGGTAATGTAGGGTTGGCACAGGACTGAAGTGAACATGCTTGTACTAACTCACCAGGATCCAGACGGACAAACCCACACTACAGGAAACTACAGGAACAAACCACTTAATCCATTCAGCAACTAACAGGAGCAAGAGAGACTGAGGAGTAAGAC
>JAQHUG010000002.1:16947846-16963784 GCA_028555095.1 Dicrostonyx torquatus
GAGGGAATGGCAGAGACACAGAGACAGAGATGACCACACGAGAGACAGCTGGCACCAAATCCAATCACAAAAAGTATAGACATCACATGGGTCTTCATTCAAATAAAGCATACTTACTAAACTATCAAAAAAAGAAGGCAAAAGCTTGAAACAGTTACTTATATGACATCACAGGAAATAAGATGATGCTTTTTATATCCAGTATAACGATCATGCCTTTTTTTTTACATTTGTGGATTCCCTTGTTTTTAAAACCCATATCACTTGATAATGGAGTCGCATCTTCAAAAATCATTTTTCCCCCCTATGGTTTTTCCTTGTGCGTTTCTACAGTTTAGTTCCCATTGGAAATGAAATATTTTATTAGCGTGGGAATGCTCTCTTGCTGTGCAAATTGATCCTAATTACAACTTTCCCCCCCCTCTATTCCTAAAAAGTCTTACACATCTGAAGCTTAAGATGCTATTTCAAGCAGGCTTTCAAAGCAGCTCGCCTCAGAGCGCCCAACTCCAAGGTCCACAAACGTAGAAGCATTGTGTGCGAAGTTCTGTGGACATTGCCTACGGCCCGGGACAACGTTAACAGCTGACTCACAAGCTTCTCAAGAGGCATCACGGTTGAGTGTGATGTTAAATTGCATTTGTTTATGAAGGGAAAGACATTGCTGTAAGTCCAATCAAAGGAGTGCACTTTTCTCCCTGACCCGGTCGCTAGAAGTGAGTCACTCTTCAAATATAATGGAACCGGCTGGCATTAGAATGATTGCTAAGCTAGTTCAGTCTTACTGCATTTGTACAAAGTACATAAACAGTTGGTGTGTCACTGAGACATAGCCATTTAGCTACTGTACATGTGAATTGTTATCATGTAGAAAGGAAAACCATGCCAGTGAACCAAACAAACCCGGATGAGATAGAAATAGCTCGTGCGAGTTTATGATTTACGATGCTGGTCATCTGACTCCACTTCAGCTGAGAAGCATTTCCAGAGCATTCGGTGTCTGTGGCTGGAATTGAAATTGGATATTTTTCGAGGGACTCCAAGATGAGAAATTGTCCTCATTTGGTATTTTGCAGAGTCCTTGGGGAAGTTTGGAAAAAGCTATGCAGCTTGCCCCTTTCTCAGCCCCCAAACTTGGTGCTTTTAAAGTCATTTGGTAATGCACTCCTCTGGCAAGACTGCTCACAAGGGAAAATGGACAGAGGGAGCTCCAGCTGCTCACCTTCAGAATCTTCGAAAACCAGTTCCTGCTCATACACTCTGGGTAAAAGGCTGCTTCAGCTCAGCTGTGGGAGCTCACTGCTCACAGGTGGAGGGCTGTGTCAGGCTCTCAGGAGTTTTTAACGAGGAGTCGAAACAGTACTTGCTCCCTATGAGGCATCTTTAACGGAATACTTTTAAAAAAAAATAAAATCTTCACCAATCTAGAGCTGCATTTCAAGATCAGCAGATTCCTCTGCAGTTATAGCCTTGGCTCAGGCCGCTCCATGACATTCTGAGAGCTACTTCCATCAGCTAGGGAAAGGACAAGAACATTAAGTGTCCCCTGGAACGTCCATAAGCAATGTCCTCCCAAGCTCACCTGAGAGTCCTGTTTGTTACCACTAAGCATGTTCTTGGAAACTGCTCCTTCAGCATGTCTGGCAGAGAGCAGGGCAATGTTGGAAATATTTAACACCTGGGATGGGGCAATGGCCTCTCAGAAGGGACCCTGGTTATAAAAACCAGTTCCAGCATGCAGGTGTAAGTCAGGAACGTCTCGGCCCACACAGGTGGCTTGGCTGGTTGTTCTAGCCCTAGCTACGGCCATGTCTGCCAACTCCGTGTCATAGCCTGCATGCCTGCCTTTGCTGCTCCTGGGACTGGATGCTCCTGTGGCTGTAGTGGGTCCAGGATGTGTGGCAAAGGAACAACCTCTCGGCATTCTCTCTGGGTGACAGTGCGTTCTTAGAAAGGGACAGGGCGCTACTCTTCCTGCGTGTGCCTTTGTGCTGGACCAAATCCCAGCAGCCCCTTCCAAAGAGGTCCCCTAGGAACCATTTTCTCAAGTCTCACATTGAACTAAAGTCCCAAGTTAGAATTCTGACATGATTTCCAAGCGAGGGCAAAAATGTCCCGTGTCAAAGAGGTGCTGGCTGAACCCAAAAGAAGGTGTTTACCTTTCGAACTGGTCTTATCACACAGAAGGCCTCTAGTTCCTTCCAAATCCATGTCTCCAAATCCTGCCGCTTCCTTATGTATACCTACAACTTGCTGTCAGCCATTCGTTTGTTAAATACGTGGTTTTAAGATTCAGTAATTTTGTCATTAAAAAAAATATTATTACATTTACTTAAGTTTTTATGTGGGTGTGGGTGGGTGGGTGCACGCACGCTCATGGACACTCACTATTTTTGCCCAAGATAACAGACCTATTGTTCCAATCCATCTTCTCACAGTTCACATCTCTGTCATCAGGCCCAACTGGATTGCCTGACTCTCTCTTCTCTGAAAATGCACTGATTCCCCCACAAGTTTCCTCCATGAAGACTTCCAGATGGGCAGCCCAAGAAAGCCAGACCAGCTGCATTCAGATATTCCAGATTAGGCTAAGCCTGGGGGAACACCCGGGACAGGCTTGTTTACCTGCACATACAAACTCAGCACCCACAGCTTTAAAGTCTTTAAGGACAACTCCTTAGGGTGTTCTGATTAGTGGGAGGATTCTGAAGTCCCGGCCTTTGATGTCCAGAGGGATGGACAACAGACCTTGCAGAGGGCCTGTGCGTCCGGTTCTGAGCTGGCTGGTTCCAGGGTGTTTGCTTCAGTGCTTAGAACCTGAACGCAGACAACAAACACTGCTCCTGCTTTTTGACCATTTTAGGCAGAAGAGAGATGAAAACCAGTGATGATGAGACAAAGGAGATTTCGAGAACTCTCTCTGGCCAGGAATTTGGATGTCAAAATAAGGAAAGCATGGGAGCTAAGGATGAAGGAGCAGACAGCAAAGCTCCTATGCAGGGAATCTCCAGTTAGACCTGTACCAGCCTCTGGCAACTTGCCCCTTCCACCCTGGGGGAGATGCCCTGTCTGTGTAGTCTCCCTTCACCTGTGTCAGTCAGCCCGTGGCACAGGACTTGAAACTGAAGGTCAATTAGGATGTGTCTATGAACACTGTAAATTATACTGACAATGTATTCACTTTGAGTCATTGCTTCTTGGAAAAACAATTAAGCTCATTAGCCTCTATTGATCAAGACAAAGCAGCCTTTTTGTTTATTATGTATATAACGTTTTGCCTGCATGACAGAAGAGGACGCCGTTATAGGTGGTTGTGAGCGACTGTGCAGTTGCTGGGAATTGAACTAGCCTGTGCTTTTAACCTCTGAGCCACCTCTCCAGATCCACAAAGCACCCTTTTTAATTAAAGAGTTGACCGAGGAAGACCAGCCAAGATGCTGTGTGTGTGTGCAGGAGCACTGGGGGTGTGGGTGGGAGGCGCTGAGAGTTTGTGGTCTGTCTTTCTGTTGTTCACTGTTTGTTTGTTTCAGTATCTCACATGGTTTAATCATCTTGACTTGGATTATTGACCTTATTCCCCTTTTCGCTTGCTTTATTTTCCACCTAGAAATATAGAAAAACTTTAAAATCATAAATATGCTTATATTCACCAACCCTCTGAATTATATAAGCTTGAAATACAAAGACACCAAAAAGAGCACTTGGAAAATGTTGTTTCAATAAACATCAGCCTCTTGATTAAAATGAATGAAAATATAATCTCAACATTAGAGAAGGAAACATTTGATGATTTCCTAAAAATATACAGCAAGGCTCTATAATACGTTTATACATATTGTATAAGGCTGCTCTAAGGTATCAAGAGATTCTTAAGACAATTTAGGGAAATCTAAAAGGGTTTTTACTCATCTAGATGCAAACTATACCTAACAAACTCAAAGCTGTATTCATCTGAGATCCTAGGGAAAACTTAAGGGTTTTTTTCTGCTAGATAATAAAGATTCATCTGGAATTAAATTTGATAGATTGTGGTGTTCACTATTTCGTCACAGCGATAAAAGCAGTAGCACTTTGCACTGAATTCTGCATATATGTTCAAGACATATATCTACACACTACCTCCCATGGAGATAATTGTGAATGTGTAGAATGCATGATATGAAGGTATACTGTCCTTTCAAAGTCACCTTAGAGTTGTGTGTGAGAGAGCATGTGTGTGCGTGTGTGCGTGTGTGCGTGTGTGTGTGCGTACGTGTGCATGCGTGTGTATGCATCTGTGTGTATGTGCGTGTGTGCATGTTCATGTGTGTGTCTATGCACATGTGTATGACTGTGCGTGTGTGCGTTGGAAGACAGGGCCTCACTTTGTCATCCAGGCTGGCCTATATCCTCCTGCCTCCTATTGACATTACAGGTAGGTGGTAGAAATTAGTCCATTCCTAACGTTCGTTGCAAAAGCCAGGCTGGGCAGTTACTTTTCCTCTCCACTATGACTGGGTGACACAGTGACTCCATTTAATTGACCCTTTGCTTGTCAGCACCAGTTCAGAGCTCTGCTGTCTCCTACAGCTCATTTCTCAGGAATTTGTAGATAAGACCTCTCTTAACCGCCAATCTGATTCCCCTTGCCTGCTCTTTCCAGTCAGTCAACAAGGCCCTGGGAAAAGAGAGAGGCCACATTCAGAGATGGCTCCAAGTATTGACTAGACATGGGAAAGGAAGAGCAGGCTAAGCCCAGGGCAAGGCAGGAAAAGAAAACAGCTTCTCTGTTCCTGTGATGGGACCACTTGACTTCCATTTGATGCTCTGTGGATTCCGTGCCCAAATGAGGCAAACCCACTGCTTAAACAGCCCGTTCCCAGATGAAAGGCAATGAGTGACTTCTGCGTCGCCGAGCCTTGGTGACTATTTGTGACATTCCACTAGGCAGCTTGGGAATGGAATGTGTCATGGAAGCATGCGGAGCGGATGAAAGTATTAACCATGGGAAGGAGAGGCTTATTTGTGTTTGGTGTCTTATTACACAATTAGGTGAATAAAAAGAGGCACCAAGAAACAAACAAACAAACAAAAACCCAGGATGTGTGTTTGGGGGCTGTAAACGCGGAAGCAAAGACAAACATCTAGGCTAGAGCAGATAATGCAATGAAAACTATTGACGTTCTCTTTGGAGAAGAAAAAGTATTCAATGAATCTCATTTTGAAAGGCAAGTCTCCAGGAAAGCAGGGACAAGAAAAGGAGGCGCTTGCAGCACAGAACAACACAAGTTAAAAAGAAAGTTGTGTTGTTCCCGTAACCAATAATTGTATGTCTACTTAAAAGGTTTGTTTTTAAAAAGCGATGCTCACAACATCCACTTGTTCCACACGGTCCACTTGCGACAATAAATGAAAAAAAAAAAGTGTGTGCTCACAAATGAGGCTCTGATCCGCCTTTCCAAGAAAGAAGAACGTATGCATTGCGTTATGTAAAGCAAATTGATGGAGCCCATCGCAGCAGTAGCGGGAATGTAACTCACGTTTTAACACATAACGTCCCAAGGAGACTTCAGTCCTCATATGTACAGCTCTGGGTCACTCCACGTCCCACCAAACCCTGTGTTCCTTTCTCCACGCACCCAGCTCGCTCCCGTGTTGCGCGCGCACTCGCACTCCCGTACACGCACAGTCCCGAGGGGCTTACGGGACTGCTCTCCCCTCTAGCGGTCACCCGAGCCAGCCCCACGGTCTCACTTTACCTCCTGCGCAGGCAGGATGCCGGCCGCCGCTGGCTCCACAGCTGCCATCGGTCTCCGCCTCTCTCCCCTTCTGGATCAGCAGATTGGGGCCCTCTGTGTTTTCAACAGGTACCATGGTCACGTAGAAGTTACAGCTACTCCCTCGCCACTAAACCACCCCGACCTACCGCTCTGACAGCAGTGGTCCAGGTCCCCATGAGCAGCATGCTAAAGAAGTGTGGGAGGGGTTCGAGTGGGGTGTGGGGGAGAACCTTCGGGCAAAGCCAGTGTGATTTGTAACCAACTTTGTTTCTATTTCCGAAGGCTTTGCCCTTTTCGGTGACACAGGCTGTTGCTATTCCCAGCAGCCTATCAGGAGCAGGGGGAGGGCCGTGGCTCCTGGATTGTTTTGCCTTCAGACGGGAGTTGGAAGCAAGAGGTTAAAAGACTTGGGACGCAGAGGCAGTATTTGGCCACCGGCTAGGGCTTGCTCTTGTGTTGCTGCAATTTGAAAAGAAGCTTAGAAAAAGAAGCATGAAGATTTAAATGCAAGTCTGCAAGCCGAGAGTGGGGAATAAATACCCACAGATGGTATCAATTAATCTCGCAGAGGAAGACTTTATGTAAAGAAATAAAAGAAGGAAAAGTGTGTTAATTTTCCTTTCCTTTTTTTTTTAAGCAAGCCTGTTACCCTAAAAGTCATATACTCACCAGTTTAAACAAAGCATAAAATGTGTTTGTTTCAACGGGATTTGGGTCTAGGTAAATGCCTTGTATAGCTTTCGCTCCAGGCCTGCGGGACGAATGAAGGCCTGCTTCCAACTCCAAAGGCAATGATTCTTGACTAGACACTTTCCAGCCGAGTTTATAGCAAAGTCGTCCATTGGGGCAAACGGTGGATCTTCCGTCAGGTTGCTTGTTGGCTTGGTTGACAGGAGGATCCTAGCTCGGTATTCAAAGACAGCTTGAGCTGTTGTAACACGAAACAAATCAGGGCACCAGTGGGAGGGGTGTTTTACTGGTGTGTGAACTCAACGTGTACTTAAATAAACAGTTAAACAGACGGGAGGTTTTACCTTCGGCTCTGTCCTAACAAATCATAGCCGTAGAAAACTCTTGGCGTCGACTCAGAAATCATCCAGAGTGAAAACCAAAATGTTGGAAGTACTGGTAAGACAGAAATTACGCTAGATGCGTGAACCTGAGTGATTATTTTCCCAAACAGAGCTTGCTAAGAGAAAATGGAAGCCAAGTAACTTGCCTAAATTCTTTAGAGCGGGGTGTGGCTCAGTGGTAAAGTACTTGCCTGCCAGACTCCAGGTCCTGGGTTCGGAGCCTCGGAACAAAAACCAACATCCCGGTGCTCTCACATGCCTCAAGGAGTGGAGCTGGGCTTCTGAAGCCTTACACTGTAATCCTCCTGCATCATAACTTCCCAGCCTTGTCCAACGCCCTTTATATCTTCTTGACCTTCGGAGATGCCCTGAAACAGATTTCATCTTTGCTGTTCCCCTGTAAGGGAAAGCAGGTCTGTGCTTGTCCAGGCCAAGACCGGTTCTTGCTGATGTCCCATACTCTGGGTCACAACCAAGTTTGTCACTAGTCACTCCTGGGAAATACAGGAGCAAATGGAAACAAATCTGTAATCGCGCAACGCATATTGATTATACGCCTGTGGTACTCATGCTGGTCATACTGGAAAGAACAAACCAAGTCCTGCGTACACAGCTCCAGCCTCGCTAAGAGAGCAGAAGTTCAAAGTCCACCCAGACTGATGTATCAACACCGAAGAACTCATAGTACAAAAGGCTGGAGAAACTGCTTCTACTTGCTCCCAAATGTGTTAGGAGGACGGCAGTATTTATCTGTGAGGCCCTCATATTTGTCATCTTGTCATATTCTCTTGCCCAGAGCCTGTAATGAACTTAGTTAGCATGGGGTGGAACATAGGTTCTTACCTTTGGTGTCTTGTAGAAATACTTTGTTTTATGACATAACCTCCACCTCCCCACCACCACCACCCACCACCCACCAGGCAGGCCTATGTTAGCAGGAAGTCTTGAATTGCTTGCTGTGGCCGCTGAGTAGGCACGAGACAAACCCCAATTCTAGAGTGCTTTAGGATTGCAAGTGGCTCAGTAACCTTTGTTCTGCTCTTTGTAACTGTGCTGTTCAGAGACACCATAGGCATGGACCAGAAGTCAAAAATAACAAGAAAACAACGTGACGGACCACACTGCTGCCTGGCATCTGACTCTGTTTCTTGTCTTGCTGTTGTTGGCCTGACAAAGGCCCCTAGCTATCTCAAGTTCTGGCCTGCGCTCACTTTCTTCTCTTACATCAAAGTTGACTCCACCGCGCGCGGCACCAGGGTGTGCTGTGTATTTTCAACCCTCAGAAGCAGTTCCTTCAACCTTGTCCTGCCCTTCTGCCTATTCCCTTCTCCTTTTCCCCCCAAAGCAATAGATAGTGATCAGGATTCTGGTTACCCAAGGTTAGTCATAGAGCCCTTCTTCAAAGCAGGCAATAAAGCCTGGTCACCTTTCCCATTCTCGCTGGAAGCAGGGTCTCCCTCCATCATGAGAAGAAATGCTGTACAGAAACGCCAGGAATCTGAACACGCAGGTCTTGCTGAGTTTCTATTTTAGTTGTTACCTTTAGGCTACACTCTGTGGTCCATTTGCGTTTGTACATGGCTCTCTTATCCATTCTTCATTGAACCCAAGAAGGAGAACAGTTTTCCATGGGTCCTGAGAGCTTCATTTATGGAGGTCCTTATGCCACGTAAAAGTTTAGCTCGATGAATGTGCCGTGGTTGCGTGGTTAGCCAATCTTTTGTTATGGTTGTTCCGGCCATGACTATCATGACATGCTGAGTGTTGAGAAAAATCTACCACATACTTCTGCCTCTCCAGCTACCAGACTAATCCCTGTAAGTTGAACAAGCTAGAATGTGAACCTCAAGAGGACACATTCTTGTGTCCTCCATAGTTCTAGCTCCTGGGAAGATACCTGTCATGCTATAGATGCCCAACAGATACCTGTCACATGAATGAGTGATCGCAGTTAGAACTGTTAGTGGGCCAGGTAACTAAAGCTCTTTCCGAAACATTGAAACACATCTTATAATTTCTTTTTAAGGAAAATACCACTGCAGGATGCCCCAACGGAGTCTCAGCCATTCATGCTGATGTTCAAAGCTGTTCTTGCCCTTGGAGAATACATAATCAGCCACCGGAATGCAGGCACTCCATTGCTCATATCACCAATTGTCCAGAGGCAGCACCACCAAATCTTCAGACACTGCGGCTTGCAAAATGACAACATGGCACAGTAGATGCGCTACTTTGTGAAATATTATTGTCTCCGTTATGCAGAAATAAAACGCAAAACAGTATCAAACAAGCCCAAGAGCAAAAAATATGTTCCAGTGTCAGATTGTGAAAATTTTGAGTCACACAGGAAATCTTAGATTTTATAATAGATTTTATTGTTGACCCACTTACCTGTTTATCTAACAATCCCCCATCTATTGAAATAATTAATTTTTATTATAGTTTAAGTAAGGGTAAATATCTTTTATGCAGTAAAATTAACTAAAAGTCTACACTCTTTAGGTTTCTTCTTTCAGCAAAGTTTTACACACAATGTTGAGCACAAAGTCTAAGAATGCCATTGTCCACATTCAGGAAGCACACACAGCCTGATCCCTGATTAGATCTCAGAACATGACCAGTGTCTTAGAAAGTTCCCTGTATCTCTTCTGAGCAAATTCCCACCGTGACCTCTGATTGTTTGTTTGCTCTTGTTATTTGGCAAGTAGAACACCTCCACTTGTTCTGAATACAAGGGAAGAGTGTGGACTCTGATGCAGAGCGTCTCTCACTGCGCTTCCTTTGAGACTCACCCAGGTTTGCCCAAACACTATCAGTTCATTCTCCATAACATGAGTGAATACACCAACTTATTCGTTTCCTCTCGTGGACACCTGGACTGGTCTCAGTTCTTTTCTATAATAAATAAAGCTGTTATGAGAATAAGCACTTTTGCAGAACATAACCTCTCAAGGCACAGCAGTGCAAGTCCATTTGACTCCAAACCCACACGCTTCCTTTATAGCCTGCTGTTTCTCTGCAGTGCATCACTGTGTTTATGTGGACATCTCTGGAAGGTTCAACCTAAAGGGGCTTTTTACAGTATAAACACACATGGAGAAATCCAATCCCTAGACAAACACAATGTCCAGATACGTTCAGTTCTGGCTTAATCATATGCCAATTAATACCCACCCTGGCAGAGCGGTTTGGAAGGATATTTATTTTACCACTTGCTTAGGCTATATGTATAATTTTGCTTTCTAAATGATACTTGGTTTTTGTTTTTGTTTTTGAAATACGGTCTTGCTGCATAGCTTGTTGAACTGAACCACCATATTCACAAAAGGAAAAGGTGAATGATGGGGAAAATAAGAATATTGTTACTTCTAGAGGTTAGGATGGGAATTTTCTCTGAAGAGATGTGATGGAGCTTTCCAGAATGATTGTGCTTTTTGGTGATCCTTCTGCCTATGCCTTCTAATTGCTTGGATTATAGGCATCTTCCACCACACCTGGATGCTGAGTATAGTCAGTGTTTCTTCCATATCTTAGAGTATTATGACTCATAACATTGTTTAAAGTTTCTTAAATTACAAAGTGGGCATAGTTAAATTCAGTATATGACTACTGTATTTAATATTATACATTAGTCATTCATAAGACAATGAAGCAATACAAGAAAATGTTGATACTGTCATTTGAAGTAAAAAAAATTAGTAGAAAATTACAAACTCAATATTTTCCTACAAGTCTTCAAAAATATACACATATATTGTTCAAGACTACTAGGGAACTTTAAAAAATTAAATATAACTGATATGTTAATCTGGCAAATCATGTGTAAAAAGTATTGTCTTAAAAAACATGGGATGGGAATACAGCCTAGTGGTAGATATTTGTTTATCATTCCCAGGGGACTGGAATGAAACCCTCAGCACCACACACACACACGCGTGCACATACACAAACACACACATGGTTTGCATAACCGTGTCATTGAATATATAATGACTGCAGGTCTGAAGAAGTCATGCAAACTTGTGGCAGATAGAGGGGCCCCTGGCAGTGGCACCAGGATTTATCCCAACTGCTTGTACTGGCTTTTGGAGACCTATTTTCTTTGGATGGATACCTTGTTCAGCCTAGATATAGTACGGAGAGCCTTGGACCTTCCCCAAAGCAATGTGCCTTACCCTCTCAGTGGAGTGGATGGAGGGATAGGTGGAGGAAATGGGAGGAGGGGAGGGAGTGGGAACTTGGATTGGTCTGTATAATGAAAAAAGATAGTTAATTTTCTTTAAAAAAATAAGATAATAACAAAATAAAACCCTCTTTTAAAAAAAAGAAGTCATGCAAACTAAGGGCTGCCATACCCCACTGAAGACAGCAAATGTACCTATAAAACATTTCTTAAAAATATAGCAACAAAAATGTCTTGAGGAAGGGCCAGTATTTTTCTAATGCACACAAGGGTGTATTTAGGCTACAAATGATGCTGTTCAGATTATATTATCTCTTTAAATTACACCAACATCTTCTCTATTAGTTTGGCCTGTAATCCTTAGCTACACAAAATGAGCACAACTTTCCCTTTCGATAGCTTCTTTTTCAAATAAATTATCTCTAATGTTTAAGATTTCCTCAGTACCATTCTCACAGTGCTTGTGCGGAGAGTATTACCTAATTACCTTTCCTTTAAATTAATTGTCCTGCTCTAGAGGAATATCGGGAACATTTGCTTCATCACCTGTAACAGCAGGCCGTGTTTACAGGCTGGAGAGTGCTGGCCTTCCTCATTACACCTCTCTTGTTTGCCAGTCAAGGAGGAGGGCGCTGTACAGAAAAGTCACCTTTTCCAAAGTTAAACAATCTGAGCAACTGGAGGGCATTTGGGACCAGAAAGTTTAATGAAATAAGGCATTTCGAGGTTAACTTCTTCAAATCAGTTCATCAAGGGGCAGATACGGTGGCACACATCTTTAATCCCAGCACTCAGGAGGCAGAGGCTGACAGATCTCTGAGATCAAGGCCAGCCTGGTCTATAGAACAAGTTCCAGGACAGCCAGGGCTACACAGAGAAACCCTGTCTATAAAATAGAATAAAATAAAAATAGATGGATAGATGGATAGATAGATAGATAGATAGATAGATAGATAGATAGATAGATAGATAGATAGATAGATAAAAAAGAAGAACAACAAATTCACCCAGTAAACTTTAAGCTTGTGGACATCTTAGAGCTTAGCATGGACTTTCCCTCCTAGACCCTCTAGTGTCTCCCATGAGAGGACCTGTGTGGGTAAGCCTGGATCCTAAGCACAAAGAGGAAGGCTTCTCCTTCCCCTTACTCACTTTTTTCTTGTCATTATTCCTCACCTACTGCAAGAGTCACAGCCAGTATAGCTATAACAACAGGAAGGTGAGGACTTGGAAGAGGGCACAGTCAGTAAAGCACAAGCTTTGTAGCCCTGAGGACCCGAGTTCCAACCCGAGGACCCACATAAAAATGCTGAGCAACACCACTTCATTCAAGTGCCCCACCCAGCCAGACCCTGCACTTTCTTTCTCCATGAGCTCTTCCTATTCCAGTAGATCAAGCCTGGGCTCCCAACCCAGTTCTCCAGCCTTATCAGGCCATGCCTGCCTGCACTAAAACACACCTATAGGACTGGACCCATCTACCCAACAATACAGATTTAGTACTCCAGCCTTATCAGGAGATCCCTGTCTGCAATGAAATCCACCTATAGGACTGGCCCCACCTGCCCCACAATATGTAGGCCCCTCCCATGCCACATCCAACTTCTCTACCCAGCCAGATCTACTTATATACTCCAGGCTTGGACCAGGATGTATGCCCTGCACACCATCCTGTCATTACACCTAAGCCATTGCCAGTCTCTAGGCTCAACCTGCCCCAACCTGCTCTGTCCCTAACAGATGCAGAGCTAACAAAAGAAGTCCACGTGATCAAATCTCATTACAAAATGCAAACAATATAATAAAACAATATAAAAGATCAAGCCAGTAACTCCCCTCCCAAACTTACCAGTCCTATAAAAAAAAAATGTTTACCAGTGAGATTACCTAAATCAGTATTTCTCAACCTGAGGGTCCCAACCCCTTTGGGGGTGTCAAAAAACCATTTCAAAGACCACTGGAGAACACAGATATTTACACTATGATTCATAACAATAGCAAAATTATAGTTCTAAAGTAGCAACAAAAATAATTTTATAGTTGGGACGTCACCACAACATGAGGAACTATATTAAAGGGTCACAGCAATAGGAAGGTTGAGAACCACTGGCCTAAATGAACCGTGGCACAATTTAAAAGAGCAATCATAAACTTTATCAAAGGATTAAAAAGGTTAAAAGAAAAAAGACACAAAGAAATGACTCAGTAAAATTAAAGAGAATAAGTGAACAAGTAATGCTCAAGAAAACAGAAATGTAAGACTGATTGAAATGATGAAGATAATCTAAGACTTGAAAATGGAATTCAGTGAGGAGATAGAAACACTAAAGAGGGCTTGAGCTAAAATCAAAGTGGAATTGAAAAATTCAATAACACAGCCAGAAATTCAGAAAAACGTCTATAGATATAATAAATCACACAAAAGACAGAACATTGTGATTCAAAGATAAAGTAGATGACCTAGACCAAATAAGCAAGGAATGTGAAAAATTAACACACACAAGAGAGAGAGAAACAGGAACAGAGACAAAGAAACAGAGAGGGGAAGGAAAATACAGAAAATTTGGAACAACATGAAAATATTAAACCTTCAAATAACAGAGATAGATGAGGGGGAAGAATTCCAAGTCAATGGCACAGACCAACTCTTTAACAAGATCATACAGAATAAGAAAAGACATATCCATACAGATAATAGAAAACAAATAGATAAGATCAAAAAAGAAAATCCCCATGGCATATAATAGTTAAAATATCAAGGATACAGACAAAAGAAAGTATATGGAAAACTTCAAAAGAAAAGACACACGTCCCATATTTAAAAAAATCCATCAGAATAGCAGCTGATTTCTCATTGGAAACTTTGAAAGCCAAAAGAGCCTGAAGCAAGGCATTCCAAGTTCTAAAAGATCATGAAGGCAAATTGAGACTGATATACCCAGCAAAACTATCCACTATAGCTAAAAAAGAAAGAAAAAATTTCTCAATATAAATAGCTTTTTTTAAAAAAAATTGTGCCGGACAGTGGTGGCACACGGCTTTAATCCCAGCACTCAGGAGGCAGAGGCAGGCGGGTCTCTGTGAGTTCGAGGTCAGCCTGGTCTATAAGAGCTAGTTCCAGGACAGGCTCCAAAAGCTACAGAGAAACCCTGTCTCAAAAAAACAAAACCAAACCAAAACAAAACAAAACAAAAAATTGTACCCAGCAAACCAAACCTCAACAAAATATAGAAAGCAATTTTCCAGGCTGCAGAGAGGAATAAAGACAGCCAAGAGACTGTGGGGAAAAATGCAAAGCTATGATTACTAAGTACAAAGTACCACTAAGAACACAAACAAAACCGAAAATTAATATCATAATGACCACAACACACACATTTCAATAATAATGAATGGCAGTCATCACTATCCTAATATCTGAAAAATTAGACTTCAAACATCTAAACAGAAGAGGTAAAGAAGAACACGTCATCCTAACCAAGGGAGCAATTAACAAGACATTACTATTCCAAACTCTTGTGCATCCAATTTCATAAAAAAAATTTACTACTGAATTGAAAGACATAGCGTAGTATCAACCCACTAAAAGTAGGTGATTTCAATACCCCATTTTCTCAACTAGACATGTCTTCTAGACAAAAAATAAGCAGAGAAACATTAGAATTAAATGACATAATACATCAGATGGACTTAACTTGTAGTTTTAGAATATTCTATCCCAAACCCAGAGAATAATATTCTACTCAGTAGCACATGGAAGCTTCTCTAAAATAGTCTATATTATACACAAAACAAACCTTTGTGAATTGAAAAAGGTTGAAATAACTTTGTGTCCTATACAACCACAATAAAATTGACAACAAACAGATATCTAGTAAATACACAAACTCATGGCTATTAAACAACTCATAACTGAATGACGAACGTTTCAAAGAAGAAATAAAATTTTTCTGAAACTAAAAGAAAATGAAAACAAGACACAACAAAAAAATCTGGAACACACTAAAAGCAGTCCTATAATGAAAATTTATGGCTCTAAGTACCCACATTAAAAAATGAAAAGGAACACAAATAATGACTTAATGATGCAACTTAAAAATTTGGAAACAAGCTCAAACTAGATTCAAACCTAGTTGACAACAAGAAATAATAAAAAAATCAGAGCAGAAATTAATAAAATAGAAATAAAGAAAACAATATAGTCAACAAGCCTAGGAGCTAGTTCTTTGAAAGGATAAATAAGATTGCCAGACCCTTAGCCCAACTAATCCAAAGAAAAAGAAGACCCAAATTAATAGAATCAGAAAATGAAGGATATATTACAACAGACAACAAAATATTTAGAATATTATAAATGAATACCTTAAAAAGTATTTAAATGTATACCATTGAGTTGGAAATAACAAATGCCTTAATGATACACTCAAAAATTTGGAAAGTCTAAAAGAGTTGAGTGAATTTCTAGATTCCACCAAGCTACCAAAATTATACCAAGAAGAAGGTGTCAGCCTTAATAGACCCCTCACAAATGAGCAGCTTGAGATACTAATAAAAAGCTTTCTAACTAAAAACTGTACAGGACTAGATGGATTCACACCAAAACTCTATCAGTCTTTCAAAGAATATCTACAGCCAATGCTTTTTAAACTATTAAAAAATGAAGGAAGAATGGAAGGGAGGGAGTGAAGGAAGAAGGGAGGGAGGAAATACTCCCAAAATCCTTCTATGAATCCAATATCACTCTAATACCAAAACCAGGTAAAGATACGACAAATAGAAAGAGAGAGAGAGAGAGAGAGAGAGAGAGAGAGAGAGAGAGAGAGAGAGAGAGAGGGAGGGAGGAAGAGAGGGAGAGAGAGAGGAAGAAAGAGAAAAAGAGAGGCTCTCTACAGGTCAATATCTGAGATGAATATAGATTTAATG
>JAQHUG010000002.1:16964549-16976073 GCA_028555095.1 Dicrostonyx torquatus
AAAACAAAAAACTTGCAAACAGATTATAGACATAGTTCAAAAAGATTATCCACCATGACCAAGCTGACTTTACCCCTGAAATTCAAAGATTATTCAACATATGCAAGTCAACAAGTGTAATAAATTACATAAATGTATTTAAAGATCAAAATCACACCATCATCTCAATATATGAAGGAAAAACATTTGACAAAAAATCCAATATGCTTTCATTATAAAGCCCTAGAGAATGTAGGACTAGAAGGAATATATCTCAATATGATAAAAATTATGTATGAGTAACCCACACTTGACAACATCCTAAATGGAGAAAACCCTGAAGCAATTTTACTGAAGTCAGAAATAAGACAGGTCTCTTTGGTATCTCCACTCCTTTTCAATATTATACTCAAAGCACTAGTTGGAGCAATAAGGCAAGAGAAGGAAATTAAAGGAATACAAGTAGAAAAAATTAAACTATCCCTATTTTTAGATGGCATAATACTATATATTTGAGATTTTCAAAATTCTACCAGAAACTTCTTGGAATGATAATCAAACTCAGCAGTTTGGCAGGATACAGAATTAACTTGCATAATTAATAGCTTTTTTTATACATCAACAAAAAAATACAAAGAAAGATCACGGACATACTCTTGTTGCAGGATATTTCATCACACTGTGAACCCTAAGATCACATTAATTACTGGAAAAAAACTTGCTTCTAATTGTGGTGTGGATCAGTCCAAGTACACACCTTTACTCCAAGAGCTTTCTGCTTGAATATTGCAAACATGATAAAATAAACTCAACCATAGGCTAAGTAAGAGGCAGAACAAGCAACCAGCTAACAGGAAAAAAAAAAAAACAGCGAGAGTAAAAGGAAGTCAGGACAGATAGAGAGATGCACAGGAAATGGAAGGACATTGAGTTTGAGAAGTTTTGGTTGAGACAGCATAGAAGAAAGCAACTTTTTCAAAGATTTCAGCAGATGAGGAAGGTCAGTCAGGTGCTTCTTCTGCCTCTCCAAGCTACCAGGCTTTCACTCCAACATCTGACTCCCAAGTCTTTATTAATAAAATTGAATGATTGAGATATAAACACACACACATTCACATTAGACTTAAAATAATCTAGGAATTAAAGCTCATCAAGCAAGTGAAGGACTTCTATAATGAAAACTTTAAACTTCTGAAGATAGGGACAGGAAAGACATTAATTAGACCCATAAAAAACAAAGGAATACCATGCTCATGGATTGGTAGAATTAACATTGTGAAAATGGCCATTCTACCAAAAGCTGTTTACAGATTCAATGTAATCTGTAGTAAGAGGTGCGGGTTGTGTTCTCTGGCGCCCAGCTCCTGGCCACGGGCCTGCTTCATTTGGCCCTGGCTAGCTTATACCCAGAATAATTACCCACAAACTGTATTCATTTAAATACTGCCTGGCCCATTAGTTTTAACCTCTATTGGCTAATTCTCACATATTATTTTAACCCATATTTAGTAATCTGTGTATCACCACGTGGTCGTGGCTTACCAGGAAGATTCTAATCAAAGTCCATCTTGGGCTGGAGAAACATGGTGTCTGCTATATTTCCCTTCTCCCCAGCCTTCTGTTCTTTCTACTCCACCCACCTGAGGGCTTCCCTATCCTATAGGCCAAGGCAGTTTCTTTATTCAACCAATGAAAGCAACCCAAATACAGAAGGACCCTCCTACACCAGTAATCCCAATCAAAATCCCCAACTCATTCTTCACAGAAATAGAAAAAAAAAACTATGCCAAAATTCATATGTAACCACAAAACACTCCAAATAGCCAAAACAATTCCAAGCAAAAAGAACAATGCTGGAGGAATTGACAATCCAGATTGCAGGGATGGTTATTGTAATAAAGACAATATGGCACCAACACAAAAAAGCAATGTAGGCCACTGGAGCAAAATAAAAAAACTCAAACAAATATATGTAACTCCAACCACTTAATATATGACAATGATTCCCAAAACATATGCTGGAGAAAAGAAGTGGTACTGAGAAGCTGGATGTTCACTTGTAGAAGAATGAAATTAGACCTATATCTAAATCCCTTGCACAAAAACTAACCCCAAGTGGGTCAAAGACATGAAACCTGAAACACTGAAGCTACTAGAAGAAAACATAGATAGTATCCTACACAATATAGGTATAGGAAAATACTTTCTATATAGGAGCCCCATTGTCCAACAATTAAGGCCAACAATTGATAAGTGAGACTGCATAAAACTAAACCTTCTAAAGAAAAAATGGATGAAGAGGAAGCACACAGAATGAGAGAGAATCTTTACCAGCTATATATCTGATAGAGGATTAATATCGAGAATTTATGAAAACCCCCACCCCCCAAACAGCCAAAATGATGAGTGGCCCATTCAAAAAAAATGGGCTTGGTACCTGAACAGAGAGTTTTCAAAGAGTTTGAAAGCAACTGAGTTACCAGTAAAGGACCCTCTCCAACCTGCGGAGCTGTCTCCAGGCTTCATAGTGTGCTGCAGGTACTCAGCTCTGTGGTTTCATCTGTCTTTAGAGGTGAATAGTACTTCACTGTGTGTATGTGCCACATTTTCATCATCCATTCATCCAATGAGGGACATTTAGGTCATTTCCATTTTCTGATTGTCAGGAGTAGAGCACTAATGAACATGGCTGAGAAAATGGTGGGGGGAGTCCTTGGGCATATGCCAAGGAGTCTTGCAGCTGGGTTATATGGTAGGTTTATTTTTAGCCTTTCTGACTGGGGTTAGATAAAATCTTAAAGTTGTGTTGGTTTGCATTTTAGTTCACCCAATCACGCTCACTTTCCTTCATCCCATGTCTACCTTCCCACCCTTGTGCACATTTTCTTGCTTTGTATTAGACCTCAAAGCATGTTCTGAAATAAACAATTTAAGTTTTTATATCTCTTTCTACTTTATACACTTTTTTGTTTTTGTTTTTGTTTTTGTTTTGAGATAGGGTTTCTCTGTAGCTTTGGAGCCTGTCCTGGAACTAGCTCTTGTAGACAAGACTGGCCTCAAACTCATACTCCCTCTGGGTGCTGGAATTAAAGGCATGGACCACCACTGCCCAGCTTTCAACCTTATACACTTGATCGTCAGGGCCCAGAAAAGGCCTAGAATGCAGAGCTAGACCAGAAAGAGGTGAGTCTGAAGGATTAACTCACACCAGATCATTCAGACATTTTAAGCATCATTAAGGAGTCTTGATAAATCCTAAGAACTAATGGAAGCTGATAAAAGATTTGACATTTTGGTTGTAAGAAAGCCTAGATTCTAATGGTTGAGCCATCTCACTAACCATGGTGATATTGTGGGATACTTGTACACTGTGTGAAGTCATATTGTTGTCATTGCTTTATTAACGAGCTAAAAAGCCAATAGCTAGGCAGGAGTTATAGGTGGGAGTTTAGGGCAGAAAGAAAGAGGAGGAGGAATCTAGGTGCTCAGGAGAAGTGAGAGAGAGCGATGCATGAAGGGATCAAGCCTATGGACTTGCTCATTGACCTTCTCCCCTTAGATGCTCTTCTCGCATTACTCACTGGGACTCCCTCTCTCTTCCACCTCTTTCAGTAAAACTAAACAAACCATGGCAAGACATTGTATGGGCAGAGCGATGAGGGGCTAGTTGAAGGCACTCTTTTCAGAGCCTTTCTCTCTGAATGAAGTTGGGGACTAGGTGGTCAGTCAGTGTCAGGCAGGAACTTTAAGCAGAAGTCAACATAAGAATTATAGGATTTATAATCCTTTATTTTAAGTCCTGAAAAATCAGATTCCAAGTTTTTGGGAACACATCTCAGGACAATATGGACCTGACACATAGGTTGAACTCCTACATCCAAGCTGTCAAAATGAGCTATAAGGACAAGATTGTGTTGCTTTAGCCAGGTCCACAACACACCTTGAGAGGCAGAAACAGAAGGCTCATGAATTTGAGGTCAGCTTGACCTACAGAGACAATCTGCCCCTAAAACAATGAAGAAAGGAAGATAGGCAGGAAGGAGCCAGGCATTGTGGTCCATACCTGTAATTCTGGCACTCTAAAGTGGAGGTGAATGGATCAGTAGTTCAAGGCCAGGTTTATTATACATATATAGGGCAGAGAGGAAATAAAATGGCTTCTGTGCAAGCATAAGGACATGAGTTCAAGTCCTGAGCATGTAGGTAAAAGGTGTGCATAGACAGTTACATCTATAATTACAGAGCTAGGCAGATTTCTGCAGTTCACTGAAGAGTCAGTATAGCCCAAATGGCAAACTCCAGGTAAAGTGAGAGACTGTGTCTCAAAAAAATTAAGGTTCAAAGTGATAGATAAAGACACTGAACTTTGACCTTTGCTCGCTCTCTCTCTCTCTCTCTCTCTCTCTCTCTCTCTCTCTCTCTCTCTCTCTCTCACACACACACACACACACACACACACACACACACACACGCACACACAATAGGGAGGAGAAAGAGAGAAAGAAAGAATAATTCATTGCTTTATTCCAGGTTAAGGATTAGACTCTCTGCCACCAAAACTGTGTTCATAAGAAGCTATGTGTATCAAAATTCATCAGAAAAATCCAGGTCTGTCTGGTCCTGGAGGCTAGCTGAAGCTCCCCTGTCAATCAAATCTGCCTTCATGCAGGTGAATCTACCTGATCCTTGGAAACCTATAGCAAGGAAGACTGGGATATTTAAATTTATATTCTTTCCAGTGAGGTGGAAGAGAGAATGGAGGTGATCAGGGACACTCCACTGTATTTGATACAGGGGTGAATATTTAGGTTAATTGATTGTTTGGTGTCACGGTCATGGAAGATCCAAGCTCACAGATGCTAGAGTTACCATAGCCTGAAGAAAAGACATGCAAAATATGAGCAGTTAGAGCTGGGCTATGTCTCAGTCAGGAAAGTACTTGCTGTGTGAGCATAAGGACTAGAATTCAGACCCTCAGAACTCATGAAAACACTGGACAGGTTTAGTGGTTCATCTGTTATTGCAGCACTCAGAAGGTGAAGATGACATCCTTGAAGCAAGCTAGCTAGCACATACTGGCAATCTCCAGGTTCAGTGAGAGACCCTGCTCAATGAATAAGGTAAAAAGTGGTGTTAGACAATTGTCTTTATTCTGTCAATTATGTTTTAACTAAACACTGATTGGCCAGTAGCCAGCAGGAAGTATAGGAAGGACAACCAGACAGGAAGTAGAGGTGGGTCAATGAGAACAGGAGAATTCTGGGAAGGGGGAAGCTCCCTCTGCAGTCCTGTCCAGACACATAAGAAGCAAGATGTGACTACACCTCTGAAAAAGGTACTGAGCCATGTTGCTAACACAGATAAGAATACTGGGCTAATGTAAGTTATAAGAGTTAATGAGAAGCCTGAGCTAATGGGCCAATCCATTTGTAATTAATGTAGACTTCTGTGTGATTTCTTTGGGACTTAATGACTGTGGGCAGCTGGAATAAACAAGCAGGTCCTCTTTACAACAAAAAAGTGATTGAGGAAGACCCTGATGTCAATCTTGGACTTCCAAATGCAAGTGCACACATGTGTATCCACATATATGTGAACATGCATGCATATACCATATACACATACATATGCAAAAGAAGGAGATGTGAAGGTGATTTCAGGGGCAATGGGAAGAAGCTGCAACTCTGTGGTCCCATGAGCATAGTCTTGGTTTGGGGTTTCTATGAAGCCCAGCTGTCCTTTTACCTTCTACTACTTACAATGGAATGACTAGGTAGCATATTTTCTCACCTCCCTACTCTTTCCTATTTTCCAGGCACCCTAGTCTTCATTAACCTCCTATGTTCCTATATGTGGGCCATATATCCCTCCTGTCTGCTCCCAAGGTTGTATTGTCAGCAAGAGTTCAGTGGGGAGTGTTGTTGTAACTGACTGCCCTGTTTCCCCTGTTAATAGTCTCTGAGCTCTGAAGGCAAGGTCATGACCACCTTGCTCACATTCCTCCAGGGTGCCTGAAAATTTGAGTCTCTCTTTAAATATTTTCTGAGCCCTGTCCAGAAGAACAGAATGAAGAGGAGAGAGCTTGTATAATGAAACCCCACCTTGACTTTGCGTGGTTTCATTGCCACCTGGTTAGAAGGCAGGTTCTGAGAGCCAGTTTTCATAATAGTTATCTCACTGGTAACTCTGGAGCCTCTTTATGGCCCCGATTCTTCATCTCTGTAATGGGATAATAATGATGGCCATCCATCTCGTAGGGCTCACAAGAGGATTAAGTGAGTTAATGCATAAGCAGGATTTAAGCCAGTATTTGAACATGGTGCTCCTCAGTGAATGACAGCTGCTACTGCTGCCAAGAGTTCCATGGGTGTAGAAAGTAACACTAAAAAATAACCAATGCAAGAGCAAGACAACATAAATTCTGATGTTTGATCTATTCCGGGCTGTGGGAAGATTAAATAACCCTCATAAATTCAGTTTGCTCATCTTTAAGACAAAGAGATATGTATCAACTTTGGGTACAGTGACTAAATATTTGCCAAAAGTCAAGTGCCCTCATTTTTGCAATATTCCTGGAATGATCTTCTGGGAAAAAACAATTTTCTGGCCTGCCAAAGAACCTATACCTTCCTGCAGCCAAGGGGTAAGCTTATAACAGCCTGCCAGCTAACATACCCCCGCCCCCCGCCCTGTCAACAGATATGCTTCCAACAGCCTGCAGTGGTAACTCAATATTCTAGCTTGGAACCTCAGTGAAAGAGTGAGTGGAACTTCTGATCTTGTCTCCTGCCAAGTTTGCTTGTCCTTCTGTTACAGTAGCCTTAGAGGCATTACTACTTTGGATCTCAACCTGTTTCCCTGGTAACACTAAGTAAGTAAACACCAGCTTTTCTGCAAATCCCTAAGGCTCCGTAAAAAGAACAGATTATGTCTGGTCTTGGGTAGAGACATGACCTTCTGATCTCCTCCAAATACTGAACATTTCATGCTGTCATCTCTCCACTTAAGAGTTAATCAAGGCTGAAGAGGTGGCTTCTGTAGGAAGTCCTTTAAGGTACCAGCCCATTTGGGTGTGGCCTCTTACACTATAAATGTTGACATAAAGTGTGCACTAGCTCTCTCTTCTTACAGCTTGATTCAGTTTCTCTTTCCTGTCCATGCAGAGACCTGTGATCTCTGAGTCTACCCCTAAATAAATAACCCTTTATTATACTCAATTCTGAGCTACTGTGGGATTTCATTTTAGCAATCTATCTTCATCTAGTGCCCAACATGAATCCCAACTCCACTCCTACCTGGTGGAAAGTCCTAAAAGGACCAAAAGGTTTGCGGCCCAGAATGTCTCCCTCCCCTGACTGCCTGGCTTGATTTTACCTACTAAGTGGTTTTATTTGCAAAAACACTGCCACAGTGGAGCTATGCACGGTTACTTGGAAATTTCCCAGGCTTACACATGCTCCCCCTCCCTGCTGCTTTCCCTGCCACATGGCACCTTACGTGGCACTTGTGCATTCTCCAGTTTGTGTTCCCTGCTTGCGAGTTCTGGGCTCCTTGATCAAAAAAAAACAAAACAAAAAACAAAACAAACAAACAAAAAACCAAACCTCTCTCTGTGTACAGAATTGATTTAATTGCTCTTAAGAAAAGAGCAAAGCATATTTGTCAGTATTTAGCCAGGCACCAACATGCAGAAGCAAAGCAGTGCAGAACTGTTCATGCCACCACTGACTGGGTCTCACTGCCCTGCAGCTGCAAACGTGACACCTGCTGGCCAATAAAGACTAATACATCTAAAACAATTTACTGAAACCTCATAACAATGGTAACTATTTTATTAGTAAATAAATCGATAAACTTGAAAGTTATATAATTGCAAACAATATTACCACCCAGGAATTTAATAACCTTTTTACTTATACTATTGATGATATTCTGCAAGGCTTATATAGTTTTTCTGATAATCCACTTATGGGATATTGGGATTAAGTTTTCTTTTTCATATTATTTCCCTAAGAAAATCATTAGATAACAGAAACAAGAATCAGGCACTTTTAGAAATGATATAGTCTTTACAGATTAATAATTAACACCAAGATGACAGGATTAATACCATCAAAAATCAAAAGTTAGCTGAAAAAAACTAATATCATTGAAAAAGATAACATTAATTTTATAGACAAAATTCAATTTATATCCAAGGATACTGAGAAATTATCTGAAAGTTATGATAGGTTAGGAGATAGAGTATCTCTCTAGGAAGGCAATCTGCACACTATCCAAATAATGTCTAAGGATTAGATATTACCTTTAAAGGAAAAAACTTCACACCTTGGAATCACATGTGCAGAATGAGGACCAGGGCTAGGTGCCTGAATGAAATCACTAGAAATACAAATAGGCCAGGAGACTTAAGCTTTACAAAAGACAGTAGTAAAAAGATTTGAAATGATTGAGGAAAATATCAGAGCTGATAGTCAGGGAGACAAAGTAAAAGGACAGGATTTAACATCACCAGTACGTGTCAGAATCAGAGATGGCTTACCCAGGGTTTTAGCTTTCTACCCTGTAGTCACCTCTGAAAAGCATCAAGTTCTAAAAGCCCAAAAGGATTCAAAGAATGGAGGTGGATACCTATAGGTCTGAATGATCTAAAATAAATTAAACAAGCAATAGTTTCTTATGGCTTGCATTCACCAATTGTTTGGGAGATAGTAAAGACATAGGCTTCCAGCAATAAGGCAGCCCCACATGATTGGTTTTCATTAGTTTCAACAGTACTGGAAGATGAACTGCAATTACTCTGGAAATTCTAGTGACAAGAAGAGGCAAAAATTTTAGAAAAAACAGGGAAAAGCAAAAGGACATGAGACTTTCCAAGATCAAATTCTTAGTGAGGGCAATTATGCTGACCCACAGGATCAAGCCCTTTATGATGAACACATCTTGTCCCTATGCTACACAGCAGCCTTAAAAAGCTTGGGACAGGATTCAAAAGCTAAGAAAATTAATTGAATCATATATTAGGGTTAAACAAGGTCAAAGAGAACCCTTTAGTAACTTTTTACAAAGATTCAAATAGGAGTAACTTACTGAATCTCTGGCTTTTGAAAATGCCAACTTAGAAAGCAAAAAGATACTTGGGCCTTCAAAGGTTAGATCAGCATCAATGGATTAATTGATCTGCATACAATGAAAGCTTAGACATTTGACTATAATAATAAGTCTTGGGTAGGAGAGGCAAAGGAATGAGAAAACATCAAAATGCCAAATATTTTAATTGTGGTAGAATAGGACATCTGAAGAGGGATTGTAGACAAGAAATTCCTAGAAATAATGTCTCCACTGGGAATGGCAAAAATAGAAGATATCAGCTTTCTGGTTTATGTAGGAGGTGTGGCAAAGGCTGACATTGGGCCAAAGAACATAGATAAACAAAAGACAAACAAGGCTACCTGATACCATTGGGAAACTACTTGTGGGTCCTGTCGCAGGTCTCCAAGTCAAATGTGGTCCATTCATTCCCAGTTACTATGGAAGACATGTTTCACGAGGAAAATTTAAAAATCCAGTGCCTACTTTAAAAATCAAAACTGTTATTGATAATGGAATAGACATGGAAGATGAATTAAAAACTCCAGTAGGAAATAGGAAATGTATATTTTGGCAGACTTCTGTAAATGATCCAAGAACAAAGCTAAGAGTGTATATAAATAACATTGTAATTGAGAGATTACTAGACATAGGTATGGAAGTGAGCATCATTACTCTAGAATCTTGGCATGTGAATTGGCCTCTTCAAGAAGCAGATGTTCAATTCCTTGGAATTGGAACCTTATCTCTCAAGTGAAACAAAGCACAAAATGGGTTGAATGTATAAGGCCAGAAGGACAGAGAAAAAGGCTGAGGCCATATGTGGCTAATATCACAGTGACTTTATGGGGTCATGATCTGCTGTAGCAATGAAATACTCAGATTAACATGCCTGCAGTCTCAGAAACTCAAGTTTCTGGGAAGGATGTTATAAGTTACTATACACAAAGGTCACTGGTCACTCAAGCTGTACAAGAATGCAAGGCATTCTTGTTGATACCTTTAGAGGTATCAACAGCCATACCTTTAAAATGGATAACTGAGAAACCAATGTGGGATAAACAATGGCCTTTAACAGAAGAGAAACTGCAGGCTTTAGAGCAGTTGGTACAGGAACAACCAGATGCTCACCATATTGAAGAATGAATTAGCCCTTGCAATTCTCCTGTATTTGTTGTTAAAAAGAAATCTGAAAAATGAATAATGGTGAGTTAAAAAGAAATCTGAAAAATGGAGAATGGTGACAGATCTAAGAGCTGTCAACAAGGTAGTTTAACCTATGGGCCCTCTACAATCTGGAATTCCTCTGCCTTCTGTATTAGCAAAATGATGGTCTCTTGTAGTTATTGATTTAAAAGACTGTTTCTTTACTATACCTTTATTAGAAAAGGAAAGAGAAAAATTTGCCTTCACAGTGCATACTAGGAGATAACAGTGGGCTATTCTTCCACAGAGAATGTTCAATAGCCTCACCGTTTGCAAGTCAGTCATTGGAAATAATACATAAACAATTTTCTAAATCTATACTCTACTATTACATGGATGGCAATTTTATATCTGATTTAAAGGTAGATACTTTAGAAAGAATGTTTGAAGAAGTAAAGAAAGTTTTGCCTAATTGGGGATTGCACATTGCTCCTGAAAAAATACAAAAAGGAGATTCTGTCAATTACCTAGATTATAAAATAGGTTTACAGAAAATTAGAATGCGGGCTGGAGAGATGGCTCAGAGGTTAAGAGCACTGACTGCTCTTCCAGAGGTCCTGAGTTCAATTCCCAGCAACCACATGGTGGCTCACAGCCATCTATAATGAGATCTGGTGCCCTCTTCTGGCATGCAAGCATGAAGGGGAATGGTCTTGGCCATTCAGCTCATAGCCACACCCCACCATTAGCTAATTATTCCGCCCCCAATTAGCTGTTAATTAATTAACGGGGCTGGACCACCAGGTCCCAAGAGGTATAAAAGACCCACGTGGGAAGCGGTCGCTCTCTCTGTGGATCGCCAGCCTGCCTGCATTTTCAGAGGAGCTCTGTCCGGTATTGTAACCTGTGCCCTTATTAAATTGTGTGTCTCAAATAAACTTCCACACTTGGCGCCCGAACTTGGGGTATTTCAAGACGCCCCCAGCTGGGTGGGGCTATATTTCTCCCCAGGGTGGGGCTCTCTTTAATTTCCTGCCTCACCCCGAGCCTGCCTCCGCTCCGCGGAACCGAGTGGTCGGGTTTCGCTCTGCCTGCCCCGTTACTTTTTCACCGGTTTCTGTGGCCTGCCCCGCCTGGATCCGGCTTTGCTCAGCTGCGCTTGACCCGTCCACTGCGGCTTCTCTCATGCACCTGCCCCAATACCCCACTGCCTGCACTTATCCGCCGCCCGCTGCGCTCGCGCCCCCACCCTCTGCCCTGCGGCTCACGCTCCGGGGTCCCCCAGCCTCCCGTTTGTTGCTCGGATCCC
>JAQHUG010000002.1:16981907-17004451 GCA_028555095.1 Dicrostonyx torquatus
GTCCCTTATCCCGAAAAATTTTACCCTCAGACTTTGGGACTTTATTTAGGGGTTAATTATGCCTTCCCTATATTTAAGAGATGGGGGAGGGATAGTGGATTGATATTTTTATTGTCTGTAATTTTATGTCCAATTACTGTTCCCATTGTATATAGTTATTCTAGAGTTAGATTGATCTTATTTAGACATAAGGGGGAGATGAAGGGGAATGGTCTTGGCCATTCAGCTCATAGCCACACCCCGCCATTAGCTAATTATTCCGCCCCCCAATTAGCTGTTAATTAATTAATGGGGCTGGACCACCAGGTCCCAAGAGGTATAAAAGACCCACGTGGGAAGCGGTTGCTATCTCTGCGGATCGCCGGCCTGCCTGCGTCTTCAGAGGAGCTCTGCCCAGTATTGTAACCTGTGCCCTTATTAAATTGTGTGTCTCAAATAAACTTCCACACTAGCATATATGGAAGGAATGTTGTATACTTAATAAATAAATAAATCTTAAAAAAAAGAAAATTAGAATGCAAAAGGCACAAATTAGGAGAGACTGATTTCTGACTCTTAATGACTTTCAAAGATTGTTAGGAGACATTTCCATCTATAACCAGCTGTTGAGATAACACCTGATCTAATAACTCATTTAAACAAAACCTTAGATGGTGACAAAAACTTAAATAGTCCCAGGGAATTAACAGCTGAAGCTTCCATTTAAGGAAGCACAGGTGGATAGGGTGAATCCAATCTTAATTGCATTCTAGTCATATTGCCTTCCATAATTTTTCTGGAGGAATTTTAATGCAGGGAATATATTATCTTAGAATGTACTTTTTTTTACCACAAAAAAAGTGAAAAAATAAAAATAAAAACTTATGTGGAAAAGGTCTCTGAATTAATTATAAAGGGAAAATTGAGACTTTGTCAACTAGCAAGAAGAGACCCAGCAGAGTTTATAGTGCCTTTTACTACTGATGAAATTAAAAAAATATGAGAAGACAATGAACCATGGCAAAGAGCTTGTGCTAATATTTTAGGAGAGATTAATAGCAATTATCCGAAAAGTGATAGAATCAGCCTTATAAAGAGAACTACTTGGAATCTTCCTTGCATTGTATGTGACATACCAATAACTAGATCTCATACATTCTATACTGATGCAAATAAATCAGGAAAGGCAGGTTACAAATCAGAAGATTTAAGTAAGGTGGAACAAAACCCTTATAATTCTGTCCAAAATGCAGAATTATATGCTATTCTCGTGGTACTAAGGGATTCTAAAGAACCCTCAGTATGATTTGCAATATGTAAAAAGAGTTGTCTTGCAAATGAAAACTGCTAAATTAATACCAAATAATATAGTATTGACTTTATTATTCATTCAGGTTCAAGATATAATCATGGAAAAAACTATAATCAGGAATAGGCTTTGTTCCATATATATAACACACATCCAATTCCATATGGGTCTGCCAGGTCCTCTAGCAGATAATGCAGAAATTGACCAATTATTGATTGGAAGTGTGCTGAAGGCCTCAGAATTTCAAAAAGTAAATAAATAAATAAATAAAAAGAACCTGTCATGTCAACAGCAAAGGTTTAAAGAAGGAGATTTCTATTACATGGCAACAAGCTAAGCAGATTATAAAGAGAGGCCCTACTTGCTCTGTAACCAAACACCACTACCTACAGGGAGTAACCCAAAGGGTACTCAAAGAAATGAAATCTGGCAGATAGTTGTGTTCCACTTTGCAGATTTTGGAACATAAAAATATATACACCACACCATTGATACTTATTCAGGTTTTCAATAGGCAACTGCTTTGAGCTCAGAAAAGATTGATTCAATAACCACACATTTATTAGAAGTTATAGATATCATGAGTATACCTGCACAAATAAAGACAGATAATGGTCCAGCATATGTCTTTAAGAAAATGGAACAGTTTTTTGCTTATTATAATATAAAGCATATTATAGGTAAACCAAACAATCCTATAGGTCAAACAGTTATAGAAAAATCAAAGTGAGCTATAAAAAATGTTAAACAAAGAGAAATGGATGAAAAATACCACCCAGAAATAGATTGTATAATACTTTCTTTTCCTTGAATTTTCTTAACACTAATGAGAAAGGAACAATGGCAGCAGCGAGATACTGGATAATAGAAAAAAACTTTTGAAATAAATCAGCTGGTGTATTTCAAGGATATGGTGACCTCAGAATGGAAACCAGGGGATGAGCTACATTGGGAAAGGGGTTTCACGCTTGTTTCCACAGGAGAAGAAAAGCTATGGATACCATCAAAATTAATAAAGATTCGATTTGCAAAGGAGAAACCTCTTGCAACAGAGAAGTGACATCTCATCCACAGAGGTGACAATCATACAGGTGGTATGGATCATAAGGGTTTAGGCAGGGTTCTGATCTTGTCTTTGCAGGAAAATACTCATCTTCAAAAAGTCAAAAGACCCTAGACATCTAGATGCCTAAAGAGGAAAAGATAACTATCCTATCCAGATAGGATCACCAAGCAAAGAGAATGATGAGTTATGAGGTCATGAGGTTATGAGGACAGGTCATCTGAGGTAAAAATCACTGAATATATATATATATATATGTACATATATATACGTATATATGTATATATTCTGCCCACTAGAAATAGTCATGATTTCATGACTCACTAGAAAATCAAAGCTGACTTTGGAGTTGGACTATGGCTCTATCCTTCTCTAAATCTAAGCATGTTTTTAAAAGAAAAATTCAGAGTTTCTATCTCATGTCAGGAACCATCTGGTATGGGACAGAAAGAAGAAAAAATTAGGAAAAAATTTGCTTTTCTCCATACCTATTTTTGTCTCTATCATACCTTTTGTTAAATATATGTCTATATAAATAATGTTTAAGTTTTCCACAATGAACAATGATTTTTCAATAGTCTTTGATGTTTCCAGGAAGAAGATGGGACCCCACAACAATGACTCCACCTGGTCGAAATGACGTCATGATGGTGATAGTGTTACTATAAGACTGGTTTTGGGTATCAGTTGCTCAAGATGGTTCCTACTTGGTTAGCTGAAATGGTGTACCTTCTTCCAACATTCTGGCCAAAACTTCAAATAGGAACCTCAAAAAACCCTATCTAATACTCAAAGACTATTTGCAATTATACCAGACAGTAATTTTAAAACTTAACCATCATTTTATTTTTACAGGATCTCATAGAAAGAACATCGCACCCATGAAAGCTGGAAGTAATTCTAGAAGATATCTCCTCTCCCAACAAAGTTAGGGACATCAATTAGGGGTTGATTATAATTGGCACAGGGTTGGGGGTTGGAGTGAATTTATGTAGGCTCAGGGATCTCTTTGGAAAAAAAGAAAAAAGGGAAATTGTAAGGGGTAATAGGTAGATTAATGTGGGCTTACTCACACTAATAATAATAGTGAATAATAGAGTGAATACTTGTGATCTATTATTTATATGCAATTTACACCAGTATAGATTCTTGTATACTGATACAAATTCAAATTTTTTGTTATATTGAGTATGCTCCCATTTCTGTTTATAATATTTGTACACCTATGCAAAGTTATTTTGTCATATTGCATGCGTACATCCCTCTACCTCTGCTTAAGACATTTTGTATAACAAAACAATTTTGGGATTTATTTATCATATTGCACTATACACCTCTATACTCTGATCAAGATACTTATACATTGTTTACATTTTGAGGTTATTGTCCTCATTTGTTGCCTAGTTGTTTAAAGATTGTTTAATATTCTAATATAAAGTCTTAGTCTTTAAGTTATATAGGTATTAAGAATTATAGGTCAATAGTCATCTGTGTTTGTCATACTTATAGTTAGACTAATCAGGTTCTTTAGATACATAGAGATTGTATTATGCACAGATAATCTTCAACTGCTTCAAAGAACTATAGGATATGGCATTTAAATAACTTATGATTCTGTTGAAGTAAGACATGATTGCTCTTGGCAGCACCAATCTATTTCTGAGAGAATGTTGAGCACTGAAGACACTCCACTTTTGGAGCTTGTTTTCTTATTAACAAAACTGTCCTTTGGGCAAGGAACTGCCCATGCCTTGACCACTGACAAAAGGCACAATGTCCAGTTTAAAGGAGCAGGATACAAGAAAAAAGATTGTCAAATCTTGCCAAAACAAGATTGTAAGATGGTTTTGAAAAATTTCCTGCCTCTGGTCTGTCAGTTACTCTAGGGCTTAGCCAAAGTTGGTTGCTCCAACATTGCAAATGAGACTTTGGGTGATTGCCCAGGTAGGCAGTTGTCTCTGTCATTTATTGCAAATTTTAGAATTTTCTTGATTATACTTCCTGTTTACTCAAGTAATATTATTTCCCTTCTCAAATCTTCGATGGGGTTGAAGACTAAATAGTTGTAGTTACTTTTCTCTCATGACTTGGCCAAGCTATTTCTAATACAAGACTTAAACTCCTTAGGATAGGCTAATTATTGAAATATTTAGCATATGTTTCTTGCTTGCTATTGTTTATACTGGCTGTAATTCTAATTTTTATACTTGATATTTGTTCTTATTGTATATAGTTTTGCATTAGGCTTAGAACTCTCTTATTTAAACAAAACAAGGAGGTGCTGTAGAAACTCCTTCAGCTAGTAGCCTTTAAGCTATCAGCCCACTTGGGCGAGGCCTCTTCTACTATAAATGTTGATATACAGCACATGCTCACTCTCTCTTCTGGCTGCTGGATTCGGTTCCTGTTTCCTGTTCATGCAGAGGACTGTGATCTGTGTCTACCCCTAAATACGTAACCCTTTATTATACTCAATTCTGAGCTAGTGTGGGATTATTTTTTTAGCATCCATCCTCAGATGGCTTGGTGATCAAGAACACTAACACTTTGCTGATCTTGCAGAGGGTTTGGGTTCTGTTCCCACCACCCACCTGGGAGCTCACAACTATCTGTTAGCTTGGTTCCAGTGAAGCCAAAGCCATTTTTCTAGCATCCACATGCAGTTCACACACACTGTGCGTGTACATGTAAGCAAACAAAACACACATACGCATAAAAGGAAAATAACAAATACTTAATCCATCTGGATATGTCAATCAACTGGCTAAGAGCCCTCTTCTTAGAAAGACTGTTAACAACTGAGGCCATGCTGAAGAAAGAGTAGTTATCCCTTTAATGAGGTAATGTTCTTGTCCTTTCTAGAATGCCTTTCAGTGTAGTCTCTCACAGAGCCACCTTGGTGCTGCTCTCCAAGTCTGTCCCAGCTCAGAAAAGCAGGTTGTTTATCTTTTCTTTTCCATCTTCCTTTTAGATCCTAGCTAAAGCCTACTTAGGTTTTCTCTGGCACTTTGATTTTTCTCACTCATTTTCTGAGACTACCTCTTGCCATATAGTTAAGTGTTATCACATGGCTTCTTGCGATCACGTAACTGCTTGCTAAGCCTGTGCTGCTGAACTTGCTGACTTAATTCACACAACATCACTCTTTCTCTTTGTCTTCTCCATCTTCCTCCTCTGAGCAGCTGCTGAGATTCACAGCTCACCTGCTCTGTTGCTTTCTCTCAAACAATAATAAAATTGTCCGTGAGTGTCCTGATGAGTCTGTTTTAAAATTCTTTTATTTCTATGATTAAGGCCCCCAAGAGGAGACAACAGTTTCCATGGTAACATATGGCACCCTACATGGGGTTTCCTAAAACTTCTGGTAACCCTTCAAGATGCTAGGGGTTTGGGGAAACAGAGGCTATTGCTCCCTGGCTGAAGATTGCTTCTCTAGCTCCCATCACCTGATTCTCCTGAACTCTCTTAAGTCTCCATTCTTTCCTTTTCCTTTCTATTAATAGTTGTATGGACAGCTCTGAAGCCGCAAATACTTTTTTTGGCAAATGTTAGCCGGAGTAGAAAGATTTCCTAATACGCATTCTCTCAAAAGATGTTAGTTAAGATAAACATCGGATGGAGGACTGAAAGTCATCCTAAAATTGTGAAGGTAGTACACAAACACGATCTGTCCCCAAGGCAACAGCAACAGCAGCCGGGAGGAGAGAATGGGGTGATGATGCTTAATTCACTTGCCTATTTACCCATTCAAGCTCTACAGTCTCTTGATAAAGAAAATGGGAAGCAGACATGACAGCAGTGTGGCACCAGAGACGGGAGATAAACCCAAAAGGTCCCCAAATCTCCTGTCTTTACAACAGTAAGGCCTGACTCAACATTCCAGAAAGCCACACTCCCAGCTAGAGGCCCCTGGCAAGAATGTAACTTCCAAGTGGAAGTTTGAGAGCTGGCCTTCCTTCCCAGGCCTGGTAACAGCCAGGAAGAGAAGCGGCAGGTATAAGGATTAGGTAACATATACTTGTCAAATGCCATCTTTACATTGCTTACTCTCATATAATGGCACTGGCCAGAGTTCCAGTCCTGTCTCTGTTGATGAACAGAGAAGACCCCCACCTCTCATCTTTCCCTCAGGGATGGAAGTGGCTAGGGAGGTGGCTCCATGGTAGAGCACTCACCTAGCATTTGTGAGATCCATAGAAATATACACAACCCATCAATAACAATAATAATGTGTGCGGGAATCTTGATCATCCTTTTAAAATGATTAAGAAAGTCTTCAAGTTACCCGCTACTCTCAGAACATCAAAAAGACATTTGTATCTGAGTAATTCTGTGAACTCTGCAGTGAGCAGGCACACATTAAATTTTCAATATTTTACCTCTACTCCTCCCCAGCACCTTCCATCTAACCTTCAAAAGTGCATAGTTAGGAAAGTTGCTTAAAGATACCTGGTCTGGGGTTTTTGGGTACAGTGGGTTAGCTCACAGAGCCTGGAACCTGCATTTTCCTCTTCTCTGCTGCCCCCTGTTGATGGAGTAAGGGAAGGGCAGGTCTCCAGTGGCAAGGACAGAGAAAAGAGAACGCTGCAATCCTCAAGTGGACAAAGGGGGCCACTTGAATTTGAGATGGTTTTTCTATTGTTTGTGCTGTCTCTAAGCCTATCCAGGCGTTTTGGAACCTAGAGAAAAGAGTAGTCATTCAGTTGGAAATCCATCCATCCATCCATCCATCCATCCATCCATCCATCCATCCACCCATGCTAACACTTGCCATGTGCGTACAATGAGCCTGGTACAAAGCAAGGGGGCAGAAGAGAGTGACACACACATGAACCAGGGATTTTGCCAAACTATCTGACTACCTTCATGCACCTATACCTTGCCTTCTCTTCCTTTCTACATGTGAATTACAAAGATAAACCTTCGATCTGGATTTATCTAGTCATAACATAGCCAACAACCATCTTCCCACAGCTTTCTGGATTCCAGACACCACTTCACATGGTTGTACATGGCTTTCTTAGTGTCATGTAATTTTCACTGTTTCCAGGAATTTTATTTGGGTTTTTACTGAAACTTGAGGCAGAATGTGGGTCACACCATTTGAATACACCATTTGAGCCTACCTTGGACACGAGAGACTTTCTGCAAAGAAATTTTAATTTAGGTCTTTAAAGTCAAATGTGTGCCGGCTCCCAGACAATAGAAGGCTTTAGAGCTCCTGCAGAAAGCTCGGGTTCATCAGACGGTTTTAAAGGCTCCCACCCTCCTGCTGGCTACTTTGCCCTTCACAGTGTTTAGAACCTGGTACATGGAGAGGATGAAATATTTCGTCGCATCAGTCATCCTGCTTTAAGGTGTTTATTGCAGAATAGAATATTGCCAAGTGGATGATGGGGAAAGTAAGTCTGTTATTATCTCAGGAAAGTGAGAAAAAATATTAAAGTCTCACAATCTGCTCTCAGGCCCCTGGTTCTGGGGTTCCAGCAGTTCAGATATTGTCAGTGAGTCTTTTAAACTCTTCCTTCCTTCCAGAACTCCTGCTCACCTCTCACTGGCTGCACAGACACAATTCTTTTTCTTGCTTTTGAACATCTCCCAGATAGCACTTGCTAACAGTCTTCTGCAAAAATGTCAAAGAAGGAAGGTCCGGGACAGCCCTGGGTGGTTTCAAACTCACTGTGTAGCCAAGGAGGATGACCCTACACTCCTGACCTTCCTACCTCAACCTCCCAAATGCTGGGATTAGGGTCCTGTGCTATCATGTCTGGTTAAATGCTTTGATTCTAGTTATCTGAAACCAGAGAAGCGTAAATCGCTTGCCCTGGCGATCCTCACACTTCGCTGTCCTGGAGTCCGGCAAGCGCAGGTCTCATCCGCCTGTACTGTGCATGACAGGACGACAAGAAACATCAAATACTCGTAAACGTGACTTCCTCTTTCCTGCCCCTTGCAGGTGCATCCCTTCTTGTTTTCCTCTCTACATTATGAAACATTTAAACACCATGGGAGGTAATTAAAAATATAGATCATGTTCAAAGTTGCCCCAGGCTCAGAAAGCTCATTAATGGATACATTTTTGAGTAACTATATTTCAAGAGAAGTTTTCGCCATAGTCTAAGCTAAGTGCTCCTTAGCCCTAATTCTGCTATGGTAGCAACCAGGGTGAATGTTTTCTGGATTATCTGTGGAATGAGGGCACCCTGCTGTTACATCCTAATTAGAGGATCCATGTGAGACAAATCAGCTCAGTTCCTTTGCGCAATTGCTTCCAGACAGTGGCCCTGAAAGTTCTGCTCTTGAACACTAGAAAAGAATTTTGAAAAACTGTGCCTTTTCAGGCATTTTAAAGCTGATATCTAAATAATAATAATAATAATAATAATAATAATAATAATAATAATAATAATAATAATAATGGAACATTTTAAAAATTAACATTTCTCTCGTTTGTAGGGCCTGTGTGTGTGCACACACATTCTGTTTCCATCACATGGGTTCAGATATTAAGCTGAAGTCCACAGGTGGACTTTTTTTTTTTAACACCTTTACCTTTTGAGCATCCTGTTTTGTTTTGTTTTTTAACACCTTTACCTTTTGAACATCGTGACAGACCCTAGATTTTCATGGTAAATTTAGTAGTTCAAAGTCTGCTTCCCCTGACAAAGTACTGCATAATGTGTATGCGATTTAAATATGTTAATTAAAATATGAATTATAGATTCAACTTGTACATAACATCTGCCACATAAGCAGTTGATAATGCCCATCCTTGCCTCCCCATTTCCCCCCAAGGAAGTGCTCAGGCTCATTTTTAAATTTAAATATGACGATTATACTATGTGACTGCCTTCTCATTTCTGAGTTCTTGTTCTAAAACTGATCGATGCAGGACGGAAGGCAGAGGTAAGACTTAGCATTACATGAGCTTGAGGCTTCAGGTTTGCGGGAGGAACAGCGAGGCCCAACCCCCCAACTCATACCCAAATATGTGAAGAAGCAGCTGGAACCGTGGATCCAGCAAGAGACTGAGAAAGCCCATTGTCAGGGAAAGAAGCCAGCTGAAAAGGCTCATTGACACGTATGACATTGTCATGTATCTACTATATGAGTCAAACTCTAACGTCTCAGAAAAGACAAAGGAGATAGTAAGGGGTTCCGCAGTTGCCAGGGTTGTGGGGAGCGAGAAACGTGAACAGGCAGAAGAGCATGGGGAATTCTGGGAGAACGGTCCTGTTGAATGGGAGACTCTAATGAAGGCGTGATTTTTACCTTGACCCAGGTCCAGGGAACTTGCCACCAGGAGGGGAGTCCCAGTATAAACTGACATCTGGGGTCACTGATACGCTGATGCAGATTAGTCTAGCATAACAAAGGTGCCATTCTGGTACAAGATGTTAATAGTGAGAGAGATTACATTGTGGGTATGTACAGTGAATATTTGTCATTTTTGCTCAATTTTATTGGGAACCTAAAACTGCTCTAACAAATAAAGTCTACAAAAGTGGGGGTGGGGGTTGACCAGCCTCAGTTTAAGCACGTATAGCAATTTCTCATAAGTATCAGAATGCCAGATTCATCCCTCTGGCTTGACTAATCTATGACGACGTTGGTATATGTGTGCATACTGTTGTCTTACTGCTGTCAAAGAAGACAATCCTTTCTGGCCTGTGGTGCATGAGAAGGGTTCCATCAGGTAAATATGATGAAGATACATCATTTACTTAAAGAAAAGTCTCAACGAAGAAATAAAAGGTATTTTTAAAGAATTAAAAGAAAAAGGGTCAGATCTATAAAACAAAAGAAAAACTTCCAAGTTGGGAATGGGAACGGATTGGAAGGATGAAATAAGTTTCTTCCTTTCAAACTTTAGGAAAGAAAGGGTCAGGAGTTCCAAGCAAAAACTGATCACCCAGAGAGCTGCTGTAGAGGCCCAGCAGTGAGAGACTGCTGACAGGACAGGAAAGATGGCGGTCGGTAGAGACCCAGAGTGAGAGTTAGCTTGCAGGACCCGGAAGATGGCGGTGTGTAGAGGCCAAGAGTGTGATTTTAAACCCTTCTTGTATGAATAGCAGTATCAGATTTGTGGGATTCAATGCATTTTGGAGATGGAGGAAAAAAATGGAATCTGAAGAGTCACCCAGTCACAGTGTTTGCCCTTCGACCTTACAAATGTCATGGCTTGCACCCGGAAAATTTACAGAGATACAGAATCTGGCCTCTGCCCCCGCTCACAGACAGGGTTTGGGGTATCTTGCCCTGGCGGGTACTGATAATCAGACAGGAAGCAGCAGAGACTGAGAAAGCAAGACTCCTCCTGGCTGTACTTTGTCTCAGTCCAGATGCATGGACTGTACTGGGTTATGCAGAAGACAGGCGAAGGGAGGTCAGTACGTGACCTTGACACACATCCTCAGGACACAGGTGCTGTATATGGTAGAGCTATTGGAGCTTTAAAGACTGGGAGTGTAAAATTCAGGTGAAAGCCGCTGGGAAGAACTCCTTCGTGCCTTTTCTGACTTCAGGGTTTACCAGCAATCTTTGATTTCCTTGGTGTAGGAAGACCTGCAAATCTATGTACTTTTTCTTCTTCTATTAAGGACCCCAGTCACATTATATGACATTATCTTAACTACTTATACTTTTAAAGACCCTGTTTACAAATAATGTTACAGTCTGATGTTCCAGGAAGTACTCGAATTTGGGGGGGGGCATTGTTCAATCCAGTACTGAATTAAAGAGTCAAGGCACAGATGAAGTAGTCCCCTCACAAATGGGTCTTTTGAGAATTTGGGAGGACTTGATTTTTGTGGTGCCCAAAATGGCTATCTTGATTCTTATGCTAACTATAACTAATTTCAACCCATACATTGAAGATTATTTTCTGTCTGTTCTTGTTACTGGGGATCAAACCCAGGGCCTTGTATATGCTCAGCAAGTGCTCCACTACTGAAACTGTATCCTCATCAAATTACTGATTAAAAACAAAACAAAAAAATTGATTCTTGAGTCAATGAGGCTGAGAGAGGACTTCATTTTTCTATTTCTATGCTTTGGGGACAAGACCTCACTCTGTAGTCCTGCATGGCTAGGAACTCACTTCGTAGGCTAAACGGGCCTGGTAATCCTCAATGCTCCAGCTATAGCCTCCCAGCCTTGAACTCACTGTGTCACCAAAGGCGAACTTGAACTCCTTGTCTTTCTGGCTCTCCCACCTGAGTACTGGGGTTGTAGATGTGCGCTGGATACTTTGAAATCCTTTTTAAAAGAATTATTATACAATGTTTCAGAACCCTTGGGCAACACTAAGTAAAATATTGACAGAAATGTCAGAAGAGGATACAGAAACAACTTTCCTGAAGTAGTTTTGCTTTATGTCACAGGAGAAGGTGATGAAGGGAACCAGGTAGTACTGATCTTTAAGGCCACTAGCTTAGGCTCTAACTTGTTTCTTTAGAAAATAAAAATAACCCTCTTCTAGGTATACAAAAGCTACTATATTTCAAGGTGCCAGTGCTTCCTGACTGACAGACTGAGTTGTTGGAATTTGGGATGTGAAAAGTTTTTGGAAGAAATCAATGAAAAATAAGCCACTGTAGGTCCTAGCAGGGACAAGTATGAATTAAATAGATTGTTCCATAGTGACAGATGCCCACAGCCCGAATTAGATCAATAGATGATATTTCTTAGGAAGTCTAGCATCTAAAAAATGCTATAACAAAGGGCTACACACGGAGTCACTCAAACAGTCGAAATTTACTATCTTTACCTGGACAAGAGTTGCTTGATATTAGGCCCCTATCAATTCTTGTCATGGAGAGGGGAGAAGTTTACAAAGCCTCAGCCCTATCTAAGGATTTATATAGGCAGTTAACAGTTGCCAGGGAAGTGGAACTCCTGAAGCCCCACCCATTCCTGAGGGTCTATGGACAGTTAATGGATCCTGGAGGAGAGACAGTTTCTTCAGTGGTGTAGCCAATGGTAAGTTGCCCATGCTCTTGTAATTAACCCTTTGTCCATGTTGTTGTTAATAACCTCAAGAGAACTCATTGTGGGGAGGGAGGAGATCACACAAGTTCCAATACCAGCAAGCTATAAAGGCAGAAGGGAGCCTAATGGGAAAGAAGGGCAGCAATGGGAGGGAGGGGAATGAGAGAGGAAAAAGAAGAGCGAGTGTGCTCGAATCCTGATGAACCAGCCTGCCTCCATCTTGAGCTTGAAAGCCATCGTGTAGTAAAAATGAACCAGATTGATTCCTGTTTATGATTAAATCTGTTTCTCAAGGATTGGCCTATGCCACACCTGTAATCTTAAATACAAGTGTTTCTTTACTGCCCATTCCAGAAAAGGGCACACCATGCTGTTGTTTCAAAAGGCTGTTCTGATCAACTTGTTATGCTCTGCCCTATAACCCTGCCTATTTGCCTATTTGCCTGCCAAATCCCCCATTTGGAAACCTCCACTTCTGAGCTGTAAAAATATTTGCCTTAGCTAACCTGAGCTAATGGGAATTCACAGACTCTGAACCAACAGCTAGGGAGATCACATGGGACCAACCTGGACCCTCCATATATGGATGGTAGTTGTGTAGCTTGGTCTGTTTGGGCCCCTAACAGTGGGATCAGGACATGTCCTTGGCACATGAGCTGGCTTTCTGGAACCTATTCCCCATGCTGGGATGCCTCTCCCAGCCTTAATGCAGGAGGAGGAGCTCGCTCCTGCCTCAACATGATATAACATGCTTTCTTTACTCTCATGGGAGGCCTGCTCCTTTCTAAATGGAGGAGGAATGGATTGGGGGGAATACACAGGAGGTGGGGAAAAGGAACAGGAAGTGGGGGAGGGGAAACTGAGGTTAGTATGTAATTTAAATAAAAATATTTAACTTAAAAAAAAATGGGTCCCAGTGTTAGGAAGGTTGAGAAGCAACACTCTAAAGAGTCTCCAGCACCCCATCTTAAGCAGCAACTAGGAGTTATGATGTGAAAGAGAGAAGCACGGTGACCTCCTATCCACAGGGCAATGTTGGCAGTGTTATTGAGATGGGATTAGTACAAAAGACTCAGATAGGGAAACCAGGTTGGCAGAAATCCAATCATAGATCTTGCAGCTTGATGAATGTATTTGACACAATAAAGATAACGTGTAAGGAGGAGAAACAGCAACAACAAAAAGCCCTTGTCTTCCCTGTGGCTAATGTTGATCTCCTGAACCCTGAGTTAGGGGAAGACAGTCTGTATATGCAAATTTGTTTTTTTAAAAAATACTTGCTTTGGGCTGGAAAAATGGCTCAGAGGTTAAGGGCACTGGTGGCTCTTCCAGAGGTCCTGAGTTCAATTCCCAGTAACTACATCATGGCTCACAGCCATCTGTAATGAGATCCTGCACCCTCTTCTGGCCTGCAGGTATACATGCAGACAGAACACTGTATACATAATAAATAAATAAATTTTAAAAATAAATAAGTAAATAAATAAATAATAAAAAATAAATAAAAAACTTGCTTTAATTAATTTGGCCATGATTTGAGTTCATGGTCTTTCTCCTTGAATCTGTGGGATTAACAAAACACATGTGAAAATACAAGAAAATCCACTATGATGTATGATTAATACATACCTATAAAAACTTTTTAATAAACAATGAATATTTATTGTCTCAAAGTACTGAGGATGTAAGTCTAAGATGAAGGTGCTGACAGGGCCTCACACCCTCAGAAGGTTCTGGGAAGGCTCTGTCCCTGGCCTCTTCCATCTAAGAATATGGTAACATTCTGAGATCTTGGAGGTCAGAGCTAAGTATAGGCTTAGTGAGGACACATTTTGGTACTCAACCTAAATAATAGAAATTCTTTAAATATGGGCTGAAGAGATAGCTCAGAGGTTAAGAGCACTGATTGTTCTTCCAGAGGTCCTGAGATCAATTCCCAGAAACCACATGGTTGCTTACCACCACCTGTAATGAAATCTGGTGCCACCTTCTGGCCTGTAGGCACACATGCAGACAGAACACTGTATACAAAATAAATAAATAAATCTTTAAAAAAGAAAGAAAGAAAGAAAGAAAGAAAGAAAGAAAGAAAGAAAGAAAGAAAATGCAGGATCTGGGGCTGCAACCCTGGCCTCCTAACTCAGCCTGTACATTGCCTTAAGACTTAAGGTGATTTAAAAAAAAAAAAGGAAAAAAAAAAGAAATTCTTTAAATATTTGAAGCTTATTGGAGCCAGGCATGGTGGCATGCCTATGATCTCAGCATTTGGGAGGTGGATGCAGGAGGGTCATGAATCTAAGGTTATCCTCAGCTAGACAGAGAGAGAGTTCAAGGCCAGCCTGAGCTATTTGAGACCCTGTCTCAAAAACAAAACTACATTTATGAATGGCAAGGGAAAGGAATACTGGGGCCATCATAAATTAAGAGAATATTCCAAGGTGTGAAGGAGAACAAGTACTTATAAAGCTAAGCTGAGAGCTACAGATGTGGCTGTGGCCCTGTTATCCTGGGCTACTAGGATCAGCATCAAGAGCAGCATCTGTATGAAGCTCAGAAGTCCTGGGCACGTGTCCATGTGGTGTAGTCTTTGAGCAAGCTTGTGTTTCTGGGTTTTGTGATAGTTCTTAGACTCGGGCATCCACACCTGAGGTCTCCCCTTCCAAAACTACCCAGAGTGGTGGTTGTAGTTGCATCATCCTTCTTTCTTCTCCTCCTTCTCCTTCTTCTTTTTCTCCCTCCTCTTCTTCCTCTTCCTTCCTCTTCTTCATATTTCTCTTCTTCTTTTTCTCTTCATCCTCCTCCTCCCTCTCTACCTTCTCCTGTTGCCATTTTATACAAGTGATTTGGGTATAACAACTTCACATTAATTTTAGGAACTTTCACAGATCCTGTTCAGATCCTGCCGCACCTGAGTGTCTGAGAACTTCCAAAGAAGCTCTTGTTAAATAACCAGACTCATTGTGTAGGAAATTGACCTTTCTCCTGTCCTTGTTCCTTTAAATCAAACATTGCTTCCCAAGCTTATAGGTTTACTAGAGGCTTCATTAACTTAAGGAAATTCCAAGATAGCAACACAGTGAATGGAGTTGGGGCCCTTGCCAGGACTCAGTTTCTCTGTTGCAAGCCCAGGCTCCCCAGCTTAGCCCTGGGGACATGTTAAGAAGAGCCCTTTCAACTAACAGGCTACTTGAGATAGGGCAGATAACATCCTGGGACTTCCAGACCAGGCCGACTCAGAGGGCATGGGGTAGAGATTTTTCCCCCCCAGAAAGAAAATGTCCGTTTGTCTTTCTACATCACAGCTACAGTGTCTTTACATCCCCCATTTCAGAAATTAGCCAGCCAGGCCTTTGTGTTCCAGCCTGCCATTGGGTGCTTTTGTGTGGCACTGCAGGAAGGAGCGGTTGCCAGGCACCCTTCTCCTGGCTTTTGTTTTGACTACCCTGGGAGGCTGGGAGGGAATTATGCTGCTTAAAAGGGAGAGAGAATGGAGAGAGTGCTCAGGTCTTTTCAGACCCGAGAAATGGGACATTTGGGAGAGCTTTCCAGGGGGAGGGAGGAATGGGGGCGTTTGTGAATCTCACACCTCCAGAGGCAATACTCTCAAAGTACTCTTGTACATTTGGGTCAGAGGAGCATGACAGTCTTAGAAGACTGGATTTTGCCTTGCCATCTAGAAAGAGGTGCTCCAAGCTACCTCTGTCAGTCAGGGTCTGCATAAAAAAACCTCAGACTGGATTTCAGCCCCCATAGGTGCCGGTGCCTGCACCTACGCAAACACCATCGGTACCCACTCTCCTCCCAATTCATTGAGTTATTGTTAATCCTTCCTTGGATGGATTTTTTGTGTGTGTTCAATCCTCATTGTTCCACTCCTGAGAGGGGACAAAGTGACTGAAACCCTAACCAGCATGAAGGGACAGCCTGCACAGTAGGAGACCATCTTTGCTAGCTGTTCATCTGACAGGTGAGGTGCACTCAAACTGCTTGGCCCAGCTCATCCATTTTGTCTTCTCCCTTTTTATTTTTGCTTCCTACCCCAACTAAGACACTCTCTTCTGTGGTTGCCCCTCATCCCAAGAATGAGAAGGACCGATTGGTAAATATCCGGTGAGAACTGACAATTCCTAAGCAACAAGTACACAGGACAGACCACCTAAGATCAGTTCACTGTCTAAACAGGGAGCAGTTAACCCCCCACGACAGGAAACCTCCCCCCGCCCCAAGCAGGAGTTATCATTGACCTAGTTTTGTGTCTGTTGCTGTGATGAAAACACACTGATGAAAAGCCACTTGTGGGGAGAAATGGGAGCTATTTCACCTTTAAGTTGCATGCTATATAGTCCATCATTGCGGTGAAAGTCAAGACGGAAACTTCAAGCAGCCAGTTGAAGCATGACCACAATTAACATGCAATAATAGCTCAATATAGACATAGAGTAGCCAGAGCTAGGTCTGTGCAGCTTTGGGTCATCTGATTCTTGACAACATGATGATAAGAACATAAGCAGGAAAGCACAACGTTATTAACAATGGTGCCAGGAAAACTGGTAACCACAAAGAAGGCTGAAACTTGGCCCCACCTCACAGCCAGAAAAGAAAATTAACACATAATTAACACACAGTTTATAACTTTTAGGGGACACACAGAGAAATGCTTCACAGGAAGCAGCTCTCTGAACAGGTTCCCTTAGCTGGCAAACAACAGCAAGAGGGGACAAAGTGACAGAAACCTTAACCAGCATGAAGGGACAGCCTGCACACTAGGAGACCATCTTTGCTAGCTGTTCATCTGACAGGTGATTGATACCCAGATTATATAATTATTTTTTTAAAGTGCATACACAAAAAGAAAAGAAACAGTCCCAACAATAAGTGAGCAAATTAACTAGATGGACGAGTCTCAAAGGAAGTGCAAATTCAGCTAGTAAGTCCAAGTAAAGTGTTCAGTATCTTTAGTCATCAAGATGATGCAGTTCAGAACTGCACTGCATGGAGTGGGGATGGCTCAGTGGTTAAGAACGCTGGCTGCTTTTCCAGAGTACCCAGGGGTTGATTCCCAGCACCTACATGGTGGCTCCCAACCATCTGCAGCTCCAGTTCCAGGAAAACTTTCTCAGCTCCTAGGGCACTGTATACAGGGTATACACAAACATAAACACAGACAAAATATCCATATACATAAACCTTGAAATAAAAACTGCATTGCAATTCCATTAAAGAAAAAGCTATTTTAAAAAAGCAGCAGATGATGAGCAGACAGAAAGGCCCTTAGACACTGTAGGTCAGAATGCAAATTCATTTGTTCACCTTAAAGTCACTACAGAGGTTTCTCAACTAAAAACTCAACCACCATGATATGTAATTATTTCATTTCTGTTTACATACCAGGAGTCTAGTTAGCAAACCACAGAAATTGATGCATATTTGGATTTATTGATGCAATCACTATTTGAAATAGCAACTTATGGAATCAGCCTACATTCCCACCAATGGATAAGGGCATAGTGTATATATAAAATGAAGTTTTATTCTGCCATTTTATTTTGAATTTTTTTTCATTTTACATACCAACTCCAGTACCCTTCCTACCCCTTCTCCCATCCTTCCCCTTCCCCTCTTCCAACTCCCCATCCATTCCTTAGAGGGAGTAAGGCCTTCCTTGGGGAGTCAACAAAGTCTGGTATACCAAGTTGAGGCAGGATCAAGCCCCTCTATTCTGCTCCTTCTACAAGCTATTCTCTGACCTCTACACGTGTTCCATACACATAATAAATGTAGTAATTTCATTATGTTCCTCCTTCATCCATATTCGGGGAAATTTCCTTTTACTAGCAGAAGAACCTGAAGAACCTTAACAGTGGGATAGCCTGGGAATGTGACGAAGATATGTTCCAAGGGAGAGGGAATGACAAGCAGCATTGAAGCTATATTCTAATTGCTGATGAAAAAAAGAAAAGACAAGGAAGATGAGGACTGACATTTCAGCACTGGTTTTAGCAACATGTAATCACTGTGAACCTGGAATGTGTGATGGTTAACTTGACTGATTGTAGAACCAGCATTGAAACACACCTCGGCATATGTCCATGTAGCCACTCTAGAACCATTTAACTGCATGTCAAAGCCATGGGAAGATTAACCAATGTGGGCGAGGATGACATTTTAGTGGAGTGATGATGGATTTTAGGTGTAGTTTGTGTGCGTTCAATAGAAAATGGGAGTGGAGAACCAGAGTGGGTCATGACATGGAGTTTTTCTACCAGGAAGTGAGTTAATAGTTGGGTGCAGACTCAAGAGAGAGATCCTTTTAGCTGGGAGAAGCTCCTGCCTGCTGATGTGCTGGAGGCAATGACCCAGGAGAGAGATGGGACAGTAGACACAACCTTGACCTTCAATAATTAAGGGGTGATGGAGCTCGACACACAAATGGAGAAGCTGATCTCAGACAGGAGTGCAGGCTGGTTGGCCATAAACGGAAGGAGAAAGGTAGCTGGGAAGGGAAGAGTTAGTAGTAGGAATGAGGCCTGCTTCCTCTAAGGGAGGGATATTGAGGGAGATTAACCCTGATCTGGCCTCCTTGAAAATACGTTAATGATGTTCACTGTTTTGCAGAGGTCAGCTGCCAGGTATCAAAGGGGTCACCTAAGACACTCTAGAATCATAAAACAATGCATGACATTACTCTAACATAAAGATAAAACAAATTTGGGAGTGTGTATAGGTGAATGGACAAATTATTATTTTAATTCAACTAATTCACAATCTAGACTCATTTTGTCCATTTTTGTTTGTTGGCAAAAATCTTCTATGGACAACCAACTAGATGTTCTATGGGTCAACTCAACTCTGAGAGCATCTTCCTGTGATTGGATGTGACCCTAATAGCTGTAGGATTCAGTCCTGCCAGATTGCCCCTTCCCTTCAGGTGCTATTTCCAAGTCCAGGTTCTGACCTATATATCTTGATCTACTGTAAAATGGTTCCCATGACTCCCTCTGGGGTTCAACGCTCTGCTAGAACAGCTCTGAGAACCCAGAGAAACAATGTACTTAGTAGGTTGTCACCAGTTTGTTTTTAAAAGGACACAGTTAGGGAACCGGCCTGATGGAAATGGACAGGACACAGAATACAGGAAGGTGCTTCCATGTCCTTAGGGCATGAACCACACTTCTAGCATCAACATGTGTTTGGCAAAACTGCTCTTTTAGGGTTTTATGGAGGCTCCGTGACATAGCACAATCAAATAAATCACGGCCCAATAAATCAATAACCACTGGCCCTGGCCCATCCCCTGTTAGGGTGGGGCTCAAGGTCATCCTCCAGAGTGGCATGGTTACCTGTGACTAGTGCCCCATCAGGGCTTTACAAAATTCACTTCACTAGCTTAAACTCAGATGTGGTTAATAAGAGCTTCTAATGGTGTCTTAGTTAGGTTTGCATTGCTGTGATAAAGACCATGACCAAAAGGAACTCAGGAAGGAAATTCCTGGTTTGGCTGGCAGATTACAGTTTATCATCAGGGAAAGTCGAGGCAGGAATCAAAACAAGCACCTGAAGGCAGGAATTGAAGCAGAGACCATGGAGGGAACTGCTTACTGGCCTACTCCTTATGGCTCTCTAGTTTTGCATTTTTAAATAACCCAGAACCATCTGCTCAGGGGCGATACCCCCCATCACAGTGAGCTGGACCCTCCACACACAAACATTAACGGAGAAAAATGCTCGCTAACTTGCCTGTATACAGTCTAATGGAAGCATTTTTCTCAGTTGCGGTTCCCTCTTCCCAGATGACCCTAGGTTGTGCCAGGTTGAAAAAAAAACTAGCCCGCACAGGTGGATGAATAAAGATACTGCTTATCACTCAGAAGTCCGGGATAAAGATCAAAGTACTGGCGTCTTATTCTATTACAATGTTGTAGTGGCTCGGAGGTTTCTACCCTTTACCCCTTTGAAAGGTATATTGGGGCTATCGTCTAACAAAGCCAGATAAAATTACAAGGAAGAAGACATTGAGTCAAGATTGCTCCTTGTGAATTTTTCTGGAATTTGGAGTTATGATGGCCTGGAGAATGGAATGGTTCATGACCAAGTGCTTTCTCTCGGGGAGTGGGGGTGACTTCACACAGCATTCTTCAGAAGGCTAGGGAAATAGCTTAGTGGGTAATGCCCTTCAAAGTATGAGTTCGATCCCCTGACTTGGGAAGATTGCTCCTGGTTACCCACTTGGGGGTGGGGGTTTAAACCAAGTATTGCAGCAAGTATTCATAATTCTAATGATGAGATTGTGGTCCCTAGGGTTTGCTAGTCAGCCAGCCTAGCCTATGTAGTGAGTTTCCGGCCAATGAAAGTCTCCACAAACAAGGGAACCATCAAAATGGCTCAGGGAGGAAAGGCCTTTTGATGACCTGAGTTCAGTCTCCAGGACCCATGTCATGGAAAGAGAGAACTGACTCTCCCTAATTGTCCTTTGAACTCCACACATGTACTGTGTCACATGTGTACACAAAATAAGTGAAGTACATTGAAAATAAGTGACAACAAAATGGATGGCACCTGGGGAGCAACTGGGGACAATGTCCTCCGCCCTTTATACACACCCAAGCATTCACACACATCCACACACACACACACACACACACACACACACACACACATCCACACACCAAACATGGTTAATCTGAAAAGAAGATGCTTCCTTCCTGACAAGGGAGCAGGAACAGGCTTTGAAAGCAGAGTCTGATGAGCTTGATCTCTTCCTGGAAGAATCCCACCTCTGCACTCAGTTGTCTACGAGCCTCGGTTGTCACGTTCTGTGTCTTGATTGACAGCTGTGATTCATGTGTGTTCTGTTCTGACAGCTGAGTCCTGCTCCTCCTGAGGCAGATGAGTGGGTCCGTGTGACTGCAGGGGTGGCGTGGGTGCAGAATCTTCTACACGTTCATTGTGTTTGTTTAATTGTCCTTGGTTCCTTGAGAAAATTTTGATTTCTCCAGAATTAGCCATCCTGTTTATTCCTCCTGGTCCTTCTCATGTGGGAAGACTATTCATGGTTACCTGGCAACGAGCTAGCTGGGATTGTTGGCTCATGGATCCTAGAAGAGTCTGAATTTTCCCATGAAATCAAGAGCTCTGCTGGAGCTTGTATACCAGTTTGACTTCTCATGGTTGCAGATCCCCTTGAATTAGCCAGATGTGTACAGGTGGGACTTTCCAGGAGGTAGCTGGCATCTGAACTCAGATGTCCTAGTAGCCAAAGACAAATGGCTAGTCTCATATTCAAGAGCAGAGTCATGCTTCCTGTGTATGCACAAAAGGACAATAGGAGCTCAGGGTCAACCCACTGGAGTCTCACTGTATCTTGTTCTTCCCATATCAAACACATCCTCCACAGGATGTAGGTAGTGGCATTTTAAATGTATTTTAATAAATAAAGGCTGCCTGAAGATCTGAGAGTAAAACAGTCCCACTGGTCAGCCTTACAGACCAGATTATGGTAACGCATACCTTTAATCCCAGTAGCTACAGCAACACACACCTTTAATCCCAGTAGCCACACTAGTAGCCAAAGAAATCGGGTGGTGCATGCCTTTAATCCCAGTGGTGCACACCGTTGATGCCAGCCCTAGAGAGGAATATAAAACAGGGCAAGACAGCTCTCAGATACTGACTCCTTCTGAGATTCTAGGAGGCAGGATCACCATTTCAGACTAAGGTCAAGGTAAGAGCCAGTGGCTGGTTGTTTTGCTTTTCAGAACTTCAGGTTGAACCCCAATTTCTGACCCTGAGTTTTTGTTAATTGTGCTTCAGATGTGAGCCACTAGGCTCCCAAACATTCTCTGACTGCAGCCTTTTCTGTGTGCATGGTGGGGGGTACGTGCATGTGTGTATATTGTGGGCTCTGGTGTTTGCCTGATCTCTTTGGCTATAGTCTGGTAATCTTTAGTTGTTCTTTCTTCTTTCACCATGAGGCAGGGATGTTCTCCAAAACAACTTTGAGGTGTATGCCACAAACATAGCTTTTCCTGAGATAGGTTGGCTGTCTGGCAGGTGTGGTGTGCACAGGACAGAAATACACTAAATGTGGGCAGGAAACACAGGCACCAGTTTTGTTGATTAAAACCTTAGGGGTTTACTCTAATGACAGTGTCCACTATCACAAGCATAAGCTGTTGTTCTTTTAAATTAATTGTTGGGGTTCCC
>JAQHUG010000002.1:17058560-17077493 GCA_028555095.1 Dicrostonyx torquatus
CCTTCAGAGGCACCAGGCATGCACATGGTAGGTACACAGGCACATATGCAGATAAAAATCCTGTACACATAAAATAACAAGAAAAAGAGGATTGTTATAAGTGCACAGCCTGTTCTTAATGAAATATCAAAAAGCAAAACCACCCGTCAGAGTCAGAAATTAGTGGTAGCCAAAGACTGCCTGTAGTACGCATTCTTCCACTCATTAAATGCTGGCAGTCTTTTAGAGCAATCTTATCTTCAGTTCTAAGTCAATGCACCTTGCTTTCCTGCTTGTAAATTTTATATACACCAAGTCACACAGTTTCATCTTTGTCTGGCGATATCTTCCCTGATGCTGTGAGCAGCGATTCTTCTTTGTTGTATAGTATTCATTATATGACTGCACATCAATCTATTCATCTCACTGTTGGTGGTCAATGTGAAGTGTTCTGTCTTGGAGCCAATGTATTAGCATTGCTCTGAATGCTATTGAGAATTTTTCTTGAGTTTATGCTCTTTTTGGAGTGTTGGGATGTGGTGAAACCATGGGTCACCAGTTACATATATGTTCATCTTGTTCACACTGCCGAATAAGTTCCCAAGACAATAGTCTAATTTATCCTCACATTGTGCTTTTACAGTCATTTTTTACCAGCTACCAATAGTATCTATAATTGCAGAATTTCTCTCTCCCTTTCCTTGGCTAGTATAATACAAAATGGCCTCTTTGCTGGGTTAATTAATTTGGTGAATTCTTGTACAAACAACCAACAAGCATGCATCTCCTTGTTTTATCTTTTAGGCAGCATGGACAGGCTTCATGGACACATTGCCATGATTTAACTTCTAGCCCAGTACTGATGGACTGGCAGGTTACCATCTTAAACACTTTTCTGACTTTTGATGTCACTGTGTTATTATGATGGATGAACAAACCAAGCATAAAGCTGGAATGAAGTCAGAGCTCAGAAGGATGAGCATATGGCTAGGACTGTCTCACCCCCAAACTCGCATCCCTAGTTAGTGTTGGTTAGTGAGACCCTTAGGGAGCCCCCATGCCAGAGCCCACAAGGAGCCTCTGATCATCCACAGTTCCCCTGACCCCACATTTACCCCCCACTGTATGTATATATTTAGGAGTAAGTATCATGTCTCCCCAAGGAGATAGCACATCATTCCAAAATGACTTACTCTTCATGGTAGCAGAGGATTAACTCACATTGAGCCTTAGGGGATGAGCTGAATAAATTGCCCCACATTCACAGCTGAGCAGACACATAGCCGGGGAGCTGTGAACTGAACTGCCCTTTTTCTCTTTCCTTCCTTCTTCCCTACCTCTCTCCCTTCTCCTCCCCCCTCCTCCCTCCCTTCCTTCCTTTCTTCCCAGACTCTGTTCTCCTGCCTCCCAAGTGCTAGGTGCTCAGCCACACCCCGAACTAGTTGTCCCCTCTCGTACCTCAGAAGCTAAGCCTCTGGGAACATATTGGCAGGGACATGCCCCACTCCCTTAGATAAGCGATACCTTGGCACACGTGTTATTTGGCATCATGATACTTAGCAAATATTTGCCATTTGTCTATTGATCTCTTGTTCTTTCTTTACTTCCCTGTCCTGTCTTGTTCCCTTTCTACACCATGGTGCTGATCTGAGCTCTCGTTTGTTTGATAGTGCTTGGGACTTCTCTGGCACATTCAGATCTAGATAAATTCATATCAGATCATGTGTAGTGACTGAATATATTCCAATAAATCACATTTCCAACTAAAGAAAAAGAAAAAAACCTAGCCAAACAAACAAAACAAACAAAAAACCTTCAAGTCAGGCATGATGGCATATGCCTATAATGCCAGCACTTGAGTAGAGGCAGAAGGATCAAGAGTTCAAGGTCATCCTCAGCTGCCTGGTACATTTGAGGTGAGCCTGTTGTAGGTGAAATCTCATCTTTCAAAAAGCAAAGGTGGGTCAGCAGTAAGTAGAGCAGACCTTTAATCCTAGTGCTCAGAGACCTATATGGTTCTCTATGAGTTTGAGGCCACCTTGGTCTATGTAGCAAGTTCAAGAGCATCCAGGGCTACACAGAGACTTTATCTCAAAAACAAAAAATAAAAAGCAAATGCCAAAGACAAAACAAAAACACTCACTTCCTAATTCATACCTGGGCCCTCTGGAAAACCCATAATGTGATTGGCCTTGGCCTGTAAGGACACTGTAATTATTTTAAAAAAATTATTTAATTTTATGTGCATTGGTGTGAAGGTATCAGATCCTCTGGAACCAGATTTACAGACAGTTAGTTGTGAGCGGCCATATGGGTGCTGGGATTGAAACCTGGGTCTTTGGGAAGAGCAGCCATTGCTCTCTTCCACTGAGTCATCTCTCCAGCCCCCAGTGTAATTACTTTTAGTCAAGGAATGGTTCCTAACTGTTGTTGCCAATGAGAATGAGGGGGAATGAGCAAGTCACCTGCCCCCCAAAATCTGGTTTTCTAGAAAACAGTATAGATTCCTGTAGTTTGGTTTGTTAGGGGATTTAACGTGATGCTAATGCCAAGTATCTCAACTGCATAATGTAATCTGTAGCCACTTCTCAGTTTAATCCCGCCTTCAGGGCACCCCACAAAACATGGTAAGCAAAGTCAAACCCTTGCCTGACTCTCTAAGCTTTGGAGACATAAGAGGGGGAAGGTCACAGCGCCCCCGGGGGAACCGATGCAAACTGAGAGGACAAGGAAAGAGCAGGTGGCTTTAATGAAAGATACAGGAGGCAGCAGGACTGTGGGCACCTGGTTTGCAAGGCATTTTCGTGGAAGGCTTTGAAAAACCCAGAGGATTGGGGTTTGAGATGATGCCTTAACAGTGTAATTCCCAGTGGGCAGACCTTGGAGGAGGGCCCTACAGGCCAGACCCAGCCTGAAGTCCCAGAGATACTAATTCACACTGATTTCATTCTTTCTCCTGGGCCTGCTCTGGGTGCTCCCGAGAAAGCTTGCTGGGAACACAGGCATCTGGGACACAAATGGTCACCTTCTGGTGGCACGCTGCACTCTCAGAACCACCCTGATTACCCTTTCAGGAGTCTGTTCACAAAGCCATCAGGCCTAAGGGCAATGACCTGTCTAGTTTCTCTAGCACTCAGGCTGGAGCCCAGTCCTGAGTAGACTCATTGGTTAAAAGGATTGCCTGTCACTTAAGCCAAAGGTCAGAACAAGCTGTCCATAGGACTTTTGCAGGACAGTCAACAAACACAGGAGACATATTTTATAGCTTTACGAGATGGGCAGGCTGCAAAGGATTTGTTTGGATGGATTAATGACTAACAGTACAAAATACTTCTGAAGAGAAAATGGAATATAGGTTTTTAGTGCTGGAGATCCAACCCATAGCTTCACCAGCTAGCAAGTCCTCCATCTTGAAGTTACAAAAACAGCCTCAATAAAATACTTCCTAAGGTTCAGTGGAAGCAGAGGGCCCTTACGAGCCTATCCTCCTTCAATAAGAAGCTGATGCTTTTGGAAGCAAACTGTTTGTCTTGCTCTTTTGTTCAGGTTTGTCAAGTGCTAGAGACTGGGGTGTGTTACTGCACTGATCCAAATATTTTTCAAATCTTTAAATCGATCCATTATCTGTCCCCCATCTACCAAGCCCAGCTTTATCAAAATATACAAAGCAACACGTGACACAATTTATGCAAATATTTTTCAAGATTTTATTGCAAACCAATATTGGTTTATTGCACACAAAAAAAAGTTGTGTGGCAGGGAGGAATTGTACATATTATAACCATGTTAATTACAGTACATTAAGATGATGGTTTACAAATAAGTCTGCAAGTTTAAATATACTAGTGTTATAACCCAATGTACAGACTTTCTTTACATCATACATACAATAATCAGGAATGCAAAAAATCCATAAATAATGCCCATTTTACAGGTGACATTTTAAAGAATGAAAACACCAACATTGGGCTTTGACTGACAACTGGGGCATTGGTCCATAAAAACCCTTTCTAAAAATAGAAATGTCTGTGGCAGCAATGCTTGCGTGAAGCATCTGGGCCCACATCGTTGCAAGACCGTTTCAATAGATTTTTAGTTATTAACTATATTTTACAGAAACAGTCTACACATAAATTTATCTTCCAAATATGGAAGAAACAAACAATGTCCCACGTTGTAGTGTCCTGCAAGTGTCACATTGATGCTTATAACAAAACCGTCCGCGATCAGGCATAGCACACTCACACCACTGTTTTCACACGGAAAATCCACGAGGTTTTCAAAACAACAACAACAACGGAACACTCTGCGATAGGAAAAGCTTTGGAGCTAACAAGATCTCAGAAAAGGCACATTGCAGAATATTCGTAATCACAGCTCAGACAGACCTGCGGGAGAGCCCTCTCAGACCTGCAGCTTCCTTCGGACGAGACCAGTGTCTGTCTAAGGCGGCACTCTAATGCTCCCTTGGAGCTAGCACCACGTCGGAAGGATAAAAATGAAGACCTCACAAGCTCACTGAGAGGAGGGTGTGCTCTTCAAAAAGCTTCCATCAAGCCGTGTGCGATGGGATTGCCAAGCTGCCAGGTGTGCAAATTCTCTTTTAAGATGTTCTGTCAGCTGGCAACTCCAACACTTGGAAAACACGCAGGAAGTCCTTCACAGCCATCCTGAGTGTTCAGAGGAAAGAGTCCATGGGAGGTGCGTAGGAGAAGCCAAGGAAGGCTTCTGCAGCTTCCTTGACGCTGGCCGTGATGAGGATGCTATCGGGGGACCTGCCAATGGAGTTGGGGACTGGCTCTTCAGTAAACTCGGGATCAAAGTGCCGAAGGTCACTGGGTCCACTCTGTTACAGGAAGGAGAAACATACTCAGTGTCAAGAAGAATGCACGGGGCAAAGGATGGGGAATCCCAAATCCTATAATCCTCCACTGTAAGTATCACTGATGATAATATCTCACTATGTACTAGGCCGGCCTCAAACGTGACCCTGCTTCAGTCTTTTGAGATAAAGGCATTATAGGTATGTGTCACCAGGCCCGGCAATGTCCTTAATTAATAAATGTACACATATTTAGTGATCTTCTCTGGGATTAAAATGAAACAACAACAACAAAAAAAAAAAAAAAACCCTTTCCGCCGGGGAAAGCAAGTCTACTGATACTATTGTTATTTACTGCCAGCGTCTCACAAATCTTGGATCAAAAAACACACAGATACTCACCACGTTTGGGTTAAATGGGGGTGTAATCTTCTTATTTATGAGATCATCCCAGTTAATTAGTGAGAAGAAAATATGATTCTTAATCTCCAACTGTTGGAAAGAAACAGATTCATTTAGATGGCAGGAGGTCAGTGTCCCTCTCCAAGGTCCCATGAAAGCAGGACAGCAATACTTACAAAGTCTTCCTTGGCACCCAGCCTCTTTGTGCGGTCCTTCTGCAGGAGGCCCTCCAGGAGGTGCCTTGCTGAGTTTGTAATATTTGGTTTCAACTGGAGAGGCTTGTTCAGAATGTTATCGTACATCTCAGCTGTATTCCGACTATAAAATGGAGGCTGGAAAAAGAAGAATTCCTTCAGACTCAACTGAAGTTTTGTCTAGCACATTACATGTCAAGAGAGTGCCACACTTAGTGTATTAAGCTGGACCTGAGATAATCCCTTCCCTGGCTGTTGAAATGTCCATAATTTTTGGTGTCTATTTTATAACCTCTATTGGAGCATGTGTTTGAAGGGGAATGGGGCTGCCACTGCACAGACAGGTTAGGTATGGGCCTCTGTAGTAAACTGTGTAGAAGAAAACCACTAGAGATTTGGGGATGTTGCTCAGTGCCTGCCCTAAAATTCAAACAAGACTACTGAAGAAAATCCAGAAGACATGGTTTATAAAATGTACTTTAAAAATAACCAATGTCTCCTTTATTAGCTTTTGATAAGATTACAGATAAGGATAAGCCATGGCAGCTAACCCTGCACTCAAGTAAAGCCACACATGTTGTCATGGGGATGACTCGGCGTGTTACTCACCAGGCCGTAGAGCATCTCATACAAGACAGCTCCGAGGCACCACCAGTCCACTGTCCTGTCGTATGGCTGCTTGTGGAGCACCTCTGGTGCGAGATACTGAAAAGACACAGCAGGAAAAGAGGTTAGGTGATCCTCCAAAGCAGCTAGTCCTGACAGCAAGCAGAACTCGGAAAAGGCTGGGTAGCTTTTGGATTGCTTTCTAGCTAAAACCTCTATACTCTTTGAGGTTAACTGCCCCCACTCCCACTGTGCATATACTGGTGTATTTAGGGACCAACTTAGGACCTAGTGATACTATGAGGATCTCTTAGGACATGGATCTTACATTGAAGGCCTTGGAGATCCTTAGGGTAAAACGATAAGTGTATTTTGCTTGTACTGAATTGTACTAAGGAAATGCTTAAGAGTTTACTCTTTTCGTATTTAAAAGCATTACTGCGTATGTCTCTCTTGGAAAGAGGAGGCAGACAAGGCACCGAGTCAAGAGCACCTACCTCGGGTGTGCCACAGAAGGTAGATGTTGTGCCGTTGTGTTCAATGTTCTCCTTGCAGAGCCCAAAGTCAGTAAGGACAATGTGTCCCTGTGAGTCCAGGAGAATATTCTCTGGTTTTAGGTCTCTGTGGGAACATGAAATGTGGTCGCATAGGTTAATTTCACATCCTGGCAAATCCTCTGTAAAGACTGCTAAAGGTATTAGGATTTAATCCGTTGCTGCTCCACAGCCAATCAGAGAAAAGAGTCTTTGCTCTACAGGACTGGATTAGGCACCACCCTCTTGGCTGGCTCACAGGCTAGGGAAGTTTTACAAGGGGCCAAATTGCACAGAATCAAATTCAAGACTCCAAAGGCTCAGCCAGGCCTCCCTCCTTCCCAGCAAGGTAGCTTTGCCTGCGACTTACCTATAAACGATGTTCAGGGAGTGCAGATAGCCCAAGGCACTTGCTATTTCAGCAGCATAGAAGCGAGCCCGTGGTTCTAGGAAGCAGCGTTCTCTCTGGAGATGGTAGAACAGCTGCAAGAGACAGAACAAGAAAGGCTGAGTGGGGTTGTTTAATCAAGCCTGACACATAACACGTTCGTGGAAATACTAATTCTGGTAATCACTCACCCCTAAGTATCTTAAAACTCATCTCAAACCAAAAATAAGCAAGCTAAGCAGAGAAAACCCACCACTACCAAGAGGTCCACTCCCTCAGCTCACCTCTCCACCGTTGATGTAGTCGAGGACAAAGTAGAGTTTGTCGGCAGTCTGGAAAGAGAAGTGGAGGCCCACCAGGAAGGGGTGCTTCACGTTCTTCAGGAGGACATTCCGCTCTGACATAATATGCTTCTCCTAGGAAAAAGACGAGATACAGAGGCCAAATTTCAGCTTGGCAACAAATCACAGGGTAAAGGGTATTCACTAGGCCTTTGGGTGCCATTCATACCTCCTTCTTTTTCAGGATCGCTTTCTTCTGTAAAACTTTGACTGCATAGAAGGCTTCTTCTGCCTTGTGTCTTGCTAGAAGAACCTGAAATGCCAATCAAACCGTCAGTTCTTTTTCTATCCTCGTCCAGGGAGAACGTGAAAAATACACGAAAGAACATGACTTTAAAGTTTTCAGGTTTGAAATTACCTTTCCAAAACTGCCCTTTCCGATCACCTTCAGGAAATGAAAGTCAGATGGTTTAGCGTGAGGGTTAGAGGACGGACCAAGGTTGATTTGTTGAGAAGGACTTGGCTGGAAAACAAAACAAAGAAAATCACCCTTTAATATCTGTGAGTACAGAAGCTGCACACACAGCCTACTGCTAACAGATAAGTTTACGAAATACGCCTTTCAAAACATTCCAGTGACTCAACACTTAGACACTCATGACACTTGTTATGTTGTGAAGACATTCCTGTCCTCATAATAATTTTTTACAAATATTGTCTTAACTGACCACTACAGAAATACAGATTCATTTACAGTTTTCCTCCGCAGACATAAGAGTACTTACCGGAGGGGAGGGGTTGGCGTTCATAAGCTCGGGCTCCTGTGGTTGGGAGATTTTCAAAATGGACTGAACTTCAGGGCTGTGGAGATTAAAGGGCCGGTTTAAAAACTCTTCAAATCGCCACCAGAGGGCACACCGACATAAGCTCAATTTCTGACTCAGCCTTTCAGTATTTAAACCGAAAAATATCCAAATGAATTACTCACAAAAACGTAGGTAAAGAAAATAACTCGGTTAAATATACAATTTAAGGTTTGTTTATCGAGAAAGGACGTGGGTTTGATAAACACGCAAAAGAATTAATCTTAGATTTCCAGGGCAAGCTCGACCCATAAACTAGTATTAATGTTTAAAATGTTTCAAGTAAGCCAAATACTCAAGCCCAAAAGAGGTCTCTACCCCGGAGAAAACTTCGGCTTCTCCCGATGAACAAAGTGGTAAGAATGAAGTCTTACCCGCTGGTAAATTTAAACGATCTTTTTTATTTTCTTCAATTAACCCAAACTTACTGTTTGCATGCATAGGAGTTGTTGGCGATCTTCTGAATAAAGTCGTTCAGGCCCATCCTTCTCTGTTTCATGAAAGCTGTGAATTAAAAAGAAAAAGAAAAAATAAGGTTTAGGCGGCTCCGTAACGTCCAACGCCACACGCTAATCTGATCCTGAACCTTCAAAACCCTCCAACATTTCCACGCCGTCTCCACAAGTCCGGTGCTTTTCCAGCACTCACCGATGAGAATCGCTACCATTCCCCTCATCTTGGAGTAGGTGAGGGTGCCTCGAGCAGCCTCGGTTTTCACAGTCATCGCCCCAAGAGTCCAAGAGTCAAGAACAAGGAGCTGTGAGACCCGCTCAGCCAACCGTGCGCTCCGGGCTGCGGCCGCCTTTATATACCCGGCGCCGCCGCGGGGGCGGGGCCGGAGGAACAATGAGGAAGCCGCGCTCTGGACCCCTCCCATCACTAGGCTCCGCCCCTGGCCGCCGCTCAGGCTGCAGACCCAGACCCGGGCGGATGCGGGTGGCTGGCCGCCTGATCCTGGGTGGGCTGTCCTGGCCGCCCTGGCAAGGGCGAGGGTTCCATGGGCTGTGCGAGCAGGACCCCGGCGTAGGGCGGCACTCGGCCTCCCTCCGCCCGGGCAGACGGAGGGGACTGGAGGATTGGGGAGTCCCGGTGATTTTCCATTTCCTCTCGAATACTCCCGAGCGGAACACTGCTGAGCACGCCTCGGCACCGACCTCTCCCTCTCCTCGGTCTCCCGATCCGGTACCAGACTCGCACCGGCCGGTTTCTGTCCCGCGCCTTCCTCCCGTCTCTATCCGACCTCCACCCACCCATACCCCTCCGGAGCTGAGTCCCCCGCGGGCCGGACGGCAGTGCTTACCCAGTCCGCTCAGTAAGACCGACTCGCTCCTTTTCTGCACCTCCGCCCGCTTTTTGTGGCGGGGCCGGAGCAGCGACTCGAGCCGAGCCCGAGCTAGCGCACCCTGCATCTCCCCCATGGCCGCGGACTGAGGGGCGCTCAGCGGGCGACAGCGACCGGCGAACACTGACGTTTCCTTGAAGGAGCCGCCGTGACTCAGGCCGGCAAGATTTCCTGCCCCAGTCCCAAAACAAACAAATGTCCCTTGTGCATGGCCGAGTCGCTTCCGAAAACGCCTTTTTTGTGCTTTTGGCCAAAACCAAGCAAGGCTGAAAAATCCCAGAACTTGGAAGAGGAGGAAGGAAGGAAGGAAAGAGCGGGGGGAGGGGGGTCAGGAATGTGTAGGGGAGGGGGCGGAAATAAGTCCCTGCACTACAAGAAAAAAGTAATCTTCATTTCACTTTTTTTTTTCAACTAATCTCCGAGAACATTCTGTCCGTTCCGCATATAATTTTTTTGACTTGCAAATTTTAATCCTAGCCACGCCAAGAACACGTGAGGAAGTGGCAAGTTAGGAGGAGCAGGGGCTTCGCTCCGGGGGCCAACCTGGAATGACCCTTGCGGCGTCGATTCCCCTGCCGGGGGACCTGCTCCTCTCTCAAAAGAAAACTGCAAAATCGCGTTGCATTGCTTAAACTCCGTTCGTTATTCCACATCTTCCCTACCCTCCGAGTTACCTCGCGGCGGATCCAAGGAGTCTTAATTTTATAACCTTGCTCTTTCTTGCAAGTTCACACATAACTGAAACCCCTTAACTCTTTAAAGATTATTAAGAGGTTTGTCTCAGAAAGCAGGGAACAGAGAGAAGCTGCAGGAGATAGCCTGAGCTGGTCGAAGGAGTGATGTACCTTGCAGTAACCCCGCCGCTGGGGGATGCCTGGCGCGGTAGCCTGACCGCCAACGCGGGGACTCGCGCCAGCGCTGGCTAGGAAGCCAGGAGCACCCGGTCTAGGCCAGGGGCGGGAAGGCGGCTGCAAGTAAGCAAGACTCTCAGCGCCAGTACCTGGCGCTGGCTGGTGCTGTCTGCGGCGACTGCCCTGCCATGACCCCTTGCTGAGACGAGCCTAGCATTTTAGAGCTGACACACTCCAAAATACCAGTTGTCAAAGCCAGAAAAAGCATGAGAAGCTCATTTCCCACCGTCTTGGGCAGGAGTTTGCTTTACAACCACAGCCACCTCACACGCCCTAATGCGATCTCTAGTCTCAGCTGCTATTGCTGGATTTGCTCGCTTCAGACAGCCAGAGACCCAGAGAAGGGGGCGCCCATCCTCTCTCTGCGTACTTAGGCTGCCTGAACAAGGTGCAGGCGGTTCCAAATCCCAACAACTAGCCCAAACTGCTTTGTCCGTGCTCGAATATTATTGCCAGTGAGTGCCTCCACAAACCACGTGGCACCAGTCATTTATTTAGCCTAGACCCGCCGTACCCCTCCCCCAGGCCCCAGCCAGGTTCCTTCCCCTCCAAAAAACAGCCTTTGATCTGAAATGTCGTTCTCGGCGAAGATTGTTTTTTTGTTTGTTTGTTTTGTTTTAAAATTTGAAATTAAGATGTGTTCCATCAGAGACCCTCGCTAGTACATCACCCAACATTCGGCGCTTCTCTCAGGTATCTTTGCTTTCCCCGTCCCATCCAAACTGCGCTCCTCAAACCACGAACCTTTCCAGGGGGATCTGAAAGCCTCCTCTTTCATTCTTCACAAAGCTGGGGATGTGAAGCCTGGGATTACTATGTGGACTTGGCCTCCAGGCTGTGTGCCTCTGAGGAGGCTGGAAGTCGCAGATGACAAGGGAGAACCAGCCAGAGGCTGCGGTTGCTGTTCTGTCCTGAGCCCTACTTTATATCTAAAGGGAATTTACATACAGGAAGGGAGCAAGCTGCAAAGTTCAAAACACTGGGCTATTTATCCTGCCGTTGCAACATCATCCAGAAAATTACAGTCATCAGCGTCCTAGGCTTGTTTCACCAGCAAGACACACAAGAAATGTAACTTAACTGATTATCACCACAAATCAGTCCAGAAAAAAAAATTCAAAACACATGCACAGGGTTTGTTCTCTCAGGGAAGCTCTCTGGCATGCATTCCAGAAGGAACATGGAATTCAAGTTAGAGGCTTCCAAGTGCAATAACGAGAAGACACAACCATATATTTGTGGTTAGAACAGAAAAGGACCTATTTGGATGTGTCCCTTTTTCTCTCTGCCCGGAATAGTCAGCGATTGGAGACGGATGGTCTGCTAACCTTATCATTTAACAGAGAGGGAATCAAGTTGTTGAGACTGGCTTTCCTTCCAACCGGATACCTGAAGGGTGGAGCAGGCGCCCCCAGTTCTGTCCCAGCAACCTACTAGGACTTCCGAACAGGAAGGTGACACACGGCAGCAGAAGGAGGAGGGAGGTTGCTGGGCTGTGTGATGCTTCTGTTAACCATGCACAGACTCGAGGCTGTCCTGTGGCAACTATTCAACCACTTGATCTATTCTTCCTTCCTTGGTTCAGTTAGTCCTCCTACCAGGAGGTTATCCGGCCCAGCCCAGTTCCTCCGCGGTGGGTGAAGTAGCCAGACTAGCCTGACACACTCAACTGATGAATACAACCTAGAGGGCGCTAGAGTTCTCTGGGAGAACTCTAGAAGGTCAGATTGCTTCACTTGCCCTGGCGTTTTAGTCTGTCCAGAGAGCATTGCCCTGCAAATCTCCCGCAGCCAGAAAGGACGGAGCTTTGTTGTGAGAATGGCTAGCTAACTGATCTCCACTCCCCAAGCCAGGGGTCTCATAAATATGCTTCAGCGTGGATAAAGCGACGACCAACACCCTCGTGGAAAGGGTTTGCCACGATGTAAAACGGAAGCAAAACCCTTTCCAGTGCACGTGTCTGTTACTATTATAGAAAATTGCTCTTTGTTTCTGTTGCTGTTGAAAAATGGACTATACAAACACGGAGCCATGACAGTTTGAAATAACTTGCTGTTTAATTCAAAGCCTCACAAATGTTAATTTTTCCATCTGTTAGAGGGAATGGTTTGCAGTGCGTTGTCTAAGAACTCAGCTACAGGGCACTCCTTACTCTGTTAGTCTTGACTACCTAGATATTTTATTGATAACAAGACAATACCATGTTGTATTACTCAGGATGCTACAGATTCTAGAAGAGACATGTGCACAGTTCGGGCTCCTCTGCCCCCCCCCCTTTTTAACCCGTTGGCTGATGTATGTAGCAATGTTTCCTTGGGGCATCCTCAAATCTCACAGAAACACCGGAAAACACGATTACTACTTAGAGAGCAAGTGAATAGATGCATTTTTGTGGGAGGCGGTCACTAAGAGCATGTCTTTTCATGAAAACAGTAATCCCCCAAGGGAAAATGATGACACACGAGTTGATTCATGACAGCTATTATGGACAAGTGGTGGCTAAGCATCTATTTATGGAGCAGTTTCCATCATAATTATTATTATCCATATTTGTAACTGCCAAAAGTGATATGCATAAAGATGAAAGTGATATGGTAGAAAACTAAGAAGTATACATTATCCATAATAATGTAGTTAAGGGGGCTGGAGAGATGGCTCAGTGGTTAAGAGCATTGGCTGCTCTTCCAGAGGTCCTGAGTTCAATTCCCAGCAACCACATGGTGGCTCACAACCATCTGTAATAAGATCTGGTGCCCTCCTCTGGTGTGTGGGCATACATGGAGGCAGAATGTTGTATACATAATAAATAAATAAATCTTTAAAAAATTTTAAAAAATGAAATCATGAACTTTGTTAGTAAATGGATGGAACTAGAAAAGAGTATATTGAATAAGGTGTTCCAGTTCTGCAAAGACAAACATGGCATGCCTTCTCTCAAAAAAAAAATGTAGTTAAGAATTATTAAAAACCACATTACCCTGTGCTTTATTATGAAGCTCCCACTACTGTCCCCTCCTTCCCCATGCCCAAATGATAACACCAATGTTCTATACACATTCTTTCCAGAAAGAGACGGTTTTAATGTTAATTAGGGGAGACAATAGAAGAAGCCAGTGGGCACTCTTGGAAGAATGAAAATAGAGGAAAGAGCAAGCAGACAGGTTTGTGACAGGCTGAAATTACAGCCTCATTCCATCTTAGGAATGTTGCCAGGGACTGACTTCACACCGTACAATGAACAACAAATAAAAAGTGCTTTTTTAAAAAAATCAAGAACTGTACCAGCCAGAATACACATTAGATCGCTACATATTTGTCAGCTTTATGCTTAATTTTTTGGTAGCCCTGGCTGTCCTGGAACTCGCTCTGTAGGCTGGCCTCAAACTCACAAACATCCTCTTGCCTCTGCCTCCCAAGTGCTGGGATTAAAGGTGTGCACCACCACTGCCCCGCTGTTTAACTCTTAAGATATTCGTACCTGGAAAAAGATGTTTGAGGAAGTTTCTGTATGATCAGGAAAAATGATACAGTGGTCTGACTAGAAAAGGAAATTGGGGAACTCTTTAAAATGAAATGCTATGTATGTGTGACCTAACACCAAGAGAACTGTGACTTCACTAAAAGTCTTATATATTATTGACATAGCTTTATGGCTAGGCATTTGCATTTCAAAAGGCCATTTATCATCTGAGACAAAGTAATTTAAACGATGAGCTGGGGTGTGAAGCTCGGCCTCCTCTGGCTTCACTTGTTCCAGGGTGATGCCCTTGGTGCAGGTTCACACCCTTGCAAAGCCTGGTCTTGGGCACCAGGCAGAGCCAGTCTTTGAAACACGCATATGTAAGTTGGAGCCAATATGGAGATGGTAATAGGGGTTCTTTTTCACCTCTCAGTTTACAAAGAAATGAACACCCCTGGATATCTGACGACACATCTGCCAAACCAAAGTGAAACCTAAAAGCTTTAATTGGCTCAACATGAGTCTCTCAGATCTTTTCCATCCTGACCCTGTAATTGTTCTAGCAAGAAGCTAGAGCAGTTGAGGCCACCCCTAAGGACAGTGTCCTACAAACCCTGCCCACAGATAGCAGAAAAAAATAAAGAAAGAAGATAACATGATATTGGTACTGGGGAAAGCCCTAGCAGGGACGGCTAGAGTATTGGCTGACGTCTTTTCCTGTACACTAACTTCCTTTTCATCTCAACCCTCCACAGTTTTTGTCACTTGCACAAGCGCAGGAGTGACAGTGCATGCCCATGAGAATACTTGATTGCATACTGGGCTCTGCCTCAGGCCTGCTGTTTGCAAGAATTTACAGAAGGTGTTCTCCACACCTTAATCCCGTCATCTGTAGTGTGGGGCTGCTAACAGCTCCATCCCATAAACTGAAAAATAAAAATATGAAGAGCTTAGCACATGCCTCTTTCAAGGGGGACTTTCAAAGGGAAAATATGCCTATGTTGGCTATACACACCCTCTACACATTACAGCTTCATATTCAAGGCCTCACACAATCAAAATCCAAATAATACATGGGTGTACTGTGGCAGAAATGCCATGATAACGGGCTAAAAGGAAGATTCTCCCATTTTGTTTTCCAGTTTCCCCTTTCCCCATTGTTCTACCCACACGATGCTCCCAAAGATATTGTATCAAGGAACAGAATACCATGGTAACTGAGTAAATACAAATTTATCAAGTGTTTGAAGTAAAGGCTGCTCCTGAGAGTCAAGATGCAGAGAGTAAGTGAAACATGAACCATAGGAGGTTTTAATCGGTCACCATCATTGGAATAGAATGAACGCCAAACAGGGACCTGTTGATGAGGGTGGAGTCTGGAAGGTCAAGGAAGGCCTGCATATTCCAGAGGTTTTCTAGATCGCCCTGGCTTCCCCTGGTCTCACATCTTTCCTCTGTAGGATCTTGGTGGAGCACATCTCCAGCGGCACTCAGTTCAGGATTCTTACAAGAAGATTGATGGGTGTGTGCCATCATTGCACGCGAGAAGGTCACGGGCTGTAGTTTAAGTTAAATCGAACTTACTCAAAAGTTCAGGAGAATTTCCAGATCAAGCCATTTTTTCCTAAGGTCTAGCCATGCCCTCATGACACTTAAATATAACCTGGGACAGGGTCTCATGTAGCCAATACTGGCCTTGAACTTCGGGTTAGCTAAGGATAACCCTGAGTTCCTGATTGTTGTGCTTCTACCTCCTAAATTCCGAGATTGTAAACACGTATCATCATGTCTGATGCTGGGGACCAAACACAAGTGTTCTGGAGTCCTGACATCTGAAGATGAGAGATGAAGGATGTACACGGGGTGGGGGATATAAAAGACAATCATCTTTTCTCTTTTTCTCTTTTTTTGTTTTATTCAGGCATCTAGCCAATGGCAGGTAGGCACACTCCCCACTCAATCTACCCACTCATATGCCACCTCTGAAAACCTTCTCACAGATACACCCCAATTCTTTACACACCCCTTAATTCAGTGACAGTGATACCTACTATCAGAAATCAATCTGTTGTCAATCTAAAACCTACACGGAGCTCTTTAAACCATGCTTAACTTCCAAGTTATAGACAACAACAAGATAATGACTGTCCCTAATGAGATACACCCATCCTGTGTACAATCAAAACTGTAATAATTCCTTCTACAAAAGAGATGATCTTTACTTTCCCTGATGTTCCATGTCTTAAATAAAACACTAAGTCAGTTTAGCTTAGGTTATGTATAAAAAGGGAATAGGGAGGAATGGAAACATTTGACCAGTATACCAGCCATATAGTCACACAGTGGTAGTCTTCTAAACAGTGAAGATCAATTGGTGGCAGTGAGGGCTCTTTCTGTATAGCTGGTGCTTACAGCTGCCTTCAGTACAGTGTCTATAATCCCCCCTTCCTCAGTAAACTTTAAACTGTGTTCGTTGTTTTATTTTGTAAACCGGGAGGGTAAGATAACCTGCATTGCTGAAGGGTCTGAGAAGTTCGTATTTCCTCCTGGACAGGGGTCTTGTCATTTCCCATTGACACTAACCTGGGAATACAACACTGAGAGGTTCCTGGTAGGAGCTCCTGTACTTCAGATACATGCTTCCTCGCTCCACTGGAGCACTATACCACGTTCCCCTTGGTGGGCCAGATCCACTTCTTACCCTGTTAACTTAGAGACATGAGGGGTCCAAATTGGCTAGCCAACTGTTTTAACTCCTAGTTCAATGGAATTTTCATTTTGTCTCCTGGTGGAAACATTTTCCCTCTGGAACTAAAAGAGATCTAGGCCAACAGAGCCTGAAGTTACAGAAACAGGAAGTAAACTTTTGCTAAATGAGTCATTAGAGGGATAATGAGCAGGGTTATTTCCATTTTCAACCTTCTTTCCTGGGGCTGCTGACCATGAACCCTAGCTACAGGAGAAACAGTACCACACACAGGGTGTCCATCCAGAACACTCACGGTGTCTGACTTACTGCTCTAGTGCTGTGAGCAGACACCATGACCAAGGCCATGATCGTCATGGCAGGAAAGAGGCAGGCAGGTGTGACGCTGAGGCAGAAGCTGAGAGCTTTCCATTCTGACCTACAGGCAGCAAGTAGAAAGAAAGAGTGAGAGAAGGGGGCAGAGAGAAAGGAGAGAGGGGAGAGAGAGAAGCACAAGTTCTTAATAATAAAAGCCCGGAGTCAGATATGGGGGAAAATGCTAACAGAGCAGAGAGATGAAGGAGCAAAATCACAGCCACCTTACCTACTCAGCTTCCCAGCTGAAATGAGACTGAGCTCCTGTCTCCTCCTGCCTTATGCTTCCTCTCCCTGACCAGCCATATCACATCCTGTCTGTCTGTACTGACATCCAGACCTCTATGGTTAGTTAGTGGCTAGCTCCACCTTCTGATCTTCAGGCAAACTTTATTTGTACAAACAAGATATCACCACAAAAGAGAGAGAACAAACTTGGGCCTGGCATGGGTTTTTGAAGCCCACCCCCAGTAACATACTTCAAACAGTTCCTAACTAGGGACCAAGCAGTCAAACATAAGAGCCTATGGCTTTCAGTTAACACGTGAATGCAGATGAGCTTTCTAAAGGTTTCACCACTGAGAATATGTCTCTTCACCACTGCCCTTTAGGCTATAGTGCTGTCGGCAATATATCTATTTCTGTGGTTATATATGCATGCATGACGGTATCAGTAACGTGATGACGTTGCCCACAACACAGGCTTCACATCATAAAGATGAAAATGCGATATAGCCCTGATTTCACATGAAGCAATTAAGAACAAGATGTTTTATCCTGAGGCTTGGACATCTCCATTTGTTTCTTTCTTAGCATATGATAGACATAGGCTGTAGCTCAGTGTTTTCAGAACTTTTGCTAGGGAGCTTTGATACTGGGCTTGCTGTTGTCCTCCCATCCTTTGTAGCCAAATATCGGCAACATTCTTCACACACCTAGGCAAGATGGGCACTACAATTTATCAAGCAAGGGTTCAAAAGGAAGAAAAAGGAAAGCAGAAAAAAGGCTTTGATGTTCTAATGAAACTGTCTACCCATCCAGTCAATATGCTTGAGAACATTGGTGAAGGTACACATCCACATCCTCCCGCACCAGCCTCATGCCCCACACGGCACTGCGTGACACAGAAAAGTGAAGACTAAAGCTCCCAGGATGCCAGGACACAGTGTTGCTGTCCCCACGGCCAGAAAGCTCCAAAACGCTGCCCCTTCTTCATCCTTTTGAGGAAAGTACTTCAGAATTCAGCAGTACTTCCAGAATTGGCTATCCTGCAGTTGCAGGAGGCACATCAGACTGCCCGTGTCTCAGTTTTGTTTTTCAAAGTTTTGAAACCCATCCTTAACTCTCAGGGTGACCAATAAGCCTTGCTCACCTTGCTTCCGAGTCAGTTCAACAGGGAATTTAGGGGACTACACATGTTTACATTTTTCTTGTAGTTTGAAGCATGCAAAGAGTAGGATTGTCCTGTCAATTGTTTTTTCCCACCTTCGTATGCCTTGCTCAGTAAATACTGGAGGTGTCATCACATGACTAAATCTCTCCTAAGCATACCTCAATTTCTTTTACTTATCTGTATTTCTCGGTTTTAAAATTCCAAGACCAATTTTGATGGAAATTATTCATTATTCATGGGGGTAAATTATTGTTTTTATCTTTATATCAGCATAGGTTTATAATCACCAGAATCTCCATGGTGAACCTTCATAGCCTAACTTCCTAAGAGCGCATCATCATAAGATCAGTGGTTTAAATATCTTGGTTTCTATTTTGTTTGATTCGGCTTTTTAAGATAGATTGTCAGCACTTGGGAGGCAGAGGCAGGCAGATCCCTGAGTTCAAAGCCAGCCTGGTCTATGAAGTTCCAGGACAGCCAAAACTGTTACACTGAGAAACCCTGTCTCAAAAACTCCTGCAGCATAGGCTGAGGTTGCCTTGAGGGCCTCCCGTTTCTGTGAGCACCACCCAATTCCTGAAAGATAAGTTTGACACCTGGACTTGTTATCACAATGATAAATAACTGAAGGGCAAAAAACGTGACAAACACAGTTTTTAAGTAACTCCAGCTTGACACTCCCCTCCCTCCTCCCTCCA
>JAQHUG010000002.1:17096926-17128681 GCA_028555095.1 Dicrostonyx torquatus
TCACACACAACAACAGGGTGTGACTGTGCCCATACTGTGTCGCTACACCAAACATGCCCAGAGTCTGTACATTTGTCGCTAACAACCTCCACCGGAACAGAGATGGCGTTTGGTAGGGACTACAGGAGTCCGGTCTGGGGATTAGTGCAGAGTCAGCAATGGGGCTTAATGGTTTTGCTCTCTGTGAACTAGAGACTTACTTCCTGTTCAGTTGCTTAACACTAATTGCACCCATATATTGTGAGACACACGATTATTCTTGACCCTTGAAGAGACTGTGATACCAAGCAACTAGATACATCTTCCTCCTTCTGCGGTTGTATTTCGTTTGCATTCTTACTGGCTTTGCTATCTTTCAACCTGGCCCCTGTGAATGCAAATTGGTAAAGCAGTTTACCACCCAGACCTCCGTTCAGCTCTGCACTAATTAAGGTCAAGACATCCAGCTTGGATTTCTGTTAAGAAAAAACCAAAAAACAAACATTGGGGTGGAGGGGCAATGCTGAGGATATGACACAACCACAGGGTTTCACACAAGCCAGGCATGAGCTCTACCCCAGCCCCAATCAAATGTGTCTGTATTGGACATTAATGAATAGAGTTTTATGATTAGATTTAAGGAGACAGAATGGGGCTTTCTTCACTACTTTCTTACTTTATGGTTAAGGAAACAGGACTGAATTCAAGCTGTCATCCAAAAATTGACTTTAGTTTCGCAAGACTCAGGTGTATACCCAAATTACCCATTTGTTTAGGAATCCATCCCTGTGGCTAACTGGTGGGACATGAGTATAGTACTCAGCCAAGTGTGGGCAGAGGGACAGGCCTCCCCCTCAGGAATTTCTTCCCCATTCTGATGGCTGAAACACAAATCAGGTGGCAGGGTTAGGTGGGAGACTGATGCTCAGTCATTTCTGATTCCCTAAGAAAGCTTAGCTTCTTACATATCATTTTCAATCATATCACCGGAATCAAGGACTGCGTATCTCATATTCTTACATACCAATTTCAATAGTGTCACTGGAATCAACGATTGCATATCTCATATCTGCATTTATAAGGTTCAATCATAGCAGAGACTGGAAGAGGGCATTCAAGATCTTTAAGATGCTTGGCACTAAGCCAAATCTCTGCATCCATTCTGTTTCATCTCCTTAAATTTCCTGCCCAAACATGCAGGCATTTGCACTTCCACTTGAGGGTCTACAGGAGACCAAGATGTCTAAACCAAAGCTCTGTGTATTCGACTCCAAAGCACTTGATTAAATTAAGTAAAATTTCCTTGTGGCAGGGTGTTTGCAGACTGTGCCCGACTTGGAGCACAGCAATCAATGTGTGTTCATCGACCACATCATTGATTGGTGAGACTCAAAGTGCATTAAAGTCACTAAAGTTAATGCTCTCAGAGAATCACAGTATCTGTGCCTAGAAAATATCTGGCAGATGATTTAGTTCAATCTTCCTAATCAATAGCAGAAGAAAGACCCTGAAGGGAAGGAAGTGACTTACCACTGGAGATGCTGGTAGGTGGGAGGTTGGTGGTGTTGGCCATGCAGTTCGGTGGGTAACAGAAACTCTGTGTATCTGTCTTAGAGCATGGTGGATAAAAACACATACAACTGGAACACGGGCTTTAGAATTATATGTAGCCAGTTAAAATTAAGACTGACCTACCGTTAACTATGTATTCACGAAGGATATGAATGGACTTAATCCTAGCCTTACTCTCCTCATTGGAAAGGGCAGCAAAATCAAGAGTTAGGATTAACAGGAGGGTCAGATCGCAAATTTCAGTGATTAGCAGTGTTACAATCTCATCCATGTTCAGACCATCAGATGTGTCTACAGCAGGAGTTCTTGGCCTACTGGTTGTGACCACTCTGGGATGGAATGACCCTTTCATAGGGGTCACCGAAGACCATCTGAAAACCCTGATGTTTACCGTGTAATTCATAGCAGTAGCAGAATTAGAGTTATGAGGCAACAACGGAAATAATTTTATGGTTGGAGGTCACTACAATGTGAGGAACTGTACTAAAGGGTCACAGCATTGGGAAGGCTGAGAACCACTGCTCTACAGGATCGTGACGACAGGGAGATGGCAGGGGTGGGGGAACGGGCACATGAGGAGATAGATACTTTTGGGCAAAGAACTTTGCTATCAAAAGCCAGGCATGGTTCATGTCTACATTCATTTCAGCACTCAGGAGACTGAGGCAAGAGGACTGGCATGAGTGTTTGGAGGCCAGCATGAGGGTATAGTGAGTAACAGGCTTGCTTGAGCTATGGTGTGAGACACTTTTTTTTGTTTTTGTTTTGGGGGGGGGTTGTTTTGTTTTGGTTTTTTTTTCAAAACAAGGTTTCTCTGTAGCTTTGGTGCCTGTCCTGGAACTTGCTCTTGTTCCAGGCTGGTCTCGAACTCACAGAGATTTGCCTTCCTGTGCCTCCCGATTGCTGAAATTAAAGGCGTGCACCACCACCGCCTGGCTGGAGACACCTTTTTTTTAAAAAAGAAAGAATAAACTTTGCTATTTATAGAATAAATTCTATGCAAGTAAGGCAGTGAAAATAAAAAGATTTCTTCATAGGTACTGCATGTGCCAAGTCCTGAGCCTAGAAGTCTGTCACTCAGATATGCACACAACACTCATCTCGAAGTACGGGCTCAAGTGTCACCTTTCAGTCCTTCTTTTCTCAGTGCCCTGATGAGAACTTCCTTTCCTTGTCCTGCTTATCTTTTATCCTTGGTAGTGATTGTCTCTTGAAACAGTAACTTTCTCATTTATTTTCTTTGTGGAATCTTATGAACATTGAGTACTTAAAAGGGGTACTAGATACACAGTAGACGTCTGTTAAGTATTTGTTGAATGAATGAATGAATGATTAGTCCCAACACCATTAAAAAAAAAAATCAGAGCCAGACACCATGGTGCAACACCTGTAATCTTAGCACTTGGGAGCCTGAGATAGGAGGATTACTTGGAGTTCAAAACCACTTGTTTCCAGTGTGTGATCCTGACTCAAGAGTCAAAGTAAAAATGAATCAACTGAGAACCAAATTCCCATTCCACTTGAGCTACCAGTACTGAAGGGCATACCAATTCCACCAAGATGTGGTTTAACACACATGCTTTTGTTTCATCTGGGGTATCAAAGCCTTCTGAATTTATGACATTGAATGTTACAGGGCGCAGCTGATTTGGAGAAGCTGATGCCTCCAAGAATGACAGAAGAGACTCCCCACCTTCGAGGTAGTGCTGAGGCTTGACCTATTTTTTGTCTCTGATACTGCAATTCTGTTTTTTTATTTGTTTGTTTTTCTTCTTCGTTTCAAAAAACAAACAAAAAAACCCAAAACAAAAATTATTAGGCCTTACTCTACTACTAGATCCAATAACGCACAAACAACAACAAAATCCTTCAAAACTCTTTGCAGAAGTTCAAATCCAATTCAGTAAATTATTAGCATTTATCTAAAACCAACCAACCAAACAAACAAAAAAAAAATGCAACGAGATTTCCTTTGCCCCTGCTAAGGTACCTTTCTTTCTAACTGATTGGTTTCTGGCTTCAGCAAGGATGGACAACCATGCCAGGGTTCCATTCAAAAGGAGTGGTGGGTTGAAAGTACTGGCATAGTTTTAGGCACCCCACCTGACTTTGGCCCACTTCCGCCAAAAGGAAATAGCACAGCCTGAGCAGTGTGTGCCCACTGGCGTGGACTGGACACTAGGGTGATGCCTGAGTCACTGCTACAAAATCATACTGCAAGGAATGAGTCCCAGTCCTGGGTGGGACCAGAAACAAGCATCCGCTTCTCAGCCTCCGAGAAGAGAACTTTTTAAAGTATCTCTCATTGCAAACAATATTGTATTCCTTAGTATTTTTCTCCATGAGCTTTCTTCCAAAAAGAAAGCTAGTAAAGGGGTGTGAGGGTATGTGTAAGAGTGCGGGTCTAAGGTTTATGCGAAGCTATCATAGGTGAGACTGTTTCTGCTCAAGGGGAGCTGTATCAAGTTTAAAACCGATGCAATTCTTCTATTTATTCTGTGCTATAATTTGTCATGCTTGATTTTCTTATAGAAAAGAAAAGCCTGATATTCATTCAATCTTCCATTCAGATTTTAGCCATAGGGGCTGGCTTGCCAATTGCAATTGTCAACAAATGGGTGGGGTTTTTTCCTCCTGTGATAAATGGAGCTAAAGATTTGCTGGTTTTTATCCTATATTCATCTAACTGTACAGTACTTGATCGTCTGTGGACCTGAAATATTTCTGATATGCCTTAGCTTGCATGGAAAATGCTTCTGCAAAACTGGATTACAATCTGGCCGTCCCAAGAGTCTAGAATGTTCAGTTAATTTTTCACAGTGACTCCCAGATGTTCGGGCAGAGTAGTTCATAGCGGAGCCTGCCAGCTTTTGTTTCTTTGTCTTTTTTTTTTTTTTTTTTTAAGATTTCCTTTGACCTTTCTTGTATTTGATAATGAAATACATGCTAAAGGCAACACCTGAAAAACAAACAAACAAAAACACAGAAGGAGCTTTTCTGCTTAAGCAGACATGCCATGCATGTATCTTTTACAAAGTTTTTGAGCAACACGGCTGTAAGCTCTTCATTTCGAAACTGGGTTAGCAGTTAGCCAAGTTAGTCATCGGTCTCCACAAGGGTTCTTTATCCAACATCCCTTTGGTATTCAGTGGGTAGGTCATTAAGCATGTGAAGAAAGGAGTGGGAGAAAGTCGAGGGAATGTTTTCCATCTCTACAACACATGGAAAGGTGGAATGCATCCTTGAGCACTGAACATCAAGTTTAAGCGGTGCAGGTACTGATCCCAGTTGGACCACTTCAATGCTTGCTTCTGGGAAGTTAAGGAAAACAATGTGAGCTTATGAACAGTCCAAATGGAATCTGCTTCCCCTTGCACATTATTTTCCACGACTTTTCCAGGTGTTTGTTTAGGAGTCTGGCATGGGATCACCTGCAGCTTTATTTTGACTTTTTGTCTGCATTTCTTACGGGACAAGTTAACCTTTGAACCTTACTGAGGAGCCTGAGAGAGCAAAGTGGATAAAGTGCTTGTGCTATAAGCGTGAAGACCTGAGTTTGGTCCCTAGGGCCCACAGAAGCCAGGCGTGGTGACACACCTTAGAATTCCAGGGCTAGAAATGGAGATAGGCTGATAGATCCCTGTGACTCAGTGGGCCAGCCAGCCTAGCCTACTTGGTGAGCTCTAGGCCAGTGAGAGGCTTGTCTCAAAACAAACAAACAAACATAGAAGGTACGGCTCAGTGCTTAAGAGCACATACTGCCCTAGCAGAGTTCAACTCCTAGCACCCATGGCTCATAAATACCTATAATTCCAGATCTGGGGGACCCTAAGCCTCTGGCCTCTGTGGGTGCTACACTCATGAGGACATACCCCAACACAGACACATAAGTAGACTTCTGGCCTACACACACATACACACACACACACACACACACACACACACACACACACACACACACACAGAGACACCTTCTCCCAGGAAGTGGTATGACCAAGATGGCAGAGTAAATGGCTCCAAGCCCCTATCCCTCCTAGGAAACAAGAAAGAGAGGGCGAGGGCAGAATCTGTTGGGACAAAATCTGTTACAGTTCTATAAAACAGTCAAAGGTTTATAACCACTGCGCAGACAAGCCCTGCCCCAAAGAAGCATCCTAGATATGGTAGGAATGCTCCCCTGTGTCCCCTGCATTTTCTAACGTGTTCTCTCTTCAGTTCAATGGCCCACTTCAGGAGGCAGCCCTCATTACCCATCCCACATCTGGGCTGAGTTTCCCAACCTGCCTGGAAACTATCCCAGGAATGGGTGAAGGCTGAGGAAGGCTAGAAAGGTGAAGAAGGGTGAAGGGCACATCTAGAAAACTTTGAAAGGCAATCTGTAGCTGCAAAACTGTGTGGCAAGTCAAAGAGAAAAAGCTCTTCGCCCTGCTTCACATGGAATCCTTTTATACCGACGCTGTCTCCATGATGGTTAGATTATTCTCCCTGCCCTACTTTACTTAGGGAAACAAGTAACTTGGGAAAAGTAAACACATTTATTTCTTCCTTTGCTTTCTTTTCTTTCCTCCTCCCTTTCCCCCACAGATTGAGTTTCTCTCTACCTCCTTCTCTTTCTTCTTTAAGATTTACTACTAGCAAGGAAAGGTGGTAGCTCAAGCCATTAATCCTAGTACTGGGGGACAGGGTGGGGGCAGAGGCAGGTGGATCTCTGTGAGTTCGAGGCCAGCTTGGTCTATATAGTGAGTTCCAGGACAGCCAGAACTGTCTCGAAAAACAAAAACAAACAAACAACAACCCCCCAAAAACAAAACAAAAAAGATTCATTATTATTATTATTATTATTATTATTATTTTGCAGTTTATGGGAATTGACAAATCCAGGTTATTTGTCTATTGAAATGTTTTTTTCATTTCTTTCTTTGTGTGTTTGTTTTGTTTTTTAAACACAAAGGTCTCTTGCAGTCCAGGCTGGTAAAAAAAAGCTTTGACTTTTGATCTTCCTACCTTTAACTCTTACACACCAGAGTTAAAAATGTGTGCCACCAGACCTGGCTGGAATTCACTCTTGTTTAAAAAAAGTATTTGCATGGATGGGAGAGATGGCTCAGCAGTTAAGAGCACTGACTGCTCTTCCAGAGAACCAGAGTTCAATTCCCAGCACCCACATGGCAGCTGACAACTGTCTATAACTCCAAGATCTTGACACCCTCACACAGACACATGCAGGCAAAACACCAATGTACATAAAATAAAAATAAATAAGCCAGGTGGTGGCGGCACACGCCTTTAATCCCACCACTTGAAAGGCAGAGGCAGGCGGATCTTTGTGAGTTCAAGACCAGCCTGGTCTACAAGAGCTAGTTCCAGCGCAGGCTCCAAAATCACAGAGAAACCCTGTCTTGAAAAACCAAAAAAAAAAAAAAAAGAGCAAGTTCCAGGATGGGCTCCAAAGCAACAGAGAAACCCTGTCTTGAAAAACCAAAATAATAATAATAATAAATAAATATAAATATATATATAAAAGCATTTGCTTTTTTCCCTAAAAACAGTAGGGGGAGAGAGAGCAAAACCTGTGTTTCTTGAATAAAACAAAGCATTGTTATTGCTTAGTATTTGTCATTTGGATGTTGCCAGAGAGACTGCTTCTTGCATTATTCAGAAACCAGCCCTAGTGACTTAGCACAGCCACATACAAACACAGAACAGAATAGCTGATCCATGGGTACCTGCTAAATGGATGAATGATACACTGGGCGTGGCTGCATCCATCTGTCCACCTGAGCATTCAGGAGGTTGAGAGGGGAAGATTGCAGCTGCCTCAAGAGGATGGGATCATCAGGGGCAGAGAGAAGCCTTGCCTCAAAAAGCCAAAATAAGCAAATAAATAAGGTGTAGTCGAGAAGCATCTGTTTTACCTGCATGTATATCTTATGAGGGGCCTCTCCTCTACACCAGAAGTCGCTCCAGCGTAGAGAGACACAGAGAATGTTTACACTACCTTATTTTCAGCACATCTCAAGGTTGTCCCCCCCCCCAAAATTTTGAGTGCCGTTTGCAGTGAGATGAAAAGAAGTCCTTTGCTGGCTGTTGTTACACATGTTAGGGGCTACAGAAGAGAGATAAAAGAGGGATGTGTGGCAGGCACCTTGTCTCCCATCTGCTATGTTCAAGTCGCCTCATCTTGTTGGGCAATCCCACCTTACCCTTCTTCCCGTTGACTCCAGTACAATGACAGCTTTTGAGGGCACAAAGGAAAATAAGTCAGAGCAGCCTCCCTCTTACACATCTGCTAAAGTCATTCTGTTCTGTTGCCTTCATTGTATAACCACACAAAAGTCTTGATTCCGTTGAGATGTCTCACAACTGCTGAGTTTCTTACAGGAAATGGACGAATCTCTCCTCGGAACATTCGTGAGTGATCCAGTGTTAGACTAACACGGTTTTGAAGGGTCCTCCCATCAGACAACATGCACAGTCAGCATCCCCATGCTTACTGAGCATGATAGCAAGTTTCTGGCAGGTTCTTTCAGGAAAATGCCCATGCATGTATACACACGTCTACGTGGGCAGTTATTCCACGCGGTTTCCATGTATGGGTGTGTGTTAGCACGTACAGACTGGGGCTTTGTTCTTTGTGGAAAATAGCAAGAATGAGGTCTCTAGTACAGGATGGGGAAATCAGGTTTTAAAAAGAAAAGAAAAGAAAAGAAAAAGAAAACTTCATTAAAATCTTTGGGGTCAAAAAGATGGCTCAACAGGTTAAGGCACTTGCTGCAAAGCCTGAACCTGAGCTCAAGTCCCCCAGATGGTAGAAGGAGAGAACTCTAAATTCTTTACTGACCTCCACACATGCCCACAGAGATGTGCACACAATGGGTAAATAAAAATGTAGTTTAAACAAATATTTGGAATTTCTTTCTTGAGCTTGGCACTTCACTTTTTAATGCTTGGTTCTCTCAGCTTAAACCATTGAAATATCTTTATGGAAAAAAAAAATTCTGTTCAGGACATGAGCGTGCTGCCCATCTGGGTGGTGATTAATAGGATCTGACCTTGCAATAATTAGATGCTGAGAAAGACTGGAGGAGCACAGCTCGGCATGCTGCAATTTATGTAATTCTCCTGCAGATGAGTGAGGCTTCAGCCCTGGCTACTGTGGAAAACCTGCCTCCAAGACTGCTGATGCAGTTCATCAGCGCAGCCCCCCCAAACCACCAGGAAACACACAGCAAAGCCAGGGGAGGGAAGGGGAAAATGTTTAATCAAATAGTGCACAATTGTCTTTCATTCCCATGGAAAGATAAGGGCTATTGATAATGGTATTGAATTAGACTGTCTATATTTAGAAAAGAAAATGGTATCTAGATAATATACAAACCTAATTTTTAAAATAGCAACATTTCAATGCAGACTGTTTAACATTAATTTTTAAAACTTTTTTGAAAGCCATTATGTTCTCAGAGCTTTAAGATGTTCAATAATCTTACCCCGTGTATCTCAGTTTGGGTAATGTGTCCTAATAAACAATTCATGAATCTAAAAAAGTAATTCATAAACCTAGCTGGGCTAAGCGGCAAACCTATAATCCCAGTACGCAGAAAGTTGAGGCAGGAGGCTCAAAGGTTCAAGGACAGTCCCTTACCAAAAATACATAATCAGAACAAAACAACAGTAACAACAGATTAAGCAATTTAACCTAATACTTGATTTAAAAAAAAAAAGACTGAGTAAATATGGAAGAATTAACATGCTCCCTAGAAACTATTTGTTAGTGTTTGTTTTTGTTTTATTTTGAGACAGGGTCTCTGTGTATATCCCTGGGTGTCCTGGAACTCACTGTAGACCAGGTTGACCTGGAACACACAGAGATCCAAATACCTCTGCCTCCTGAGTGCTGGGATTGAAGGCCAACATTACCTTAGCTCCTGACCTTTGTTTTGAGACACCATGTCTCTATGTAACCCAGCTGGCCTTCTGGAGACTCCGTATCCACCTGCCTCAACCTCTTACGCCCTGAAATCACAGTTGTGAGGCCATCGCACCTGCTATGAAGAGGTTTTAATAATATGGAGAAGAATTATCCATATCATGTTTAGTAAAAGGAATCATAATATAAAACTGTTTTGAAGATGACTAAAAGAATCGATTCTTACTGAGCTCCTTAGAATGTTTTTCTTTTATATCCAAGTGTCTCAAATTATTTTTCTATTAAGACAGAATTCCCTGTAGCCAGCACTGATCTCAAACTCATTATGAGCCGTTGAACTTTTGATTTCCCTGATTCCACATCCCAAGTTCTGGGATTACAAGCAGGTACCTCCAAGCCCTTGCACCACAATTAAAAAACAAACAAACAAATAAGAAATCAGCGGCCTATGAGCTAGATGGCTCTGCACTAAAAGAATCCTGGAAACCTGAGTTTGATCCCCAGAACCCATGTCAAGGTAGAGAGAGCCGACGGTGCAAAATTCCCCTCTGTATACATGAGCATACACCTGCTCACATGCAAACAATCACAAATATTTAATATGTGCTCTCTAATTTCAAAGTTATCTATTTGTGAGCCAATCTCTCACCCTCTTCCTTATGCCTAACTTGCCTATTTGTCTTTCATATTCTATTGCAAACAGAACAGCTATTTGGACTGGGGAGATATCTGAGTTTGGTCGAGTGCCTGTCTAGCAAACATGAATCCTTGGGCACCAAATTAAACATTCAGAATGATGTACAGTTCCAGCATTCCTAGAGTGGGGAGAGGATCAGAACAAATTCCAGGTTAGCTTGAGTTAAATGAGAACCTATCTCAGCAATTTAAACAAACAAACAAAAATAAAGCGAAGGTCGGATCTGTTGATATTTAGGAGAGGAGAGACAAAAGCCACCTTTGGAAAAAGGCAGCAATATAAAGAAATAAATGTGGTGTGATGGAAATGATAACCTTATACTCCTCCAAGCAGCAAGTGTTGGGAGACCTTGCATGCAGGTACCTCGCCCTCCCAGTCTTTAATTCCAACTTGGAGCAGTACTTTCTCTGGACTTGTACAAAAACAGGGTCGTGTGACACTTATTCCTCAGTTCGTTCTGTGTCATCAGGAGAAAGGAGACAGAGAGTGTCAATGTTCCACTATGACGATTTCCTGGAAGTCCCCATGGGCTTTACTCACAACTTTTGTTGGCTAATTTTCCCACGAATTCTTCCCCAAAGTCAACCCACATGCCAGGGAGGCACGTTTTAACACAAAGTGCCAGACAAGGTTACCGTTGGCTACTGTTCTAAAGGCCTCAACTCCCAGGGGGATGAATGAATGCCAAATGGCACACTTAATATGCTGCCACCACTTTCAGACAGCTTTCCCCCCAAAAGAAGAGGAAGATGAAGGGGAGATAACAATAGACATTGGATTTAAATGACCCAAAGCATCCCTAAAATTGTTTTATTATAATCCCACTAAATGGCAAGTGAAATTGGCATTGTTGTCTTATCAGTGTTATGCAGACAATTTCTGATTTTAAAATAATATTTTGGCCGGGTGGTAGTGGTGCACGCCGTAATCCCAGCACTCAGGAGTCAGAGGCAGGTAGATCTCTGAGTTTGAGGTCACCCTGGTCTGCAGAGCTACTTCCAGAAGAGCTAGGGCTGTTACACAGAGAAATCCTGTCTCAAAAAATCAAAACAACAACAACAACAGATTATTTTGACCAGAAATTTTCTGCGAAAACACAAAATAGGAATTCACCCAATAAGGAATAAAGGGGAAATGTCAGAAAAGTAGACTAGCGAAACAAAACCCAGGGTTTCCTGATGTAGATAAAATTTCCATATAGCTTCCATGCATTATAAACACCCTTATCATTTATACTAAAAACAATTCTAAATTTAAACAAATTACTGACTTAGTAAGAACCTTAAAGATTCAAAACAATTCATAAATGTAGGGCTGAGGGTCTATGTAGCCATGAACCTGGCTCTGAAGACTGTGATTACCTCAGACGCATAGAGTTTTGCCTGCTTCTGCCTCCCAAAGTGCTAGAATTAAAAGTGTGTGCCACCACACCCTGATTTTAGAGACCTTTTTAAACCGAGAAACATTTGGTTATCTTCACAGAGTCTAACACAAAACAGGCTAGTCCTGAAGCATGAGGGTAAACAGAGTGAGACTAACAAGATGACACAATGAAGTGCGGGTTTGGGTTCTGGAATGTTCTCTTGAGCCACAGAAAAACAAGATAACATCTTCCTCACAGGACACTCTTCTAAGACTAAGGGATGTGTTATGTAAACTTTCACGTGCCCTCCAGGGCTAAGGTTAAGGTCCCTGAAGAACTTCCTGAAGTCTTGGAGTTAAGAACAACTCTGAAGCAAATGAACCCAACATTGCAAAGAAAGGGGGATGAGAACAGCGAGGGGCAAGATGAAAGACAAAAGAGCGCAGAAAACCCAGGGGATTGCTTTCAAATAATGGAACTCTGCATAAAAGCCTTAGAGAAGATTTAACTCTAAGAAGTATATGTGTATATTAAAACACAAGATCAAGTGTTTCATTTAATGAGTTAGGTTATTTCTTTATTTAAATTTACTGTATCATTTTATAGGTGTTTGCCTGCATATACGCCTGTGTACCATGTGCGCACCTGGTGCCTGAAGAGACCAGAAGATGTTGGACCCTTGGGGACTGGTGTTCCAGTCGTGGGCCATTATGTGGATTCTGAGAGTCAGACCTGGGTCCTCTGAAAGAACAGCTGTCTCTTCAGCCTTGAATTATTTTTAATCAATTTTTTCCCCCCAAACACAGCCACAAAACTTTAAAACATGAGGGTTTGAGCCGGTTGGTGGTGGTGCACACCCTTAAATCCAGCACTCCGGAGACAGAGAGAGGCAGGCGGATATCTGTGAGTTCGAGGCCAGCCTGGTCTACAAGAGCTAGTTCCAGGACAGGCTCCAAAACTACAGAGAAACCCTGTCTTGAAAAATCAAAAAAAAAAAAAATTATCAGCTTGGTATAATAGTATTTATCTATAACTTTAGCTCTCTGCATGCAGAGGCAGGAGGATTGCAACAAGTTTCAGGTTAGCCCCAATTGCCATGATGCCTTGTATCTTAAGGAAAAAAGAGACATATAATTCTGTTCCAGCACATCTTACATAATTGGAAGTAATTTCTTCTCTCAGAACTGCAGCTTCTTCATTTGCTGTTTCCATCAACAGCCTGAGATAAACAATCTTAAAAATTCATTAAGGGATGGCTTGTTGAGGTGTCTTGCCAACAATTCGCATATCTAAAATAGCTTTATTCTAAATATTGAAGGTTAAAGAGATTGCCTGTTTTATAATTATGCTAAGCATGTTTTTCTGCATGTTGGACTCAGGCTCTCCTCACAACTCAGAAGGCCTGTGTGCTCATGGGTACAGGTGGAAGCCATCAGGCGAACTTTTGTTAGTTACAGTTGGACCACAAGGCCTCCACCATAAACGTTCCAGAGGCTGCCACTGGATTATTTACGAATGAACTCTTTGTTGCATGAATGCTTTACAGTTTTGGAATTCAACGTCCCTGGCCCCACTTCCATAAATTAAATTCCATTTATATGCAGTTTTTAAGAAAAGTGGCTTTTTATAGCTTTGATTTCTGAGCCTTGGCGCATTGTCTGGCCCCATTGAAACAGTTTTCTAGCCAAACATTCTCTTCTCTCAAGCAATAGGATATCAGAGGGGGTAAAGGAAGTATGTGCTTGTAGCCTCATTTAAATGAGAAAATATGCCCTAAATAACCCACATACTACAAAAGTTAATAGTTATAACACTGAATCCACATTCATCCCCAGTATAATCTTCCCTTCTGCTGCACTGAGTGCTACTTCTTTCTGGAAAGTTTTAGCAAAGATTTTTTACCACATCTCTGGGAAAAGATTGCCTTCCAGCTGGGAAGATCATCTTCTTACATTCTGCCCCATTTTACATCAGAAAAGAAAATAGCCCGCTTCCTGCCCACACAGACCTGGACTATCCCTCATGAGAACCAAAGATGGGGTTGATTTATGAATTCTGAAAGCGGCCATCATCTTAGAGAATAGTTTGAACTCTGTGGTAGAGATGAGAAGGGGTAGATATGGAAACATCATTTGAAACCCCGTTGGCAGCACCATCAAGGTGCGTCCCTTTCAGACACCATTACAGTCATGCTGCAATAAATCTGGGGACCCTGATGACTCCTTCCTACAAGGCCGACTCCCAAAGCCGACTAGGAACCATAGAGTTTCAGCCCTAATAAACCCACATAAAACACTTTAAAATGAGACGAAATGAATCTTTTTTTTTTTTAATTTGATTCCTTCAGAAACTTTAATGTGTGGGATGATGGTCCTGGGATACAAGCTCTGAAATAATTAGTACTTTTAATTGATACAACAGGGAAATAAGGCAAAGCAGCCTTAATAAACATCTCCAATCTGGAACACATTAAAGTGAATACTTTTTTTTTGCTAATATCAACGTGCATTGTACTTACTAGTGGACAAAATGAATTATTTGGCCAAATGGAAAGAGCATAATTGGATTCAGGACAAGTTTGATGAATTAAGAAAGAGAAGCTGTGAAGCCAGGGACCCGGGAATAAGATCCTGTCTGGTGTTCCTCACTGCGTTATCCTCAGAGCAGGGGTGCTTCTGCTTAAAAGCTGAATATTTTAAAATCCCGCACAGTGCTTCTTTTGCCGATCACAATCAGAAATGAAAGGTGACCAGATATCTTAGAAGTGCATCTCCCACAATTTTGAAGAGTCTAATGGCTGGCTTGGCTAGGAGAGCGCTGCCCTCCCTAACCGCTGCACTACACAAGCCAGCACATCTGGAATCTGAATGATCCTGGGAGCTTTGGGCTTTGGGGGACCGCCATCTGGTGCAAAGGAAATCTGGACAGAGAGTCCCACCCAGCAGAAAGCACCGTATTGTGCTGCTATGAAAAGCAGCCCCTACACTTCCCTCCGATAATACCCCAGCTTCCCCGCTGCCAAATGATCCGGAAAAATACATGTGCAAAAATGTTCACTCGCTGACCCGGCTCCAAACCCACCACCGACCTGCAGATAAGAAACATGGAATCAGTCGCTTTCCAAAAGAGCCTGGGAATATCCTGCTGCCTTTATTGGCTCTTTTTATAATTCCTGTTGCCTTTGCGCCCCTCCTCAACTCTGGGCTCTGGTTGGTTTTTAATCTAAAATGAAGCTGGATAACTTGAAAAGCTTGGGCCCTTTTTAGTCCTAACATCTCAACCTTTTGAAAGTTTACAGAAAATATTTTGAGGATTGAGTGACAGCTAAGTATGAAAGTGCTTGCCTTCTAAGGATGAGGATCCTTCTTCAGTCCCTCCAGAACCCACATAAAAAGCTAGGTGAGCTGACCTCTGCTTGTAATTGCAGAGACAGAGACAGGCAGATGTTTGGGCTCAATGGCCAGCCTATTGTACTGTTAATTCTAGGCCAATAAGACATTCTGTCTCAAAAAACAAAATCAACCAAACAAAAACCCCAAGATAGACAACAACTAAGGAAGGTCTGTCACACTTGTCCATTGGCCTCCACATGCCTGTACACACACATGAACATAAAATGATTTTCATGTCTTTTTTCTTTTTTTCTTTCTTTCTTTCTTTTTTTTTTTTTTGAGACAAGGTCTCATTGTGAAGCTCAGGCTAGCCTCAAGTTCACATTCCCTGTATGAACCTTGTGAGCACTAGATTACTGTGTGTTCAATCACTTCCCACTTTATTCTATTATCTTTCAAATAAAAATGCGTAAGTACAATATATAATTGTATGGAAAAAGGCCGTACATTACACAATCCAATATAGCATGTTTATATAAAGAAACTGTAGAAACTAGTATATATGGATATCCTCTCTTTCTATTCCTACTAATATTTATCTTTTAAAAGCTTTTAGTCCTTATATTTGGACTTGAGGAATATAAAATTGATGGTGAAGGATTAATAAGAAAATAACAGAGTAGTGGTGCATAACTTTAATCCCAGCAGTTGGGAAGTAAAGGCAGTTCAAGACTACATATTGACTTCTAGATTTGTCTGAGCTCTGTGAGACACAGTCTCATCACCCTCTTTACAAATATTAAAAAAAAAAGCCGGGCGGTGGTGGCTCACGCCTTTAATCCCAGCACTTGGGAGGCAGAGGCAGGTGGATCTTTGTGAGTTTGAGACCAGCCTGGTCTACAAGAGCTAGTTCCAGGACAGGCTCCAAAGCCACAGAGAAACCCTGTCTCAAAAAACCAAAAAAATAAAATAAATAAATAAATAAATAAAAATATAGCACTTTTCATAATCTAAAAATTAGGTTTTATTTCTAAATTATCTGGGATGAAGGTGTATTCAAAAATGAGTGATCAAGTATAGCCGGACCAATTCATTATGACACTTGGAAACATTTTCATTGTGCCTTACAGTTTTACAGTATGATCCTTGCAGAAATCAAATTATTAGTGATTTCCCCATCTCTACTGTTCATGACTCTTGACCTAAAGAAGGATATAGACCAGCTTGTTCTTGGAAAGCTCATCAAACCGAACCAAGGTGTGGTACATCTGTAATCCTACTGGAGGCAGAGAGGCAGGAGGTCAAGGTCAGCCTGGGCTATATGAAACCCTATTGCAGAACAAAAACATATCAACAAAAATCCCAAGATATTCTCACTAATCTATAAGAGATAATTATTTTTAAAACCGTGGTGCATGTTTGACTATATATACACATGTAAGGGAAGTTCATTGTTTTCCTTTGTGTGTGTTTGCTTTTGTGAGAGAGTGTGCTGACTAGTCTACGTCAACTTGACACACAGGTTACTGGTAGGAGGGAGGCTGTAAGGCATTTTCTTAGTGCCTGTTAGGGGAGGGTCCAGCCCATTGTGGGCGGTGCCATCTCTGGGCCGGTGGTCTTGGGTTCTATAAGAAAGCAGACTGAGCAAGCCATCAGGGTCAAGCCTGTAAGCGACTTTCCTCCATGGCTTCTGCATCAGTTCCTGCCTCCAGATTCCTGTTTGAGTTCCAGTTCTGGGCTTCCTTCAATGATGAACAGCGGTATGGTAGGAAGTGTAAACCAAATAAATCTTTCCACCCCAGCTTGTTTTTTGGTCATGGTTTTTCATCACAGTAATAGAAACCCTAAGTCAGGGAGAGTTAGCTAAATGGCATCCGTGTCTAGAAATAAGACAGTTGACTGGCAAGTCACTATGCTGCGAAAATTGCAGCAACCTCAGCTCTTCAATGATGCTGTTGCTTTGTGGTCTCCTTTCTTTTTCTGATTCTGTTTTTGCTGAGCCAAAAGATTCAGAACACAGCCCTTTGACAAACAAAGCTCCTGTCCAATGAAACACAGCGCAAGGAAGAGATCGTGACAGGTGGGGCACCATGCCCACAGCTCAGATCTTCCATCTGGTTTTCATGGTAGGCCTGTTTGGCTTCTTTATATGTTGATTTTTATTTATTTATTTATGATGAAGGAGCTGAGGAAGGAGTATGAGAAGAATGGAAGCAGGAAGAAGTTAAGTCAACATCCAGACATCTCACTTAAACCTTACAGTAACACTGTGAAGACTTTATTATTAATTTTATAAGCCAAGAAACCCGAGTAAACCGGTAGGAATGGAGTTGACACATACGAGGACCAACAATCATTTATGTATTTATTTTTGAGACTGTTTATCATCTGGAATTCTGGAAAAATAGTCATTCATCAACACGCCTGGTTTATATGGTGCTGGGTAGTGAATCCAGGCAACTATAGATGCTACAAAAGCCTCAACCAATCGAGCTATATCCCTAACTTAAAAAAAAAATTCTACTGGGTGTTATGGCATACACCTTTATACTCAGCACTTAGAAGTAGGCAGATCTCAGCCAGGCAATGGTGGCGCACGCCTTTAATCCCAGCACTCGGGAGGCAGAGGCAGGAGGATCTCTGTGAGTTCGAGGCCAACCTGGTCTACAAGAGCTAGTTCCAGGACAGGCTCCAAAGCTATAGAGAAACCCTGTCTCGAAAAAACAAAACAAAACAAACAAACAAAAGAAGTAGGCAGATCTCATGAGTTCAAGGCCAGCCTGGTCTACATAGCATGTGGTAAGTCAGCCATGGCTACATAGTGAGGCCCAGTCTCAAAAAAAAAAAAAAAAAAAGCAATATGTCCACTGCATGACGGGCTGATCCAAATGTTCTTGTCTCTCATAGTCTCCTGCTTATCCCTCTGTCAGCACCCTTGCTTAGCCCTTCCCAACTCCACTGCCTACAGAGACACAAGGACAGGGTAACTGTTCTGAGAACACTTTGTTAAATGAAGCCACCTACAGCAGAGGGGACATCTTCTTTTGACAAAATAGCCTGCATTCTCCCCCCCGAAACTACTGCTGTTCATCAACCACATGGCCCCCATTCAAAGTTTACACCTGCCATGAACTTCTGTAAGTCTGCCTGCACAAAGCCACAAACAAAGGACTCAAAATGTCATTCAGTATGTCTGAGATGTTCAATAGGGAAAAAAAGAACATATTTATGAATTAAGGGCCCAGTCCATGTCAGGAAGAAGGGAGCCCTGTTAGCCTCAACTTGCTTGTCTTCTAGGTATGGAGTGGTGGGTGTTTGTGCCTGGGGTTAATAATGCAGTTATTTGTGTTTAGATAAGACTGTGTGTAGCTCAGCTGATTGGGGCAGCAGGCACTACATGGATGTACCATGCAGTAAACTCCTGAGTCATGTCCCTGACCGATAGCAGCTATCCTTACTGTGAGCACAGAAGTCAGAACCAACTTTGTGCCGTACAATTCACTTCAGGATTGAGGTTACGTATCCTTTCAGCCCATACGTTTGTAAAACAGACCCAGGCATTTTTGTTTTTAATATGCTTCTCATTGGTATTTCTGACTTAATATTGTCATCTGTAATAACCATGACCCATCCATTACAGGACTTCATGACATACATACAGCTCAGACTCAATCTGTGAAATCGACCAGTGATTTTGTGAGCATCTTTGAGTGCTCAGAACTGCTAGGATTTCAACTGTGAAGAAAATGGGAACGCAAATTTTTTAAAAGTTGCTGATAAAACAAACAAGCAAACAAAAAAAAATGACCCACTTCATCCAGCGCTGCTGCGGTTTTTTCCTTTGCGTATCTCAGGAACCATTGGTCTGATTAGCACAGTTGCTAAAAGGCAACGGTACCCAGCCGTTGGGAAGGATGGTTCTGTTAACCTTCCAAACCTATTGGAAATCACTCCTGTTCATCTTCAGTAAGAGTAACCAAGAGGGTGTGCTCAGATGTGTCCAATCCAGTCTTCAATGCCTGTATATTCAAGTATTTGTCAAGCATTTGGTTGTTGTTTGTATTGTTTTTCTTTACCGTGTGTGTGTGTGTGTGTGTGTGTGTGTGTGTGTGTGTGTGTAGGAGAACAACTTGAAGTCAATTCTCTCCTGCCAACAGGGATTGAACAAAGGATTGAACTCAGGTTCTTTGAGTTGGCGTCAGTATCCTTACCACTAAGCCATATTGCCGTATTACTGGCTCCGTTTGGATTTTTTTTAGACAAGTTTTGGCTTTGTAGTCTAGGGTGACCGGGACTCACTATGTAGCCCAGACTGGTGCCTCATACATGTAGCAATTGTTCTCATTAAGTTTCCCAAATTGCTAGGATTGCAGACATGAACCACACACTCAGGCATTCTCAACACTGGTAAAGAGTCAATACCATCATTATCAGGACCGAAGACGTGGCTCAGTCTATAGAAGTACTTGCCTGACTACCACGAACAAAGACCTGGATGTGATCCGAGCAACACACAAATTTGCTAGCAATCCCAGCACTCCGGAGGTAAAGCCAGAGGATCAGGAGTTCAAGGACAGCCTTGGCTATACAGTAAGTTTGAGGCCAGCCTGGGATATAAGAGACCTTGTCTCAAAAACAAACAAACGTGGGCTGGGGAGGTAGCTGAGCAAGTTAAGAGCAAGCATTGCCCTTCCAGAGAACTCAAGTTCAGTTTCCAACACCCATGCCAGGTAGCCCCCACACAATTATTTGGAACTCCATTTCCAGGGGGATCCAATGTCTCTGGCTTCCACAGGTATGTCTCCTACACCCCCCTCCCACACACACACACTTAAAAATGAAATCTTAAATAGTCAGTAACTACAATTAAAAATAGAACCATCTTGGGAACATCTATTGTCCTTTGCTTTTGTATACCTTCTTGTTCACGTGTGGATAACTAACTTCAACAAAGAGAATTCAGAAGCTCTGGTCAAAGTGGGCTTGCTTCTCAAAGAGACTAGGGGGAGTGCTGGAGTGGAAGGCAAAGCAGATTGTAGCTGACTCGCATCCAAAGGCTCCTCCTGTTCTGTCTACCTTTCTCTTCACCCACCATTACTTTTGAGGCTTGCAACTCTCCTGTCTCTTAATTTTACCTGCTCCTGTGAGTAACTACAGAGGAACACTTTTGGTAAAGTATGTTCCCATTTCACACTCATCTTTGTAATCCCCTGTTCTCTTTTAAAACTGAGAACTGTAGTCATTGTTAAAAGGGCCAACCATGCTGGACAGTTGTGGTGCATGCCTTTAATCCCAGCACTCGGACCTCTGTGAGTTCGAGACCAGCCTGGTCTACAAGAGCTAGCTCCAGGACAGGCTCCAAAGCTACAGAGAAACCCTGTCTCGAAAAACCAAAAACGAAAAAACAAAGTGCCTACCCTGAAAACCTGAGTCAACAAAGAGAACAGCAGACTCCCCAAAAATTTGTCCTCGGGCTTCCATAAAGAGCCCTGGCACCAACAAACCCTACCCCTCACACAGAAAGATGAATGCAATTTAAAAATCAAGACCATTTAAATATGTCTGTACAAACAAATGAACAAAATTTCCTCTCTTAAAGCTGTAATATTTGTCTCTCCTTGCAAAGCAAGAATCCAGCTTATTGTAATAAACCTCCAGCATTTTTATCCTTATGGTTAGAGCCATAAACCTCAATCCAAAGTCATCTATCTCCAGTGGAAGAATTTCAGTAATTCAATTCTTTTTGTCTATTCCTTATTCCTACAAGACACATAGCAATGAATAGGAATAAACAGACAATGGCTCCTGTGATCGATTCACTAAATGGACCCACATTTCCTGAGGATGGAAGAATTATCTAAGATGCCTCCTGAAAACCCTTAGTGATCAGAATTCTGTTTTCCACCAAGCTACACCTTGCTTACTCTCCAGTTCCTACATGGGTCCATATCCCCAGGTCCTGGCTTAAGTGCTCCCTCCATGAGTGTTCTTATGGGGTGTTGCTCCTCACCCTTCTCTAGCTTACTAACCCCCCACTTCTTAACTTAGATTCCTGTTCTTCTAGGAACTGTGGGATAAAAATTGAAAAAAGAATAAACTGTAGGATGCTCTTCTGTGTCGCCTGTACCTTCCCCTATGGACCACTTGTCATCAAAAATGTGGCCATGTGATCACCTGGTTACCTGTCAGTATACCCCTTCTTTCTAGGGAGCCCTGCACAGAGGTACTTTGCTGCCAAGCCCACAACAAAAGCTTTGAACTATTAAGAACTATCAAGGCTCTTTGGAGGGCTAGGGGGAGACTCAGTGTCCTGGTGACAATGTGGACATGTGTGTAAAGGGGATCTCTACCTGAAAGCCTTGATTTCATACTGGGATCAGATTAGCTTGTTTTAAAAATAACTCAGTGCTGCTGATTCATGCAGTTCTAAGCCAAGAAGCAAACCAACAAAGCAACTGTCATCAATTTCTTTTCTGGGTTTTCTTTCTTTCTTTCTTTCTTTCTTTCTTTCTTTCTTTCTTTCTTTCTTTCTTTCTTTCGACTCTGGTCCTCCCAAGCTAATACACTGAGCATTTTCTAATCTGCAAAGACCTGTAACCTATATTACTCAAGCAGAAAACCACCTATCTACTGCTTATCTATCCCTGCCAAAGGTGCTGAGTTCTTGCACTCTTCTGCAAACAGAAATCTATGGAAATCTCCTGAGACAGTTGCTTGAACATCAACCTGGAGGAAAACAGCAGGAAATACCCATTGGGAAAAAAAAGGGGGTCCATGTTTATTGAGACTAACTTGGGTATTTATAGCTATCAAGGTTGGTGGACGTTGGAAAGGTGAGCCAAAATTATAGATAACAGGTCATAGGATTTGACTGGACTTCAAAGAGCATTGTCATAGATTCTTACACAGATGACTGAAAATCTAGTTTAATGAAGAAACTGGACCTTCTCATTGAAGAGAGCCTAGTCCCTTCCATGGCATCAGTGCCTTTCTGTTGGTCCCAGTGGTTCTCCTAGGAGGACTTCCTAGAATCTTCCCTAGACACATTTCTATTCATTTACCAGCTCACAGAGATAAAGCGATCTGATATTAGTGACAAATGAAAACTGGTTGACTGATTTTACTCTGGACACTATTGGCCAATATGTGCTTCAGAAAATTCAGGGGTTATCCAAGATTTTCTGTAGAAGCACAATGAATGAAGAGCAATTGACTTCTCGTGACTTAGATGTGGCCAGGTACTGCCAGTACTTAATATTTGACTTGCTTTTCCTTTCAAAGATCTGAGGAAGAATCTCACCAGGTCCCCAAAAATGAATTGCAGAATTAACGATTTGACAAAAATATTAATTTAATAATTTACTGCAGCTGTGGGTGGCGGCTCACACCCATAGTTCTAGCACTGAGGAAGCTGAAGCAAGATAGCCTGGGATATAATGTGAGTTTCAGGCTCCCAGCTAGAGCTATAGAAGTGAGGGCCTTATACATGTAGATATGTATACTATACTTCTTCCCAAACTCTTTAGTTTTTCTTGTTCTCTATAGAATAATTTCTACATATGCTAGCTGACAAATTAAATTCTGTCACCTTGGTAAACAGTCCAAGCAAAAACTATAAGCTTTGGGGAAAAAGAGAAACAATACCAAAAAAAAAAAAAAAAAGCATAAAAAGTCAATTATACTCAGCTCTATCCCTTAAATTCTTGTACATTTCTTTTTGTCATTTGTAAAACGTTTTCTTTTACAACTTTAATGATCTCAAAATGACTTAAAAGCATATTATTATAATGGGGAAAAGCCATGTAGCTCCAGGGAAGGACTATCCTAAGATGAACAAATGCAATTACAAGTAGGAAAAACTTGGTTGGACACGACCAAAGGCAGCACAATTTCAGCCCAAGGTTAATGGCTGACTGATGGCATGCGGGGGAGGGTGAGGAGCAGCTAGAGTATCTAATGGGCTGAGCAGCCTAGATGCTGGCTCTTACCCATCTCCAGACTCATTGCTGAGAGCAGCCATGGATCAGATAGTTGCATAGAACTCATAGGAGAGTTTTTGTACAAAGATGCAGAGATCCATGGGGACAAGCCTGAATATGTTTTACCCCAAACGTCCTGAACTTCTAACATTTATTTTTATAATTTCAGTCACCCCTCTAGGACAGTGGTTCTCCACCTTCGTTAATGCTGTGACTCTTTAATCAGTTCCTCATGTTATGGTGACCTCCAACCGTAAAATTATTTTCGTTGCTAATTCATAACTGTAATTGCTACTATTAAGAATTGTAATGTGAATATCTGATATTTCTGATGATCTTGGGTGACATCTATGAAAGGGTCATTGAACTACCCCAAAGGTAGTGTGCCCCACAGGTTAGGAACTGTTGTTCTAGACTGATCAGACTCTGCCTGCTTGGTTGGTAAAATAATGGCTTTTTTGGTGGCTTAAAAAAAAATAGAAGTGGTCTGGTTCCTGCTCCCTCTTCTCCATTCTAGAAGAACTGTCTAGAATGACCTCTGAGGCTGGGCAGAGCTGGATTGATAATATTAGGAACAAAGGAGGGGGAAACCAGTGTCCTGATTCTCTGGCAGGTCACAAAATGTGCCTGTGGAGCAGACAGAAAGCCAGTTAGACTAGAATGCGTTTACATGCATCTCTTGTGTTGGGAGCAGGGGCTTGCTTGGTATATCTATGTAAGAAGCATGTTTTGCTTAATTTAGCTTCCCACTAATAGATGTTTCTTCTCTGTTAGAAAGAGAAAGAAGAAAACAGACATGGTTCATCTTGTGAGGTGAATAACCAAAGAAAAAAATTGCCATGAAAAAGACTGAAAGAGATTTTATATCTATGTGAAAATAATTAATTTTAAATTGTTGAACGTGAATACAAAGTTGAAATGCATGGAGAGAGGTAGAAAAAAATCTCTACAAGGAATTATGACAAATTTAAAATGGAAAACTTGTTTAACATTTTTGATAATCAAAAAATACAAGATCATGTATGTGGTTCACACCTGTAACCCCAACACACTTAGGAGGCTGAGGCAGGAAGACTGCCATGAGAAGGGCCAGTTTAGGCTATGTAGTGAACTCTATGCCAGACTCAGCATTGAATGACATTCTATGTTTTAAAAAAAAATCAAATCAAATTAATGATGCATCATTTAACTCAACTGTGAAGAAAAAATAAATAAAAAAAAACATGCCCTTCAATGAAGGGGTGAAACATTGGTGGGATAGGTTTATTTCTATAGTGTGGGTAGTTTTGTTTGGCTTTTTTATTGATTCAACTCTTTCTAAATTGGTCTGGAAAGGATTTTGACACCACCATTATTATCTTCAAACCACTAGATTCCTGGGAATTTATACAAAGGTTCAATTTATCCTAAGATTACTCTAAGTGAGAAATACCCCATAATTTTCAGCCTTATTCAAAAAGAAAAAACAGAGAGTGCTAATCCTAGGTCTACGGTTAGATAACATTACAGTCTGGTGGAATAGTCATCCAATTTATATTGCAGTGCAGGAATGTACCAAATGCTAAGTGAAGAAAAGGATAAGCTTACCATATCTATACGTAACAGCAACAGTCCTGCGCAAAATGAAGATTCACATGAGATATGGAGCAAATACACAGAAAGCAAATGATATACAATGAAAAATTTTTGTTTTTAAAGTTTTCAATAATACAGCTGTAAAAAATCTTACACAATTTTTTAGTCATGGAAAAGGTCAAGAAGAACAGGTTATAATATAGATCAGGTGGATTTATAGCAAATGAAATATGAAATCTGACAGTGGAAACTGTAGTCCCCACCAGCTCATAGCAGGAGCTCCAGATGCAAGGTAATCTTTTTCTGGTTCTTATCCAAAAAGAAATGCTTGAATTGAAGGGTACTTAGGACATTTCAGGTTACTGTAAACCAAAAGGGAAAAATACCCAAGGCCTCAGAAAAAATTTTCTACTTTCACATACCTCTTATCAAATAAATGTTTTTAAAATGCTGTTTTTTCTAGAAAAACGAATTGTAAGTATTTAGGGCTAAATTTTATTTCTTCAATTTTGTTTACAATAATTATGCACAAATAAACATTTTCAAGAATAAGTGCATAGATTTCCTTGTTCTAAGAGGACAAGACACTTTTTAATATTTACCACAACTTTTTTCATGTGGGGGCTGGTGTGCCATAGACAGCAGGCTGCTTGGCCAGCATTCACGAAGCCCTGGGTTCTGTTTTCAGCACCGTACAAACTTAGTTTGGTGGTCATGCCTGTTGACCCCAGAGTTAAGAAGGCAGAGCCAGGAGGACTGGCAGATGACAGTCAGCTACATCTGGGAGTTCAAGACCTGACTGAGCTACATGAGCACTGTCTCAAAGTGAACAAACAAGCAAATGAACACCAGAAACAAAAGCTGGGTGTTGTGAACACGCATGGATGACGCCCTCCTCCGCAGCCCTGAGAGACGGACATTGATGCTCATTCTTCTCAGCTTCCAAGGAACCCTTAGTAGGTCAGGCACCATGTGCTAGGTCATATGGCCTGCCAGTGACTGAGTCTGGTGTAAAAACTAGGCTTTCTGGAGCTGTCTATCTGGAATGGTATCATTGTTTGTCCACAGACTGGCTATAAAGAACAAAGAAATTCTGCTTGTTCTTTAGTAGTCAAAAACTTTGTTTTCTGCGATAAGGGCTTTGTCAAGAAGACTAAGTGCCAAAAATTTGTGACAATTGTAGATGACAAACTTAGAACCCCCTGAATCCCATTTTCTTGGAGACTTACTGACTTTACTTGTCAGATAAAGTAAACTAGGGAAGAGGGAAATCTGAAATGAGTTTGTTTTAAATCCATATAAACCTTCATAAAAATATGATTTAGATTAAGGGAAACCAAAAACATTTAAAGCCATCTGGCTGATTTTAGTGTATTTTTTTATAGTATTTTTTTTAAAAAAAGAAAAATTAAAAAAAAATTTACAATGTTATAAAAGTAAGTGAGAGTGGATGGAAATTTCCTCAACAGTCCCTTTCCCTTCCTTTCTTCCTGGGCTTCAAAGCTCAGTCATTCAGGGACAAAGTCTAAGGGACATGAGGCATCTTTGTGAGCACAGGTATCCTGGAGGATGGAGAGGAAACTGAGCAAAACGCAGACCTTAGACTCCAACCCAGAACTGGGTGAGGTCTGATTGATTAACTGACTAATTAAAGAGGGGCTTCTATAAGTATTTCTCATAAACTGTTGAGACAGAAAAGGCAATGACCTGATACTTAATCAAGTCAAAACCTCAATGTTTTATCTGGGGACAGGTCACAGCTCCTTCCAGTGGACTTTGAATTCATTAGGCCTTAAGAAGAAAGAAAGAAAGAAAGAAAGAAAGAAAGAAAGAAAGAAAGAAAGAAAGAAAGAAAGAAAAAAAAAAAAAAAAAAACACTTGCCTGCTGACTCAGCACTTTCTAAGACAGACAGAGGACTCAGAGTCTGAGGAAATCCTCACCCAGCCAAATCTATCCCATATGAGAGGAGAGACTTAATGAGAATCAGCCCCAAGCCTTTGGCAGGCAGCTGCTGGAATGTGCGGGATTTACAGCCAGCCTGGGCTGCTGAGGTCCCTCCCCCTTTCTCGTCTTAGCCTCTTCATTCTGTATTACAAAAGTTTGCATGAACAAAATTTCAGCCTCAGCTAATAAAAGCAAAGAAAAAAAAACAGCATACCAACTACTTTACTGCAAGTTTGCAATGCCCTGGAGGAGGCAAGGGCATAAAAAAAATCAATACATTGGGTTTCATGATTCTTAGGACCTTCGGGACACCCAAATAAGCTTCAGCCAAGGCCAGGGCAAGCTGATAAACTGAGAACAAAGAGGGAGCCAAGGTGCCCTGCTTTTGATTTTTTTCCCCCAATTTCTTTCTTTACAGCTATAGACTGGCCTCATGGTGGGAGGCCATCTTTGTCATGGTGGTGTCCAGTTCCCTAGCCAGGTAGGGCCACAATTGTTTCCTTCTACATGTGGACTTCCCTGTAGCTGTGGTGTTTAAGACAAACTCACAAGTAACTTATTGATCTGATCTTGAAACCAGACACCAGACAACACCAGATAGCTTGAAACCAGATATAGATAAAGTTGAATTCCTTCTTCACTGATCTCTTGATCCATTTTCATCCCAAGGAGGCTGTTATCACTGTAGCAGTCTGTGGATGTTTGTACTTCCTGTTCTATCTGTTTGTAAACACCAAAAGTAGCTGGTGTGCACCTTTAATCTCAGCACTGGGGAGGTAGAAACAAGAGGACGAGGACTTAAGGGCACCCTTAGCTACATATTCAGTTCAAAGCCCATCTGGTCCAGATGTGACCATGTCTCAGAAACCATTAACTTACGGAGAGTTAAAATGTGACAAGCCAAAGCCACGGGGAGGAATTGTCCCTCGTTTGCTTGCCTGTTACCATGGTAAACACCATGACCAACAACGGCTTCGGGAAGGAAAGGATTTACTTCAGTTTACATTTCCAGTTAAAAGTCCTGACCGAGGTCAGGGTAGGAAACCGGAGCAGAACCCAGGGAGGACGGCTGTTTACTGACTTGGGATTCTGGTTTATGTTTAGACATATTTTGTTTATTTTGCTTTATTTTCTACACTGAGTTTCCTTATATAACAGCCCTGGCTGTTCTGGAACTTGCTTTGTAGACCAGGCTGGCCTTGAACTCACATAGAGCCATTCACCTCTGCCTCCCCAGTACTGGGATTCTTAAACCTTCTTACCTAGGGATAGGGCTACACAGTGGGCTATGTCGTCCCACATCAATCAGTCAATCAACCAATCAAGACAATCTCTCATAGGCTAATCTGATTGAGGCAATTCTTCATCTGACATCCCCCCTTCCCACTTGACCATAGGTTACAACAATTTGACAAAACTAACCAAGATATCTCTGATATCTTGAAGCCATGAGAAACTAAGTCTGGGCAGGTCACCCAAAGGAAGTTCTTTACTCCCAACCATTCTCATCCAGGACTGTGGCCATCGATAAATTTAATAAGAGGCCCTAGTCTCGGCAGTTTACCCTGAAGCAATACCTGGTAACAGGAAAAAAAAAAAAACCACAAGCTGAGATTACCCGACCACCGCCCAGGAGCAGACCATTCCTAGGAAATGCCTAACATTCCAACTGCTGCAGATAGGTTCACTTGCCAGCTCACCAGGACACCCCTAGACAAATGTCAGCCAACCAGGGGTCCTGAACCTCAGAAACCCCTCACCCCCACCTTTTCTACTATAAAAACCCAAGGGCTCTCCGGTTATTCAAATATGTTGGATATGCCTACGTTGGACATGCCGAGAGACCAAGTTTGTTTAATAGATTAAAATAAAGGCTCTTTGCTTTTACATATGGGACTCAGTTTCCTTGTTGGCTTTTGTGAAGACTTTGCGGATTTGGGCATAACAATATCTATTTTAGCCAATTTAAACAGCCAAATGTCTTACTTTTCTCTGCATGTGGTGTATCATCATTCTTGCTTCCAAAACTAAAAAATACTACGTAAGAGGAGTAACTTCAAGGAGGTCTACGGCAACCCTGTCAAGACTACCTTTCCCGTCCACCTTCCCTACAAGCTGCTCTGGTACATTTTTATCATTAGCTCTTCCATTCACCTCCACCCTGTCTCTCAGGAATTCCAGTTCAAAATGATGTCAAAACGCTTCATGAACTTTCTGACATATTTGTGCTTATTCTTTTAATAACTGCTAGCAGGTAGGCTCTTGTTGATTTCCATGCTAATTCATTTCATCCAGAACACTGTCCAGCATGCTGCTTGGATCCAGTATCATCTTCGAGATTCGTGAGTACAGACATGATATCAGCCGGTTTGCTTTAAGATGAGGAGGCCCCACCCTAATTCCATAATGACCAATTTCAACTTCCGAGCTAGACCGAGCGGATGCCACTCTCCTTTGGGTCTCTTCTTCTACCTCCTATTCAAGTAAAATCTTTCATATATTCCTTTTTAATATATAAACAAAAATCAGGAAATGTAGGGATGTAACTTTATGCTGCTCAGGCTGGAATACCTGCAGCATCCTCTCCCACCCCACAGATACTGATACTGGAAGACAGTGTCTGTGAATCTCAAGCAAACAGTTCCAGGTAACAGGATTTATTTCCCACTAGGAAAGTGATTTACATCAAAGACAGTATTAGTGGCCATACATTCTGCTCCCTTCCCCCTTTCCCACCTCCTGCCTAGGAATTAGAGAGCCTGGCTAGAGTCTCCCCGCTCTGAAACTACCCTCCTTCTCAGTCAGATACTATGAAGAGACCTCCCCTCTTAGTTACAGGGGCCCTGATTTTTTCTTCAAAGCCCCTGCCATGCTGTCTGTCCCTAATGCTGGGACCTGAACTCTCCTCAGACCCCTCCACCATGCTATTGTCTGTCTGTCCATCCATGGCCTTAATAACTCTTAATAAATTCTTTACCTGCCCACCCCCCACACACACAAAAAGAAAAAGAAAGAAAGAAAAACCACCATCAACAACAAACCAAATCCAAACAAAATAATTCATTAACTATTTTTTCTACATTTATTTATGTACCTTGGGACATGTTAGTATGTTACAGCCTCCTTCTACCCCTCCTCCCTTTAAGGCACAGCCTCGTGTAGCTTAGGCTAGATTCAAACTTGCTATACAGCTAAAGAGGGTAATTCTGTCCCACCCCACCCCCAATTTCTAGGATTATGGTGTACAACACCATGTTCAGCTCGGCTCATTTTTTTTTTAACCTTCTACATGTAGTCTGTATCAGGGATTTGTCATAATTAAATTCCTACGGGTTTAGAATTTTGCTAACCACTTATATTTCCATTTTTTTCACCAGTTCCACTATTGTGTCTAATAGCACTGTCTCACAAGCAAATATTTAGGGTTAGTGGGGAGACACAGTTTGTTAAATCAAAACATTACCATTTTAAACAGGAGACCACAGCCACAACCTCTTCCACTCTCAATTGTTTTTTTTTCTTCTAATAATACTTTTCCCAACACAATGTTATCATTGAACTTTTGACCATATGGTGGGTTAAAGTAAAATGGGGCTATAGCTCAGTGATAGAGCACTGCACTTAACCTGGCAAGCTTGACTAGCTTGATTAGGTTCAATCCCTAATACTGCCAAAAATAATTTATTTTTAAAGAAAGAAATAGGAGGTTTCAGTGCATATTTTCTTGGTGGTGTTATAACTGCTTAAAATAGTTTTGAGATAGTTCCCCTTGCTTCCTATATGCTAGAGCTGATAGGAAGCGTGATTGTGAACTGCAGGTGGGTAAACTGGCTGGAGGAGGTGCTTGGCGTTCATATTGTTCCCAGTTTCTAATTTTATCAAATTGCAGGGCTTGTGTTTGGAGGATTTGATGAGCTATGCTTCATGATGTAATGTTTGGCCTGATTTTGTAAGTGTTCCATGCATGCCTCAAATAATTTATACTATTTGTTCCTATTATATACAAACATCTACATAAGCCACAGTTAACTGTTTTATTATATATTTATTTTTAAACTGATATTGCATTATAATACAAGATGGCTTTGAACTCACGATCCTCCTGTAACCTACTATGTGCTAGGTAATAAGAGGTCTGTACTGCCACCACCCCAACTTGCTTTATTAACATTTTCTATACATATTTTCAATATTTATATTTTGGTGGGATTGAACCCAAGGCCTTCCACATGCTAGGCAAGCGTTCTGTTGCTGAGTGGCCCTCCTCAGCCATCTTTTTGAAGAAGGTGGCCCCTAACCTGACTTTGCCAGCTACTTGCTTATTTTTTGCATTTCTACCAGCTGTTGTTCTAACTATTTCCATGTTCAAAGCCATCATATTTCCTTCAAAGCATTCTTTTCTCCCTCTTCAGTAAAGATGCCATGGATATTGAAAATGACTTGAGAGATACAGTGTAAAGCAGAGCTAACAAATATGTCTAGTAGCATGCCTTCATTGAAAAGAAAAAAACACTTGGATGTCAGTTGTGGCCTTTGATGACTGTTCTGGGGAGGCAGAGGTAGGTGAATCTCTGTAAACTGGCCTATTCTACATAGTGAGGTCTAGGACAGTCAGGGCTACATAGAGAGCCCTTGTCTCAACACACACACAACACACACACAGAGGGAGAGAGAGAGAAAGAGAGAGAGAGCATGAGCAAGCCATGGCTATATAGAGAGACCCTGTTTCAACACACACACAAACACAGAGTCAGGGCTAAATAGAGAGATAGAGCCTGCCTCAACACACACACACACACACACACACACACACACACACACACACACCTCTACCACCACCACCACACAACCCATTGGGTCTCCATTGTTTTGTGGCTGTAGATGGACATAAGGCTGATGCTGTAGTCTGTTCCACCAGTGCACATTAATTAGTCAGGACAGCTTCCCCAGTACCGTTACCATCTTTCCCAGCTTCATCCCCAGAAAGATCTGTTTTATTTATAAACAGTCCCCTTTAGGTATCGTTTCCAATGACATCACATTATTGCTGTTCTCAGGTGATTTACTAGCAATACAAATACTCCAGTTTCTTCCTGGGAAAATAAGTGCAAAGGCCACCAACCAGGCTGTGGGAAGACTCGGCACAAAGCACATTAGGACTCTTCGTGATTGGCCATTAAAGGTAGTGTTCTGAATGCATCCTTTCTTTCTTTCTTTTTTCGTTATTGATATTTATTGAGCTCTACATTTTTTTCTGCTCCCCTCCTTGCCTATCCCCTCCCCACTTCAACCCTCCCCCAGTGTCCCTATGCTCCCAATTTACTCAGGAGATCTTGTCTTTTTATACTTTCCCATGTATATTAGGTCTATGTAAGTCTCTCTTAGT
>JAQHUG010000002.1:17138482-17150323 GCA_028555095.1 Dicrostonyx torquatus
AGCAAAATAGAGAACTTACTTCACAGCCAGGCTGGATTTCCCAGGAACAGGACTCCTCGTGAGGAATCAGCCCACTTTGGAAAGCATGGTCACCCAGGCATGATTGACACAGAGCAGGCTCAAAGTCTGGGTCGGCGGGAGGGAGGTGCAGCCCAGAAGGGCCAGAGTACTTCAAACTGGGGCTCTGGTGTTTGTCCACACTGACCATGGGGCTCTTGATCCATCTTCGTACCTGAGGAGCACGGCAGGAAAGAGAAGAGAATCACATAGGTGGCAGTTGTCATTTACAGCGCGAGGGTGGGGGATGTGGTGAGGTAGAGACTTCTCAATCTCCAGCCCGCACACGTTCTAAACTGGCCAATGTTGGACAGCGGCTTCCCAGCCGGGGGAAAGTTGGTGCCGTTCATTTCATCTCCTCAAGGATCTCTTCAATTATATAATTAAGATAATGATATTTTCTCTCATGTTGCAGCATTTACATTTTCATCGTACTCTATTATTATTATTTACAGCACTGGGAATTGAACACAACAAGACCTTGTACAGGCTAAGAAAACATGGTACCACCTCAGAACAACAATGTTTTTTGTTTAACTGACATTTTGAAGGGGAAGTGCTTATTTGGCTTACAGTGTAAGCAGATCCAGGCCAGCATGGCAGGGAAGGCATCCCGACAAGGGGCCTCATGGTACCTACGCAGCTAGCTCTCTATGCCTCCCTAGGGATCGACAGAACAGGAAGCAGAGAACAGATGGGAAGGGGGACTGGGTCACAGAGCCCCCAAGGCGCTGGAAAGACAGCTCCCAAGTTAACAGGTTGCATGCATCTTGCAGAAGACCGGAGTTCAATCCCCAGCTCCGACATTGAGCAGCTCACAAGCGCCTGTATCTCCAGCTCCAGACTGTCCTCGGTCTCCACCAGCACCTCGTTAACATATACGTACCTCCCACACACAGAAAAAAAATAAAAATAAATCTCTAAGAACTTAAAGTTACTGCGCACAATGATAATACGCTTTTAATTTCAGCTCTTGGGAAAGACAAGAAGGTAGCATGTATTTCACTATCTTTAAACCTCATTTTTTTTTTCAGCGAAGTTGAAGACATGGGTAGTGGAATACACCTGCAATCCCAGTGCTCATGAGGCAGAATTCAGAGGATTGCTGAGAGTTCAAGGCTCTCCTACTCTATAGAATTCAGTTCTCAGTCAGACAAGGTCGGAGTAAGACCTTGCCTTTAAAAATAAGAAAGGAGGGAAAAAGAGTTGCAGCCTGAGTTGTTGGTACAACCCTGTTTTCCTTGTTACTTGGGAAACTGAGGCAGGAAGATCAAAAGTTCAAAGCCAGCCTATGCTACAGAGAATGTTCGAGTTCAGGATGGGCAGGTTAGTGAGACCTTGCTTCCAAATAAGCGTTTCAGCTGGGCGTGCAGTCCCAGCTTGGGAGAATGAGCCATGGGCAACACCGAGTTTAAGGCCAGCCTGAGCTACGAAGTAAAATTCTGTCTCAAAAGCTGGGAGGGCCGGGCAGTGGTGGTGCATGCCTTTAATCCCAGCACTCAGGAGGCAGAGGCAGGCGGATCTCTGTGAGTTCGAGACCAGCCTGGTCTACAAGAGCTAGTTCCAGGACAGGCTCCAAAGCTACAGAGAAACCCTCCTCTTTTTTTCTCCTCTTTTCCTCCCTTTGTTCCTGTTTTTCTCAGCCCCATTTTCCTCTTTCCCTCCTGCCTTCTCCCTTGTCTTTCTCATGCCCTTCCCCATCTTCTCACTCTGCTGCTTGTGCTGGCAGACAAAGCCCATCACCTTTCATAGGCTCATACTCCATCACTGAGCTATATCCGCAACCCCTGTATCTTCATTATCTGTTTAAAGTATCTTTTTTGAAGCCTTAGCAGTAGTCCAAGCTATAATCTCAGTATTAGGAGGTGGAGGTCGGAAGAACAGGGTTCAATAAAGTCACTCTTGGCTGCATAAGATCATTTCTCAAACATGTTTAAAAACATATAAATGTCATTTTGAATTTACTATCATAATGTTGAAAACTGGACTGTTAATGTTAGAAAGTGAGTGGTGGAATCCTTGCTTACCTTGTGTGAGGTTTAGTCCCCAGAATTACAAAAGGAAAATGTTTGGTTCATGAATAGTCTGGAATCTGAGATTCCAAGACTAGAATAGAATCTCTCTTCTTGATGCTAATCTCAAGTTTGTTTGTTTGCATTTGGAGTTTTAGGCAGTGGTGGAGATTAGGTTGTAGATGGAACCTGTGGCCCCTTGGGTGCCGGGCAAATGCTCTATCACTCAGCTACATCCCCAGACCTCCAAATGTGTTTCTGATCAACCTAAAAAGAGCTAAGTTTTATTTCAGATGGAAAATATTTTTTTATTATTATTCTTATTTAGAGAGTTTGGAGCTTGAAGCTGGTAATGGTTGCTGCTTTATTTCCAAACTTCAATTTAAAATTAATCTTTTTCCTCTGGCTTTCTTTCCATCTCCTTTGCCAAGTCGATTTAACTTGGGAGTGACTAGGGGCAGGATGTGAGCAAATCTAGCTTCCATTTTATCCACAAGTTGTGAGGCCTGACCAAGATCAATCTTGGTATCTGAAAGTGTAAATCGCCCTTCTGGCCCCTGTGGACACCGGATTGTAACTTGAGGCAGACATTCATTTGCTAGGCTGACGTGCTACTTCTCCTATAAAATAAGTCAAGTCTGGTATAGAAGGCGGACTGCGAAGCAGGGAAACGTGAGCGGGCTCTTGGAGGACTGAAGGCCTCTATTTCCCTCAACAGAAGGAAAGTACTGGGCAGTAAGGGCCAAACTGTGGCTAAAAGATGGGCACATCCCCAGGTCTGCATTTCAGGGAGGAAATCCAGGCAGCAAACGCAGACTTGAGATGGAAAACCAATCACAGAACTTTCCTGAAGTTCCGGGAGCTACGGCTTTTGTGGATTTAATTGGGGAGTGCATGTTGAGATGTGAACCCTGCACTTCTGCACTTTGGTTCTTTGAATCCAGGGCACGTCTTTCTCTGAGGCTCAGAGACATCTAAGTTTTACACATGTGACAAGAGGGGATGTGTCTGGTGCTTCGAAACAGTGTGCTGGGGGCACAGTGAGGATGCGGATGCGAGTTACTTTTCAACAGGGCCCAGGACGCCAAGTCACCCCTGACAGATGAACCCATTCTGAATGTTAATGAAAATACGGTCAACTCTGCGGAGAACGTAGCTAAGGAGTGAAGCAATCCATTCCCTCAGAAGAATCAGAGAAAAAAAAATCACAAGAGTGGACATAGCAGGACGTTTTCTAACAGGACTGGGGATGACCACGTGCTTTCTTTCGGTTTAGTCTTCACTCTGGCCACAGTATGTCCCTTCCCTGTTACTAGCTGACAATTTTCACAGCTTTGTGGCTTCACAAGCGGTTTTTATAGGGCCTTAATTAAGGACAGGGTTTATGGTATTTGCTTGAGCCTCAGAAATCCCGGGAGAGTGGCTGGGTGTGAGCTGCCGAGCGCACTGCAAAGGCTCCCTCTCCAGCCCGGGCAAGGTGCCCTCTAAAACTGCTGAGGAGAGAGCGTCCCTCAGGCCCTTAGGGAACTAAAGCTACAGCCACCCCTTGAGCTCCTTCAGGTCGGGAGCTGAATTGCTTGGGTGGAGGGAGGCCTATGAATGGCTGTGGAAACCTTCAAAGACCAGCTACCACGTCCCTGAGCTCCAGGCAGCTGCGCATATGAGAGACATGAATGCCCGGATACAGAAGCAGCCCAGGCTGTGCGGCCACCTGGGTCTAGTTTTATTCACTGCTCCAAACCCGTCATGAAGAACATTGTATACAAACATAGACTGGGGTGGGAGGAGGGGGTGGGCGAGAGGGGTGGCAGGAGGGGGACACCCTCCCCGTCTCAAAACAAAACAAGAGTTTTCTCACTAGGGGCTTAGAGGAGTCTATTTCCAAACTGAGGCGGACTTTGGAAGCAGTTATTTCGGAGGAGCCTGGAGCTAAAAGAGGAAGACCGTACTTCTAACTAGGTATTCTGGGCTGCCTAGGTAAAACGCTAAATAGAATTCTTTGCTAAATCTAGACTGCCTTGGTTTTATTAATTTATCTGAAAAACAAAATCTATCCAGAAGCCATAATCCCCTGGACTAGCGGGTTGCCAGGTGTGATTAATGAGGCTGGCCAGCTTTTCGGGATTTTCCACTTTGTGGTTCCTTTTCCTATTATGTAATAGTAAACAGATATTACTCTTCATATAAAATGGCTTAGTTGATAATGATATCAACTGATTCGGAAAAATGATATCTCGTCGGCCCTTCTGGTGAACCCAGCTGGCAGAGCCTCCATCTTAGGGTTCCCTTTGATTTCCGGAGGGAGAGCTAGCTGCCTCTTTCTCAAAAGCCATGGGACCCAGAGGTAGAAATAAGAGCGATTTCAGAAAGGCTTCGTTTTATCCTGGAAAATCTAACGTTTCTATAACACCATAGTAATTCTTTATTCTCCCAGGCTGGGTAGTACCTGGTGTCCCAACATTTGGGAGGTAAAGGCTAGAGGATTGCAAGGAGAGTAAGACCGCCCTGGGGTAGTGCCAGCCTGCCAGGGCTACAGGGAGAGAGTCTGCATCAACAACAAACAAGACCTAGCCACACCCAACGACAACCAAACAGAGCAAATAAATAAATAATGAATAAAGCCTTTTAATCCTGACATAAGCCAGTTTTCTAGTGGAAATATTCAGGCAATTACAAAAAGGAGACACCCTGTCCCCCAATATCTACTCCTTGCCGACTAAGTACCTGATGGCAGAGAGGTTGTGGTGAAACTATGGCCTCCCACCCTGGCGCCCAGAGTTGCTCCAGTCTTCTAGACGACATCAACTTGATTTCCTTACCTCAGCTACAGCTGCCGATAACACAACTTTGGGTTTTTTTCCCCTTCCGCATTGCTTATTGTTTATATGAAACCACACAGTTTGATTTTTCTATTTCTCCTGTGTCCGTGAACTGTATGGACAAAATTAAATGCCTAGGATCTCTAAAAGCAGTAGTTACTCTGCTGCTTTTAATGAAAATTCTGTTTATTTGTGGATTTCCACAAGCTTTGCTAAGACTGCTGAGCAAGGTAAGAAATATGCCACATTCCATCCCCCCCCCCCCATACCTGCCCTGAGCAGGCACCGCAAGAAGACTGAGTGGCCTCTGGAATTCCCCAGCTTCCCGAGCCTTTGGGATTTCCCAGTCCTTTTCCTGCATCCTGTTCTAATTCTCAAGGTCTAACCTTGTATTTCACCAGGCCTGGTCTGGCGGATGGGTGGGGGTGGGGGAGTGACTGGGGGGAGAAGAGGGTAAAGGGAGGTACACATCTCTGTACCCTCGGGCAGGTGCCATCTTACAGCAGACACTACCCTCTACCACCACAGCGCGACAGAGTGTTAGACACCAAACACAGCCTTAGCCTTGAACTTAAAGTTCCTTCCTCCTCCACTAGAATATCACCTCCACAAAGCAATGGTAGGCAGAGCTCAGGGACTCACCAATGAGTCTTTTGAAATGGAGATAAAGTTTTTCTTGTTTCTTAAAATGGTAGGAATGACCCCCTTGTTTTTGTTTTGTTTTGAAGTAGCCTGTCTTGGTTAGGAAATAAGGAAGAAGAGAGAGGAAGAGGAGAAGGTAGAGGAGGAAGGGAAAAGAAAGAAAAAGAAGTGATCTTGAGTACTACCTTTAAGGATCAGTGCATGCTATTTGTTTTGAGTATTGGAAAGCAAGACTCAAAAAGGCAGAGACGCTAGGTAATTCCTGGGTAACAGCCTGGGCTTCTGGTCCCTAGTAATCTAATCTAGACACAAACTTTTGAAACTTGCTCTCCTGCCACCTCCAAAACCTTTGTCTTCCATTATTTTTAACCTCTCTTTCCCTCTAGGCTATTGACTCTTAACATATTAAACATGTTGTCCTTGCAATGTCTCTAAAAGCTAACAAACTAAAAACAGCCCCTTTACACCCACAGACTCTGCCTTGTTCCGGCATCCCTTTCACCACCAGGACTTGTTCTCTTTCTAGCCAAGTTTTATGGAAAAACAATCTCCATTTCATAACCTCATATGCTCTCATGCCAGTGCATTTTCTTCCTTTCTCCCTCCTCTCTCCTTCCCTCCCTTTCTTCTTTCCTTCCTTCCATCCTTTCTTTCTTAGACAAAGTCTCTTGAATTCCCTATACAGCTGAGGATGATCTTGAACTTCTCAATGTCTTGTTTCTACCGCCCTAGTAATAGTTTGCAACACGTGCTGCCACCCCTGGTCTTATGCAGAACTAGGGATGCAGGCAAGCACACTGCTAACTTAGCTCTATCCCTAGTCCCATTGCAATGTATTCATTAAGTAATACTGTTGAATCACTTAACCACTTAAGCTGGGACTAAGGTGAAAAACATGACAAAAAAGAGCTCCATTTTATGAAACAATCTTTTACCAAAATACTAACAGTTCCCATTGCCAAATCTAACGGGCACTTCTCTGTGCTTGCCTCATTTGTACACACAGATGTGTCTCGACTCCCAAGGAGAGTCGCCTTCCACAGCCATGTCTCAGGTTGAGAAAAATCTTCATAGACAATGCACTTAAAACACACCAGGGCTCAGTGATGGGTGTTGCTGTGTTGTGTTGGTCACTCCCTTTGTGATGACAGGAAAGAGTTGTGGCTTCAGCCCTTCAGCATCATCAGAGAATAACTTACAATGTGTGCAGGCCCAGGAAAAGGCCCAAAGGGTAACTTAGACATATCCTGCCAGGAGTAGTGCTTCATTTCTTTAATTCCAGACTAGTTGGGAGGCCGAGGCATATTGATTATGAGTTCTCGGGCTAGCCAGGTGTAGATAGCAAGTTCTAGGCCAGCACGAGCTTCACAGTGAGATGCTGTGCCCCAAATCAAAAGCAACAACAAAGCCCAAAAGACACAGACCTTAAAGGGCCCAAGTTTCTACTGAATGTGTATGGACTTTGCATCACAGTAAGCGGGAAAATCTGCTCTAATTGTCCTGAATCAGGACAGTCTATCCTGTGCTGTACACAAAGATTTCAGTGGAGCTGGGTGGGTGCAGTGGCTCCCGGTGCCTGTGACCTTAGCATTTGGGAAGTAGAGGCAAGATGATAGGTTAGAGGTCAGCCTGAAATACAAACCAAGGCCTTCTCTCTCTCTCTCTCTCTCTCTCTCTCTCTCTCTCTCTCTCTCTCTCTCTCTCNTCTCTCTCTCTCTCTCTCTCTCTCTCTCTCTCTCTCTCTCTCTCTCTCTCTCTCTCTCACACACACACACACACACACACACACATACACACACATGCTTATGCACATGCACACAGACACAAAACAAAGCAAACCAAAGAAATAAAAACCAAAAACAAAGCTTACAGCATCTAGGTTTGTCTGAACTGCACATTGATTCTGTAGCATGGTAAATTTGCAAATCCAAAGTCTAGCCACTTTTGATTGTGACCACCTTTCTCTTGCAGCCCTTAAAGAGTTTAACAGTTGGTGTGTTACTCCTTTGTAATGCCAACACTAAGGAGGCTGAAGCAGAAGTGTGAGGAGTTCAAACCTGTCGCTGTTATCACACAAAAACAGAGAACAAAACAAGCCCTCAAAGCTTCAAGGACTTTTTTTTTTAAGGGGTGGGGCTTTTCAACAAAAGTCAACCAAGGCCGACCTGATGTTACCGCCTTGACCTCTGAAAGAGGTCTAAAAGAGGATAGGACGCTCGCCTGCAGAGGAGACTGAGCGTGAGCCTGTGTGTTCACATTTAAAACACAAACTTCAGAAGAGTCTATCGGTCCAAACGCTAACTGCCCTCCCTAGAACTCAGTTTCCACCTTTGGAAGACTAAGAAGAACTGCGCTCCCCTCATAGGGCTTTATAAGGGCTAATGACACGACCCGCTCAGTCTGGCACTTTGTCCTGATGAACAGGGCATGTGGTTGATACTCCCATTATGATTATAGCTTTATTCCATGAGAGAGTTTTATATGGGATCATAAGAGAAATGCCCTGGTTGGCAGAAATCAGGGAAGGCCTCTTAAAAGAAGTGATGATTAAATTAGATCTTTAAGTAAAACAAAGTGGAAAAAAAGAATGGAAAAGTATTTCCAGTACAGGGGTCAGCAGAGGCAGGGATCCATATGGGGTGTTTGAAAAACAAGTCCAAGAAAGGATGGTCAGAACAAATTCCTATTTTCTTTATTTTTCTCATCTTCTGTATTACATCTATTTATTTTGTGTATGTGTGGGTGTGCTCATGTCATGGCTTGTTCTATGGAGACTGGAGGAATTGGTTGCCTCCTACCGTGTGGGTTCTGGGGACTGACCTTGGGCTGTCAGGCTCCGGCTGCAAGTGCCTTCACCTGCCCAGCCCCTGCTTTATTTTGTTTTGCTTTTTTAAAAGGAGAGATAGGAACTGAAGGTAGGTCTGAAGCCTGAGTCACGGGGCAGCTGGGTGCCTCTGGGTGTCTGCAGCAGGAAGACGGGATTATTCGGAGACTGCTGATGTGGTAGGAAGGGCAGGTTTAGGGGGACTGCTGGCAGCTGAGTCAGAAAAGCTAGAAAAGAGATAAGATCCAAACAAGAGTCCAAGAGTCGAAGACAGGAATGCAATGGCAGAGTGAGTCACCAGAGCTATCACTTGCTAATCAGGGCTCTGCCCCCTCCCAGCCAGGCACCACTGTAGTACTGTCTGTCTGTCTTCTGGGTTCCTAACCCTATCCTGACTCAGTAGCTTGAATCTGCTCTGCTCGATGTTGTAACCATAGCATCTATCCAAAAGCAAAAGGTTATCTTGCCACTAGCAGGTGTTGGCAGTATTAGCTTTTATACTGTGTTTTGTTTCGTTTCGAATCTATATGTGTGTGCGCATGCACGATGTGCGTGTGTAGAGGTCAAAGGACAGTCTCACCTGGTGGTTGCTCACCTTCCACCTCACTACTGCCTTCACAAGACTGGTTGGCCGGCCAGCTTCCGGGAAAGTGAGTCTCCTGTCTCAGACTCCTACCTCTCGGTGGTAGGAGATATGCTGTGTTCAGGGTTAAGTGAGTTCCGAGGATCTGAGTTCAGGTCCTTACGCTTGTGTGGCAAACGCTTTCCCCACCGCTCAGCCTCTCAGCCTGTTTTTAGGGAATGATGCACCTAAGAAAGCACACGCAGTTGTAACTGAAACAGTTGCTGTCTACCAAGCCAAATACCTTTTTAAAAAAGTTGGGTATGAAACGCACTGCCATTCCTTGCTCAAGCCACTCCTCGATTACAGTCAGCTAAATTCATGTCATGACGCACTAACAGATGTCACACAAATAGAAACACCCTCGTCAATGGTAAAACCTGGATATATGATGGTTTGGGATACCAATCCCAGTAGGGTCTAGACCCCCTAGTGCACCCTCCTTGTCTGGTGATTTTCAGTTCTGTGTCCTCCTTCACACCCTCCTGTCCACCTGGAGCTCTGGTCAGCCATACACTCTGTCTAGCTTCACCATCATTTCCCCTGCTTGACTGTTTATTTGTTGAAATGAAACAAACCATTCCTACCACTTTACTTGTCTCTCTGCCCTTTGAGTGGGTGGGTTCTGTGAGGATGGTGACACTGCTGCCCCTCGAGTGGCCCCCGGCAGGGCATTTACAAAGTTCCTATGTGCCCTCTTTCAAGCCTGCGTCCTGTTTACCTTCATGTTGTGTTGACACTCACAAGGAGAGAGTCACCATCTGACCAGAGCTTACTTCAGTTTCTAGCTTGGGTAGACAGTTTCCTGGATAAAGTCCTGCTAGCCAGGACTGACCTTGGAGAAAACAGAGGTGGGAGGGTCAAGTTGGCGATGAGGCTTGAGCACTGACATGCTTAGCTGCTAACCTCAGCTGGTTTCATACTACGCTCTGGAGGAATTAGAGTGTGTCCTATGTAGACCTGGGAATGAGCATTGCTATAGATAGAGTTTTAGATTTCTCTTTCGGCAACTTCAAACCTGGGCATTCTAAGGAAATGCCTTAAAAACTTCAGATATATTTGGGATGGGGAATATAATGCAGTTGGCAGAGCGCTTGCCTAGCATACATAATGCCCCAGTACCACAGAAACCAGCCCTGGTGATGACTACCTGTAATCTTGGCACTTGGGTGGCAGAAATGGGAGGATTAGAAGTTCAAGGCAAGCCTGAACATTTGAGATAAGGCTGCACTAAGGCCTGGTCTCAAAATAACAAGGAAACCTTGAGCTGGGTGTGGTGGTACACACCTTTAATCACAGAAGTAAGGAAGCAGAGGCAGGCAGATCTCTGAATTCAAAACTAGCCTGGTCTACAGAACAAGTTCCAGGGCATCCAGGGTTACACAGAGAAACTGTCAGAAAACAAGCAAACAAACACAACTCTCTCCCCCCCCCAAAATAAAATAAAACCAAAACATAACAAAAACAATGAAACAGCCACAGGGACGAAAAACAAACAAACAAACAAACAAGACTGTCTATAGTGAAAGACTGAATTGAATTCTAGGGTGCTGGGACTTGCTGCTCTTCCACAGAGAGGACCCAAGTTCAAGTCCCAGCACCCACATAACAGCTCACAACCATCTGCAACTCCCTCTTTTAGCCTTTTTGGACACTTAGGCATGCACATGGTACAAGGACATACTTTCGTGTTAAGCAACATATATGTAAAATAAGAAATAAAAGAGGATCGATTCTAGTTCTACCTTTTCAAAGGCCTTGAGCAAAACACCTGCTGCTTCTGAAATGTTTTCAGTGCAGCATTTACACATAACACGGAGGTCACAGAGCAGGGAAGCCCTTGTAGGTCCTCCTGGCCCTGTCACAGATTCCAGACTTCACTGGAGTAATGCTCATAGGATTTGGATCTCCCTGTGTCTAGGGTACAGGGCACTCAGCCCAAATCTGTTGAGTGAATGCGTGATCAAAGGCCATTTGCCCTACCCAGGACATTTTCCCCCTGCCTGTCTTTCCCATCACCTTTTTCCACAACTCTGAATTTCTTCCATTAAGTTTACTTAAAAAAAAAAAATCCAAAAGGTTTTAAAAATCGTCTCATGGTCTTAAGGGAAGTTGTTAGAAATGCCATTTCAATTGCAAAGATAAAGACCAAATGAAAGTCTCATTATTAGAACTGTGTACATTGCTTAATTAAATTGAAAGTGGTAAATAGAAGGAAAGAAGATTAGCATCCAGAGGCCCTGCCACCCTGCCGCTCTCTGACAGCTCTGCTCATTTACGGCGTCCTCTTAGACAAACTGCAAACGCACTCAGTTTCACTTCTACTCAAAAACAGCTTTCTCCAAATTATCCCCGCGATGTCTTGGTAATGTTTTCTATTTCTGTATTCTATTTTTTCCCCTCACTTCGTGTTTTATAAATGAAGAAATGGTGAGCTTTAATTGTTCCCTGAAAGCAAGAAGAGAGTCAAAACTGGAAAACTAGAAGCGACTGAACACCTACTATGTCCAAAAGCTGTCCTTGGTCGGGGAGGCAGAGGATAGGAGTCTGCGTTCCAAACGGCACAGCTGCTCAAAGATACTATGGAAATGTCTGAAATTGGAAAATCCACTATGCTTAATGGTTGCATGGGCCTATTACGCCCAGCAACACAGTGATCAGAAGTTCTAGGCCAGGGTTTGGGGTGATAACTTGCTGGGTAGAATGCTTGCCCAGCATCCATGAGGTTCCGGGTTCAATACCCCAGTACCACAAACATCACACATGGGAACGAGGGGTTTGAAGATCAGAAAGAGTTAAAAGTCGTCTCTAGAACCCACAGTGTGGTTTAACTCATGGATACTAAAACTGGTTTTTTGTTTTTGG
>JAQHUG010000002.1:17185057-17200930 GCA_028555095.1 Dicrostonyx torquatus
AAAACAAAGAAACTAACAAAAATAAACTTCAACCTTGCTTCACACTGATTTATCACAAAATTACATTTTGTCGTGTTGTCAATGTTAGTTCCAGCCAGAGTGACATCCATCTCCCTCCCCCCCCCCCGCAAAAAAAAATGTCATCCTCCAGTCTCCTCTTCCTCTTGCTCCTGTCTGCCTGCCTCTCTCATGTCCCCACTCCGAGATGGCCTTTCACCCATCTTCCCTCTCTGCCCAATAACCTCTTGCTCTAACTCTGTTGTGTGTGGCATGTTCTCTTGGGGGCAAACCTTGGCAGAACCTGTTGAAGGTACCCCCTTTCCACACTTTTATCCTTTTAGTCAGGAATCTGGGTCTCACCCTTATAGACAGGCCTCAGCATAGAGCTCCTCAGGCTGCTTTCTGAGGTGGTACCATCCAGCTTCTTCTGCTTCTGACAAGATCAGTGTCACAGAAGTGGCAGCTTTTACAGAAGCGACTGTTACTACAAAACAATAGAAGGAATTGCTCAAATTCATATAATCAGAAAACACTGAGTCAAGACTCAAGCATCTTGTCAAAGTTGAGGAGCAGTCTGCAGTCGACTCAGGGAAGACAGAACAGGGGAACAACAACCGTGTTGGTCCGTACTCTGTTGCAGAAGGGATGAATGAAACACCACTAGTTTTGTAGCTTAATGAAGAAGAAGGAAGCCTTCTAGGTCTGCGAGCGAAAGCTTTGAATGTGAAGCTAGTGGAACCCCATTCTAGTCTGAGTTCTCATCTTCAATACAGGAAGGTTTGTGAAAGGATGCCTGAGGGTCGTGCTTTGCTTTGTGAGTGTGTGTGTGTGTGCGTGCGTGTGTGTGTGTGTGTGTATGTGTAATTTCTTTGAGGCAGGGTCTTTCTATGTTCGCCCAGGCTGACTTCTAACCCAAGACGATTCTACCACTTCAGCCTCCCACACACTAGGTGTATAGCTACCGTCTCTGTGGCTCCTGGCTCCTAACTGCAAATCTGAAATTCTATCTGTCCAATGCCTTTGAAATTTGACAAAAGACAATGATAGCATGGTTGATATCAGGTTTTTTTGTTTTGTTTTGTTTTTTACATACCTGGTGTTTTTCCACGAAGGATTATCAAATTCAAGGCAATATCATTAATTTGTGTTTTCTGGGTCATTTCTGTAGGAATCCATGTCAGAGAGGAATCTTTAAGCTAGAGGGAAGCTAGCTACCTTTATCAGAATTGTTATCTCCTAGAGCTCTTGGATTTTCTCAGAAAAACTGAGAAGGGTATTTTTCCGTTCATCTTAACTGAAATTTTGGAGGCTCTCGGAATAAAATATACCTGTCCCTGTGCAGTCCTAACTTGTCATTAACACACAGAATGAAGTTAATCTAGCAATTGCCAGTCAAGTGAAATGGAGCTGATTTAGTCAAGTTTTCTAAGCACCAGGGTGAAAAGCATCGGACCTGACTTTAGCTCAGATGCTCCTCCTCCACTGGGCCCAGCTGTCTCTAGTGACTGTTGCTACTGCTGGGAGACAGGGGAGCTGTGAGAAGCGTCTCCCGAGGCTGGGCTTTGGACATTGGGTAGTGACATACTTATTTCACATGGAGGTGGAGGGAGTCTGATATGAAACGAAAACAAGAAAGATGAGAGGGGGGATGGTATGAGATTAAAAATGTATCAGAGTTGGAACCAGGCATGGAGGTACCCCTCCCTCCATCATCTCAGTACTTGAGAGGAGGAATCTAGAGGACAGGAGTTTCAGGTCAGCCTCAGCCTGTGGTGAGGGGAGGCCAGCCTCAGCCTGTGGTGAGGGGAGGCCAGCCTCAACCTCGTGGTGAGGGGAGACCAGCCTCAGCCTCGTGATGAGGGGAGGCCAGCCTCAACCTCGTGGTGAGGGGAGGCCAGCCTCAGTCTCGTGGTGTGTGGAAGCCAGCCTCAGTCTCACAGTGAGTGAAGGCTAGCCTCAGTCTCGTGATGTGTGGAAGCCAGCCTCAGTCTCACAGTGAGTGAAGGCTAGCCTCAGTCTTACAGTGAGTGAAGGCCAGCCTCAGTCTCACAGTGAGTGAAGGCCAGCCTCAGTCTCACGGTGAGTGAAGGCTAGCCTCAGTCTTGTGGTGAGGGGAGCCCAGCCTCAACCTCGTGGTGAAGGGAGACCATCCTCAGCCTCGTGGCGAGGGGAAGTCAGCCCAAATTTGACCCTGTCTCAGCAACAGCAGCAACAAGAAAAACCAGACTTGATCTTTGCACACACAAGGCATACATTTTAGCTCTACCGTTTTCAGCATATGTGACCTTGGGCAACTGCTCAATCTAAGTCACACTGTGCGGTTAATAATTTTTCTTCTGTTGGGTCGCTATGAGGATTAATGAGGTAATCGATGGGAAGCACTTGTTCCATGGAATTCAAAACGCAGTCAGAACTGACAAATGGCTACTGGAAGGCAAGCACAGGGGGCACATTATCTGTATTCCCTCTGGCAGCTCCCTGGATTCCCTCCGGATGGCTGGGAGGTGTAAGAAGCAGCCTTTTAGTCTTTTGCAATCAAAAATTAGGTTCGAGACTCAGTTGTTCTTTTTTAACGAATGCACGAGCCCCCCACCTCCACCCCTAAGAACCCAGTTCTATTCCCAGTTCAGTGTGGGCACCAGACAAAGGTTTACTTTGTAGGACTGTCTAGTTGGATTAAAACTAAAATATGCAGAAATGTGTGGAACTTCAGCAATACAATAGAGCATAAGGAAATGGATTCCTCCTGGCTGAAAACAAAGACTTTATAGAATATGAATTTGTAAATACAGAACATAGAAAAGCTCCGCCAAACATCAACACCAATATGGCAGCAGTTATTTCTGAGGAGGAAAGGAAGAATTCCTGAAAAGGTGAGATAATCCTCTCTACTGTTTTCAAATTTTGCATATTTATTTTCTTATTACCTGTGTAATGGTAATGATGATGATGATGATGATGACATTAATAATAAACTAGGTATGACGAGGCATGATTATGATCTCAACACACAGGTGTCAGAGGCAGGAGGACCAGGATTTCTAGGTCTTCCTCAGCTACGTAATGAGTTGTTAGAGGCCAAACTGGGTTAGAAGAAAGAGGCCCTGTCTTCAATCAATCAAACAAAAAGATGAAGTAAAAAAAGGCAAAGGCAAGAAAGATCACAGTATAAGCAGTGGGTCTTTAGAATGCAGAATAAATCAGATGTGTAATAAAACAAAGTAGACAGGGATCAAGGGCTGTCAATGACTTTGGTGCAAAGTCACCTTCTACCCAGCTAGCTGTCCTTGAGGAGCAGAAAGACCAGAGGTGGCAGGAGGAATCTCTCGCTGGCAAGATTTTGGATGAGCCCAGGGAAATTGCCTGCTGGATCTTGTGGTGTAATTTTCTCTCTCTCTACAAGTATTTGAGAAGACATCTGCACTTTGTCTCACTCTTTCCAAAATCCAAGGTCTGCCGAGGCTCTTGCTGAAGCACATTGGTAGATTATGCTTTTAAGCAAAATGCAACCAGATGGCAAACTAGTATTTCTAGTAGTATATTTTGATGGCAAAGAAAATAAGAAACCATTACAAAATAAAAATTAAAATTTAAAAAAAAGGTATGCCATAGACAGTTGGTTTTGATTAAGAATACCTGGTTAAAAGCGTACTGAACTACCCAGGGCTGGGAGTCTATATAGTTTATTGGGACATTTGCATGCTTGAGACCCAGGATTGTAAAAGTTATAAGTAAAACAAGAAGCCCTCGATACCCACCAAATAAATTAATTAAGATAGATGTGAGGTCATATGCCTATAGTTCCAATAGGCAGGAGGCAGGAGGATCATTTCAACCCAGGCTTCCAAGACAATGCAGCTAAGGAAAAAAAAAAAACCAAGCAAGCAAACAAACAAACAACAAACTTTGACTAGTTAGCTAGAAGGGAGTGGAGAATTTAAGTACTGAATAGCAGAGCTCTTTCATTGGAAAGTCATCTTTTGTTTGTAGGGGAGACCTAAGTAGCACTTGGAGGGGTGTGAAGCCTTATGGACTTGCTTCCTTCTGTTGCGGCCTTTACTACGGAAGGACCTCATTTGGCACTCCAGGATTTTAGCTTTACTGAGCTTTCAGTGCGTACCCTTTAGCCATGGACTTTGGGAGCTATTTGCTCCACTGATGGAGATCTAAACCAGGATGTGTGGGAGCTTCTGCTGGTACCATGGCTGGCCTTACAGACTGCTTGCTTATAAACCTGGCTTTCCATCCTGACCCTTCAGGGCAATGAGGCAATACAACCCAGCCTGTAATTCATTACATTCTGTTGCCATTCCAAGCAAGGCACACAAAAAAGGCCTGAATGAAGGGGAGGATGAATGAATGCAGAGAAGCATTTTGATAGAACTTCCCCAGGGTATTAAATAGCATGGGACCATTGGGGGCTGGAGAAGCCTTCCATTCCCTAAGAAATACTCTCCTTAGGAATGTCAGTCATCAGTCTTCCAACAACCATTCATTCCTTACCCCCCACTCATGAACACAATTGCAGAACCACAGACCTCCAGTGTGGCCACTGCAATGAACTGCGTTTATCTTGTGAAGCAGAGCAAAAGATCTATTCATCTACAGCCCTGTGACATTACTAATACTATGAATGGAAGAACAAGGAATTTAAACAAATGTATACAGCAGCATAACCCCGAATTATAACTCAGGCTATAAAACAGGCTAGTTCCTGTTCTTTATGGTGGGGGCACATGCATTAAGCAAAAACTTGTAATCAAGGGTTTGAAACGTTGGAATCCGTCATTTCTGCGAAAGGTCACACTGGTCCTTTGCTATTTATACCAGAGATAAAAACACAGTAAATTATTGGCGGAATGCATCTGAGGAGCCAAGGCTACTTGAACGATTGAAAATGATAAAGCAGCAGCTCTTCAGAGGAAAGGTGTGGAAAAGTTGAACCCTTCAAAGATAAGAGAGAGGGAGCTACTTAATTAGCCCAGACTAAACTGCTTGCCCTTAACTGCACTGGGGCCAGCTTTCTTTGAAACTGCCTTGTAATCTTGGGCATGGCTTTGATTGAGAAATCTCAGTTCCCATCTCAACCCCATTTGAAGATATCTCAGCCCAACCCCCTCCTCCCCGTGCAACTCCTCTGAGCCCCTTTCTTTCCATCAGCACCCCCTCCCCCGAAATAAATCTGCGCCAAGGCAGGGTCAGGGTTCACCTTGACCACTGACATCAGTAACTCTGCTTTCACAGAGGACTGACTAACAAAACCCAAGGCTTACCCTAGGCAAACATCCACAAGCATTTCAGAGAGACGCGTAGAAAACAAAAGCAGCAAACATAACCTGTCCTTACCCGCTTCTTAAAAAATTGGAAGGCTGAGCATTTCTTGACTGGGAATCCATTCATGTCTTTGTTTACCATCTTCCACAGTAGGGACTTCACGGCTATAGATCCGGGGTGGCACCCGCCTGGTTACTGCATCTGTTCCCGGTTCCCCTCCTGGAGAGGGTGAATGAAGAAGAGCGGGATGGAGAGACTAACGGGGCTCAGTTCTTCACTCGCTCATTCTGCTGCAGCAGCTACTGCAGTAACTCGCCCCACTTTCAGATGTCACCGGCAGTGGCTTTTCTCTTTCCATCATTGCTCTGAAACATAAGCATCACCGCAACAGGACCCCGGGGACCGGATGGCGGATACGGCAAATCTCTGGGGAGCTGTTCTGGCGGCCACTTAGGCGGGATCAGGGTATCGTCCCCGCCCCCCAGCTACCTAGTGCGCGTCCGGTGCCGGGAGCGAGACGCTCTGCTCCAGGTGATGCGCTTCTGGAGGCTGCTGGAGCAGAGCTGTTTTTGATTGTGTAGGTTCCAGTGGGAGCTGTGTAGTTAAGCAGCTGGGGGAAAGGAGTAAGAAAGAGCAGAAGCCAGAGGGAGGGAGAGCCTCGCAGAAAGGCAAACGGAGAGAGAAAGCAAGGCTGGAAGAAACAAGGATTCAGGCATCTGTGAGCGGAGCAGGGAATGGACCGAAGACACAAAAAGCACAGGAGAGCAGCTGACTCCTTTGGAAGAGCCACTCAAGTAGGTTTTTCTTTGCAAGGACCGTGGCAAGCAGAGTTTACTGCAAAACGCAGGCCCAATAACGTAATGCTCAATGAAGTTCTTGGGATTCTCATCAAACGTGTTTCTGACCTATGCAAACCTTGAAAAATAAAATCATTAAGAGCCTGCACAGGTGTAACAATGGACCGGCCCCTAGTCTGTAGGGTCTTTTCTGACATTTTTCCTTTCACTGTGACAATATAGGGAACGACAGGGAAGGTAATTGTGCCCTTCTCACCAAAGACGCGGGGCAATAAAAGAAAATCAATGGACAGAAACAAAGTAGGCAACACAAACAAGCAGAACTTCACAAAGACCTTTAGCAAACATTCTTACTGAATCCATTAATACAAAGGAAGTTGGGGTAAACAAGAAGAGCTATTTTCGTAAACACTATCCTCTGCTTAGTAAATTCCTTTAACAAAATATCTAATTATGTGTAGCTCATTTCCACTCATACTCTTTGATGTTGATAGTTTATGAGGTTTTTTTTTTCTTTTTTTAAAATAGTGTTTATAGCAGGGGGGATAGGTTTCGGGCTTGCTTCCCTGTCAGTGTGTGGTTTTTGCTTCAGTCACTTCACCTCCCTGTGCCGTCCAGATGTTGCCTGGTCTATGAGATGGACATAACCATTCATTTGCACATTCATGTCCTCAGTCACTTGTTTGCTGTCTCATTCCATTAATTTCAAAGGTCAAATCCAAATACAGCTTTGTGCTCACCAGTAGGAAATACAATGAAACTATCGTTAATAACAAGAGAAAGGCACTGTGCCAATTTGATGCATCTAACAGACACCGCCTTAGTAAAATGCTTTTAAGGGTTAAGGATTTAGCACTGTTCATAGACTGCTTGCCTAGCATGCATGAGACCCTAGATTTGGTCCTCAGCACCACATAAATCAGACATGGTGGCAACATGGGATTAGAATCCCAGCAGTTGGAAGGAAGCGGTAGGAAGGTCAGAACTTCAAGGTCATCCTCAGACAGTTTGAATTCATGAGACAATACCAAAACAGAGCAGCGGCAACAACAAAACCCCACACTGTTAATCCATTTCCATGGCAGTCTCTAAAGGGAAGGGAAACATGCAAGTTCATTGACAGAGAGGTGCCTGGATTTCTTTGGAATATAAAGAAATGGATTAAGTTGTACAAGACCCAAGGATCCATTATGTAATCTACAGCATCAATAGGCTATGGTTTTCCTTAAAGGGTCTTCTAACAACATAAGAGTTCAAAGGGAATTAGTTTGAGATGATAGAAACATTCTCCACCATGATTATGGTAATGATTACCATACCATACCAATACTGTACCATATCATACCATACCAAGAACTAAACTACATCATGAAAAAAAAAAAGAATTGCTTTGATAGTAAATTCTACCTCGATGATTCTCATTAGAAAACAGCAGTGGCCACAGAACGTCTCTCATGTTCCTTTCATTGCCCCTCCTCGAAAAGTGTCTCCACAGATATTTATTGAGTTTGGGTAACATATAAGAAGGGCTTTCTAAACAACTTAGGGAAAAGAAGCTTCCGGGACCCTCACTTTGCTTTCCTATTGCTCTACCACACATACTTGTCTTCGGTAGACTCTCTGTTGACCTGGGGAGAAGAGGACTGTCTCATAGAGACTGCAGGGGAGGAGGCGAAGACTAACCTATCCTTCCTGTCCTCCAGTGGTCACCTCTAGACGCTGTCACTGTGAGCTCACCTACTCTAGGCCCTATGCAAGGTTCTGCTAATGCAATGATGCATACTTTGCATCACATGAGAGGTGCACATGTAGTGGTTTGAGTGAGAATAATCTTCATAGGCTCAGGCAGTTGCATGCTTATTCCCTGGGGAGTTGGTGAACTGTTTGGAAAGGACTAAAAGGTGTAGCCTTGTTGGAGAAGGAGTAGTTATGACCTTGTTGGAGAAGGTGTGCCACTGGGAATGGCCTTGGAGGTTTCAAAAATCCACGCCAGATTCTCTCTCTTTCCCTCTTCTCCTCCCTTGCTTCCTCACCCCCACTCCGACCGCAGCTTCTAGGTTAAAATGTAAAACTCTCAGCTACTTTTCCAGAATCATACCTGCCCACCTCCCACCACATTTCCTGCCATGATGGCCATGGACTCACTCTCAATTATTATTTCTTTTATAAGATTTACCTTGGTCGTGGTGTCTTCTCACGGTAATAGGACAGTAGCTATGACAGTATGCTTATATGTACATAAGCATTAGATCCAATTTGATTTGCAGGTGAGCAAGGTGGGGAAGAAGGTAAGTGAGGCCTAGAGAAGTTTCCTTCAAAGGAATGATGTTAGTGGCTGCCCTTGGGACAGTCCAGTTGGGCCATTGCTTGTCCTGAGGGTGGAACAGTTTATTTTTAATTTCTCTCTTTGTTCTTTGTGCGTGCTCTCTCTCTCTCTCTCTCTCTCTCTCTCTCTCTGTGTGTGTGTGTGTGTGTGTGTGTGTGTGTGAGAGAGAGAGAGAGAGAGAGAGAGAGAGAGAGAGAGAGAAAGTCAGAAGAGGTTGCTGGATCCCATGAGCTAGAACAACATGTGATTGTGAGCCACACAATGCAGGAATTGAACTCGGGTCCTCTGAAAGTCCTCTTAACCACTGAGCCATCATTTCAGCCACTCTCTGTCTCTCCCTCCCTTCCTTTCTCTCTCTCCTTCCTTCCTTTCTATCTTTTTTCTTTCTCAAAACAGAATATAGATTTATTTTTTTAAAAAAAAAAGAGTAAGAAAGAGGGAAGAGGTTCCAGGGAGGAAATATCCCTGACTATTTCTTATAGCAAAATAACCCTTGGTTTTGCTGAATTAATAAACCCATTTACCTTTATTTATCACAAAATCTCACTTGTTCATTCTCGTAACCTCAGCACCCAGTGGACGTGGCTGGGTGTGGTAGGCAATGGTTTTTCATTTTATTTTATTTTATTTTTTGGTTTTTCGAGACAGGGTTTCTCTGTGGCTTTGGAGCCTGTACTGGAACTTGCTCTTGTAGACCAGGTTGGTCTTGAACTCACAAAGATCTGCCTGTCTCTGCCTCCCGAGTGCTGGGATTAAAGGCTTGCACCACCATCGCCCGGCTTGGCGATGGTTTTTCATAAACCCAATGAGAAGACAACTAAAGCGGACATCTGTGACCCTGGCACTGGGCTACTTGCAGGGATCATGAAATTCCTCTGGGCATGTGAAACCATTGCAGCAACTCCAATCACACCCTATGCTCTGAGATCTGATAAGAGATGCTGGCCCTCCTTTCTCATCACATCGTCAAGCCTCGATGACACTGCTTTTCTTCCTTTCGAATGGACTATCCCAGCACTACAAAGAACACCCGAAATTCTATCTGCTCTCTCCCCCATCCCCTCTGTAGAGTACGCCTGTACACACACGGATGGCAGGCCTCAGTAGTCTTCTTCTGTCATTGTCTACCTTATTTTTTAAATATTGATTTGGAAATACTTAGACAATTTCATACATATCTACAGTGTGTTTTGATCATTATTTACCCTAACTCCCTCTCTCACTACCCCAGAGTACCCCAACATGTACCTCTCCCATCTTTGTTTCTGTCCATATTATCATTGTCGGTTCTGTTTTATTATTATTATTATTATTTTATGGTAGATTCTTACTATGTAACCCTGGCTGACTGGAACTTGCTGTAGAGACAAAAGCTCTCCCAAGGGCTGGGATTAAATGTGTGTTCCACCAGCTGGCTTCTCCACCGTACTTTTTGAGACAGGGTCTCTTGCTGAATCTGAAGTTCACCAGTTGGCTAGTCTGGATAGCCAGAGACCCACGCCCCATACTTCTGTTTCTCCCTCTCCGGCCCTGAGATGACCCATAATGACGGTGTGCCTGACTTTCTCTGTGGATTCTGGGATGCAGACTCAGGTGGTCATCTTCCATGGCAGGCATCTTACTCACCAGTTGACTCTCTAGTTCCTCATTTGTGTTCTAGTGTATCTAGTCTCCTTGCAGACTTTATTTAAACTATAATACAAACAATAAAAAAAGGAGCTGAGCAAAAATCACCATTATATATCCAGAGTGGTATGGACTGTGTGTGTGACAGTCTTCCCTCAGCTCCTGAGCCCATGTTCTTATCTGTAGAACAATAGTAATGAAATGAGTAATGAAATGCTTTTCTACCTGCCTCATAAAAAAACTGTCAGTGTTAAATTATGTGTGAAAGGTTTTTCTCCTGTTCACAAAAAAACCAACAAAAAAAACAAAACAAAACCGTGCGCACACACACACACACACACACACACACACGAACAACCTCTCAATAAATCTATCCTTTTGGTTTTAATCAAGCAGAAGATAAACACCAATATAATATAGAAACTCCTTATAGACTTAGAGTGTTGACACGTGGCACATTTACGTTCTGAATGGAATGTGGTTTTCTTATAGCGCCTTGAAGACAGACACGATAGTAAGAGAATATCTGTTGAGGGACTGATGTCCCACAGAAGAGGAGAATACAAATAGATATGTCATAAGAAATATTTTACTTTCTTCTTTACCATGAGGTACTCGACTACATACTCTAGGGATGCCTGCAATCAGGGCTTAGGAATACCCACTAAAGACTGTGCGTCTGTTTAGGTACATGACAGAGATTTCTCTTAGTATATTTTGTTTCAAACTTGTAATCCTTTCATTTTATCAAATTTATTTGTCTTTTTTTTCAATTTTATATATTTACATTGTGTATATTTGTGTGTGTGTGTGTGTGTGTGTGTGCGTGCCACTACCCACTGAGCCATCTTGTTTGTGTTCATTTTTGTTCATTAAGAGGGGGTCAGCTCAGGCTGACCTCAGACTCAAAGCAATCCTCCTGCCTTAGCCTCCTGAGTACTGAGATTATAGGTATGAATCACCAAAAGCAGCTCAGCAAATTGGATCTTTTGCAGGAGAAAAAGTTATCAGATGAAAGGTTACAAAATCAATGCTACCCCTAAAAGAAATACCAAACTTAAAACTCACCCCATGGTGTTTTAGTTTATATTTCTTATATTTTGAAATGGGAGTCTTATTATGTAACCCGGCTAGCCCAGAACTTACCTGCCTATGCCTCCCAAGTGCTGGTCCACTGATATGAGCTGCCAAATCCTATCAAATTATGGTATTTATACCATGAATTATATGGTGTATATATATAATATATTTACAGGGATATGGGTTTTGCTAGATCATTAAATAGATTTGGCTTTCATTTATCCCTATTGCCTACAACATTTTCAAATGGAATTATAAAATGTTCCTTAGTTGAACTGTAATGGTTGATTCAAGTTGCACCCTTTCCCCAGTCCTGTTCCTTGCTTCTTACCTGGGCCTGCTAGCTCACCCACGCGCCACCCACATGTGCCTCTCTGCTTGTTTTCTCTCTCTTTGATTTTTTTTCTCTCTGATAAAGTGGCGCAGAATATGTTTATGATATTGCTTCTCCTGTCACAAATACATAACATTCTGTCTTTCTTGTGATAATGTGTAGCCCAAGGGACAAATCGGTTTGTTAGAAATTGCTCATTTGAATATCAGTGATAACTGATCTGATGCTAATGATGAAGCTTACAGCTTTCCAAGACTTCATATTTGTGCAGTTATGTTAACCCTCTTTTAAAACCACAGAAAGGATTTAGAATCTGAAAAATGTTGTTTATTTGAAAGAAAATTTGTTTTGGGGAGGGCTCCTTCTGGATCTGACCCTCCTTGTTGTAGTGATTTCTGTCTCCTCACACAGTTACAGTAGGACTTTGTCAGTGTGTGACTCTGGGAAACATTGCTGGCTGCATTCCTTTTCAGAAGCACTGCCTACGCAGTGGATATCAATGAAGTAGGTTAGCAGGGCATCCTGAGAAGATCATTATCATTTATGAATGTGATGGCCTTGTGACTTGGAGAAGTGAAATAGGAATTACAGATAGTAATGGATTTTTATAGCCTTTTAATAAGATTTCCCCCCTAAATTGGTAATTATGCTTCTCTATTTGTATTCAGTGATCAACCCTTGAGAGGTTCAAATGACCTCTTGACAGACCAGACAGGAAGTTGTGTTTCCAAGCTGACTTATCCAAAGGTACGCATTAGTTATTCTTCTGTGTTCTCCATAAATGAGCCTTGGCGTGAGAGGGTTGCTGTGTGTGGGGTAGAAGCCTGCTGTGATGTGTACGGAGACACATTGGAAGACAGGAGAGGGAAACGAAAAGCCCTAGTCTTGACTTTCCCACTCTGTAGACAGGATCTTTGGCCGTGTCTCTATATGTGCCACAGAACACAGAGCTGAGTTAATTTCTCAGATAATTGGAATCAGTTGCTGCTTCCAGAGAAGGAAGAGTGAGCTGGACAGACACGGCCAGCGACAGTAACAGCCTCAGAAAAAAAAAATACAAAGAAGCACCCAGGAGTTTGCATTCTATTAGTCTAGAAAACTCTGCCTCAGGATGGATCAATCCCTGAGCATGATTGCTTCCAATTTGAAACTCTACCTGAGCTTGTGATGGTTTGTAAATCATGCTTGTTTAAATGGAACACAATTCTATTTCTTCTGGGTCCCCCCACACCCCAGGGAATCATATATATTGATAACAACTCAAAACGATTGTGATGAGAACAAGGCAGATGGAGTATCCTTTTAAGTGGCTTAGTAGGAGTCTGCTGCGAAAGACTTGAATCCTGCCTCTGCTACTTACTAGTTATGTGACCCTGGGCAAGCCAAAATTGCCTAACAGCATGCTTCCTAGCTATTGGTTTGCTGTAAACATTACAGGGAATTAAAGGCAGATTTAACACACACACACACACACATACACATATCTATCTACTTATGTGTATATGTATTGGAGTGTGTCAATTTTAAAACATTCCTCTAAATTCTTCAGTTTGTTCCCATTGACAGGTGGGAGCACCTCGTTCCATTTCAATGTGTGTGGGTTTGGTAGGATCCGTGCCCTTTAGCGTGGTGAAAGTGGTGCTATTTAACCTCTGAGGTGAAGGCAGCTTTGTGCTTCTACCTCCTTCACTGAGACTTTTTCAACTGGAGTCTTGATCCCCTGTGTCAAAGTTTGGCTTCCCAGAGGCTACAGTGATGTAAGGAAGACCCTGTCATTTGAAGAAGACAGGAGTAGGCGCTACAGTCAATGGTTTTGGCTACACCTGGCATTTGGGGTATCCTAGCCTAGGCATCAAACGTGTGGATGGGAAAATGTAGCAATAGTTTTGAAAGGAAATGACCAAGTATCAGCCATCAGTATATAAGTAACTGGTGAAGTTGAACGATCTTGATATCTCAGTCTCTCTTGGAGTTTCTTGCTGTCTCTGTGTGCCTTTTCCGTCTGCCTCTGTCTCTCCATCCCCTCCTCCTGCTGAGACAGGGTCTCTTTCTGTAGTCCAGGATGGAACCTCCTGTAACTTTCCTGCCTCAGCTTCCAGAATCTACCACCATACCCCACTAGCTAGCTCTTTTAGGAAGCATAATCTTTCAATCTGTTCATTGCTCTCTTAGCCAGTCCAAGATGCTGTAACAAATACTGTAGACTAGGTGTCCTCACTGTTCTGAAGCCTAGAAACGCAATGTTAAGGTGCCGGTGTGGTTGGTTTGCAGTGAGGATTGCTTTCCAGGCATGTAGATGGCCAACTCCTGGTATCTTCACATAACAAGGCGACAATCTTCTTACAGAGGAACTGGTTCCGAGATGATGAACTCCTTATTGAAATATTTTCTTTCAGAGTTTCTTCTCCATACATCACTACATCAGAGGTAAGGCCGCAGCACGTGAATCTGGGTGAGACATGGCTGAATTCATAGCAGTCATTTCATCATGGGACACCATTTCTGGTATTGATGCACTCTCAATTTCTTTATCAAAATGAATATTGCTGTATTATTTGCTGGCTAATAGGTGGGGAAAGCTTTCAAAGTTCATGTCAGTCCTTTTGACTAAGCTGATAGAGCTTCTACACAGAAGCACTTTAAACACAGTATTAGAACAAAAATAGTCACTTAATAAAGAAAACATTTATAACCCAGGCTGTCCTTAGCATTGCTGGCCAGCCTTGAACTCATGATTCTCCTGACTCATCCTCCTGAATGCTAGAATTATAAAGTGCATTGCTTTGCCCAGATTATGAGCAACTTAATATAAAATACTTAAAGAATTTAAAAAAAATCAGAAGAACAAAAATAATTTAAATAAATATTTGTACATGGGATGCATTCAAAATAAGCAAGGCTCTGAAGCAATGGTTACTTTTATATATTTCAGAGAAATATGAATATTTATGAAAATAATTGAGAAATATTTATGTAAAATGAAAATATGCTTGTCTACTGACTCAGCAAACTTACTTTCTTAGCTAGGCGTGGTGGTGCATAGAAATAATCCTAGCACTCAGGTGGCTGATACAGGATTGTCAGGGGTTCCAGGCCAGCCTGAGCTATAGTGTGAGACCCTGTAACAGCAAACAAAAGCAAAGCAAAACAAAGCAAATCAAAGCATCCTATCTTTTAGAATAAACCTTTGAAAAGATAAGTGCTCATATGTGTGACACTCCATGTAAGGATACTTGCTGCAAGGCTTGTTAAGGTGGGTGGTGAAAGTCATTACTAAAATATTCTATCTACCTATATCTATCTATATTTATATATATGGGGAGAGAGAGCATATCTTGTAGCACATATTGATTTCAAACTAGCTGAGGATGGCCTTGAATTCCTGATCCTCCTACCTACATGCTAGAATTACAGGTGTGGACCAATATCCCTGGCTCTATAAGTACCAATCTTAAAACTTATATATACTGTTGTATGTATCATATATATGGCTGCTATGGCTTCAAAATGGCCCCTTGGAATGCATGTGTTGCAAAATCGGTCCCCAGTGTGGCAGCACAGTGAAATGGGGAGGCCTTCAAAAGATGCTTAGAATTTGACCCCACTGCCATGAATGGATTGGCACCATCCTCTCAGGGGAGAAGCCAGATCTTGTGACAGAGCTGTTACAAAGTGAGTCTGCCCCTTGTGCTCTTTTTTTCCCAACATCTGCTCGCTTCTCAGCTTCCACCATGTGATGATGAGCCACAAAATTTCCAGAACCGTAAGCCAAAATAAACGATTCTGCATAGATCACCAGGATTCTGGTATTTTGTTACACAATATGGAAAGTTATATACCCAAAGGTTAACCCAATTATTTCCAGAGGTAGATGGAAGATTCTTCAATGTCATGCTTATTACAAGTATGTTTTATTACAAAAATGTCAAAAATACTGAAAAATATGAATATATATTTCCTATTAAGTTTATCTATTTAGGAGCTGGGAAATCATACTCTAGCTCCAGGCTGGCCTAAACTTATGGCAGTCCTCCTGCTCCAGCCTCCTAAATGCACCACGACCCGTGACCTTTAAAATACCCCTGTTTTAAAGCTTCCATTCATTCTCATCCCCTAACCATGTTTTGTGAATCTTAGGCATAAAGTATAGTGCCAGGACATTTACAGAGAGAGTGGTGTTTAACAACAGCTGACACCTAGAATTAGCAATGCTAAAACCAAACTTCTGGATCTTCTAATCCCACCCTTCACTGTGTAGGGGACAGGGACAGGGACTGGCTCTGTAGCAGAGGATGACTTCAATCCTGCATCTGTCTCCTGAGTGCTAAGGTGACAGGTTCCTGCCACCACACTTCAAATTTATGTCTTTATAATATAGCAAACATAATATTTATTAGACACTTTATTTGTACATTATATATGTGTATACTATGTAT
>JAQHUG010000002.1:17212608-17240712 GCA_028555095.1 Dicrostonyx torquatus
GATGGCACTACCTACTGACAATGGGCTGGGCCATCTTACATCAATCACTAATTCAGAAAATGCTCTACAGGCTGGCCCACGAGGTTGCCTTCTCTCAGATGACTATAGTTTGGGTTAAGTTGGTATAAATTTAGGCAGCACAGACTGCCTCAGAGTAAAGGATGCTTCACTGAGCCTGGGGAGGGTTACAGTATGAAACATATTTGTGTACTTTCTAAGCACACTTTTCCATCCGTCAATTTCCCTCTCCCACACTCAACAAAAAACAGAAGCAGAGTCTCACTGAAAGTCGTAGCCTAAGTGGAAGCCTTTAGGGTGCATGGAGCAGCATCTTATCTCATTCTTTAAATCTATTTGGGTGTGGAAACAGGAGAGGAGAAAGCCGCTGGTCACCAAAACTACAGAAGGTAAAGCAGGGGAAGAGTTGGGAGGAACTCAAGACCAGGAAGCTGTGCAGAGAAAGATCTGGCACAGGCTGGTTGCCAGGGGGAACACTAAGATGCACGTACAAGTCCAGCATGGGCTACAGAGTGAGGAGCCCTAAGCAGCGTTCTCATTTCATCACCGTGGAGCATGGCTTACTGTCTTTTTTCAGAGTTAAACTCCCATACATCTGCATCCTATCTGCACGGGCATCATGTGAGAAGAGGGCTGTCATGTCAGAACCTCTGCTCAGAGTGGGGACCCACAGAACCAATTGGGAATTCCTGTTTGAGCAAGGACCTTAGTGGTCCTAACTCATAGAAAGGAACAGACATAGAAATTAGCACTGACTGCAATTCAAATGGGCAAATTTCAACTGGTTTGTTTGTTTGTTTTTTGAGACAGGATCTTACTATATCGACCAGGCTGGCTTCAAACTCATCATCATCTTGTCTACTCATCAACATTGAATTTTTGTGTCTGTTTGTTCATAGATAGTTTCAGGGATTCTATAGGTCACCTGGCCTGAGACTCATTGTGGCTCTCAGACTGACCTTGAGCTCACGGCAATTCTCCTGCCACAGCCTCCTAAGGGCTATAATTTGAGGCATGAGCCATCAAGTCAAACTCAGTTGATACTAGCTCCCTTTTAAAAATTAAAACTTAGATTTATGTGGTGGTTTGAATAATGGTCCCAATAACACGATATATTTGAATGCTATTGGTGGAACTGTAGGAAGGATTAGAGGTTTGACTTCATTGGAGGAGGTATGTCACTGGGGACGGGATTTGAGGTTTCTAAAGCACGTGCATGTCCAGTTAGTGCATTCATTCTCTCCCTCCCTCCCTCCCTCCCTCCCTCCCTCCCCCATGTGATGGTAGGGCAGATGTAAGCTCTCAGCTACTGTTCCAGTTCCATCCCTGCCTGCCTGCTCCCATGCTCCCTGCCACGGAAGTCTTGGACTCACCCTCTGAACTGTAAGCAAGCCGCCAATTAAATGCTTTTTTCTATAGGTTGCTTTGGTTGTGATGCCTCTTCATAATAGAAAAGTAGCTAAGACACTCTGTGTATTTTATCATTTTTATGTCTATGGGTGTCTATATTTTATCGTTTTTATGTCTATGTCTATGCCTGCTTATATGTCTGTGCACCACACGTATGCCTGGTGCCCTTATGGTCAGGAGAAAGCATTCAATTCTTTAAAATTGAAGTTAATGAAGATTGTAAGCCATTACGTGGGTTCTGGGAATCAGACATAGATCCTTTGAGAGACCAGCTAGCGTTCTTAACTTCGGAGCCAATGCTCTCGCTCTGATACTAACGAAGTGTTTAAGAAGGACAACTGACAAATACATTGTTGACTTGAATACAAAGTTCAACCCGTGAGGGCTGATATTGAGTTAAACTAATCATAATATTGTCTCCAAGATGATTCTAGCTTCTCTCAAGTTGACAGTCAATGAAACCAACACAACCAGATTCTATGGCTGTTTTCACCCCTTTCAGCCAAGCTAGAAAATTCCATCCTTTTAGATTGCTCCAAAGGATTATAGAGCTGTCCTGGACACATGGGTAAGTGTTGGTATGTTCAATCCAGCATTTCAGGCCTGAAATGGTGGTTCTGACTTGTACAGGGGGCAGTTTAACAACTACAAAAAACAAGACAGAGAGTGAAGAGGTCAGCTTGCACCTTGTTCACTTCTGACTGTAACACCTGCATCTGTGTTACCCTCTCAGTACAGTTCACATGCCACTGACCATACACGAGTCGGGCAAGGGCCTGGAGATTGAAAGAACACCCAAGAGACCTGGGTCAGTCGAAAGGAGATCAGCCGAATTCCCTTTATTCAAACTTAGAGGAAACCTTAAATACCTAGCTAGCTGTTGCACAATGGACTACCCACCAAGCAGGTGGGAAATTAGCACACCCAAGATGGAGTAAACAATGCCCTACAGCTAGTCACCAGGCAGGGCAGAGGGAGCACAAGAACAAACAGGATGTTTTAGCTGGCTGACCAGAAACTGCCCTCAAGATGAACCCCAGGAGCAAGGGTAGACCCACAGGCCCTACATCTGACTATGTACTGTGTGTGTCAGATTCCATGCCACTTAGTGTTCACGGCGCTGATGATCATCCGCCCAGCTACTCACCTCCCCTTCCAAGACACAATTGCTGAATGATTACCGTGTTAGCTATTTTCCAGGTTGTTGGGGGCCAATCACCCAACAAAAGAAACTCAAAGAAAGAAAGGTCTGCTTCGGCTTATACCTCACAGGCACAGTCCATCATAGAGGGAAGTCATGGCATCAGGAGTTTGAGGTGGCTGCTTACATAGCATCTATAGTCAGGAAACAGAGAGAGTTGGGTTCTGGGACCTTAGCTTGCTTTCTCTTCCTGCCTCAGTGACCCTAATCTAGAAAATCCCTCACAGATGTGCCCCGATCTTTGTCTCCAAGGTGACTTTAGATTCTGTCAAGTTGGCCATCAGTGAAATTGATACAACCACTTATATATTAAGAAGTTATTGCCAGAAGTAGATATTTTAGAAGTAAGATCAAAGACAAAGTTTCTGCCTTCATGTTTATATTTTTATCACAAAAAAACAAGGTAAGAACAAAATAAGAACACATAAAGAACAAAGTAAGATATGAAATATAATTGGTGATTGAGGTAAGGGAAGTGGGATGGGAGTGGGGGTGGAGGCCAGTAGACAGAGGGCACACTCACTTTAAGTGGACCGGTCAGAGAAGGCTTCTCTGTGGAGAGGTGGCTTTGTGTGAAGGCCTGAAGAGGACAATGAAAGGAGTTACCTGGATAGTGGGGAGGGGTGGGGGAAGAGGGGACACAGGCTAGTGGAACAATGGCAGAGCACGAGTGCTGAATTTGACCTATAGGAGGCAAAAGCTGGTAGCATTAGGACAGGCGATGATGTAAGATGAGGCTGCATCTCCATTTTGTATTTCAGAATGTATGAACTGCATCCACTCTGCGTTTCAGATTATGTACTGAACTCACATTTGCCTCCCCAGAATTTAGGAGGCTGAATCAGGACTGTCGTGATTTCCTGGTTAGCCATGACAACATAGCAAGGTTCTGGGGTCAGGGGCTAGGGGGAGGAAGGAATAAACAAGCAAAAACTAAGACAGGCAGCAAGCCTTCATTTGGGGCCATATTCCTGGTACTATTAGGAAACTGAGTCTGAATGGCCCCTCCCCGACTTCCTGAGTTAAAACTATCATCGTCATCGGTACTTGGAGCAAAATGAAGAAAACCAAGGGAAAAATGGTCATCCTTACTAAAATCTAATTTCATTTTATAACTGCCCCCCTTTGCAAACTAATTTTTTAGCTTTCAGTTAAAATAGCAATCGTGTTGTCCAGTACGTTTATTAAAAAACCTGGGTAAATCACATAGCAGGCTCCTGAGGAGTCCTTTTCTAACCTGCAACCTGTTTCCCCTGACACCTTCTCTGTGTGTGTCCGTGTGTCCTGGACAGATCCAACAGTAGGACCAGAAAAGGCATCCTGTCCACCACCCCCCTGCATCCCAAATTCCTCATCAGTAAGAGGAGGATAGATTTCTCTTTAAAAGTCCTTGGAGGGGATGAAGGAGTTGGTCCACGTGAAACCTGTAAAAGCTATCATTACCAATGGTTTTCTTTATTTATTTTGAGACATCGTCTGGTAGCCTGTACTAGACTCAAACTTGGGCTGTAGCCAAGGATGACCTTGAACTTCTGATCCTTCTAGTTCTTCCTCCTGAGTGCTGGGATTATAGGCATGTATTACCACTCCTGGTTTTATGAGGTGCTAGGGACTGAACCCATGGTCTTATGCATGCCAAAAAAGCTTTCTACCAAAGAAGTTAAATGCCAAACTCTTATCATGGTTTATGAAACACTCAAGTTTTGAGTCAACAGTATTTATCCAACACAATTTGTCTTGTGATTTTTTTTTTTCCTTGAAAAATCCCAATTAGGAGGATACGGATAAACCAAGGAATGATTTTATACAAGACCATCTTGGTAAAGCAATAAAATTACTGGGGTTACTTACAGGAACATGGGTAGCGCAGGGCAGTTATACCACTGCAGAGTCCCACCCACAGCACAGACATGTGAAAAGCTGCGCTATTGAAGTCTCCCTTGAGAAATCTATAGCAACCACACCCCAAAGAGTCCCAGTCAATCAACTATTTACCTCATGTAAAACCAGGAGGCACAGAGAGAGGTTTCCTGGGGATCCTGTAAAGGCTGAGATCCCTGTCAGCCTCTCTCTTCCCTCTGTGATGAACAGGGAAAGTCAGCGGCCCTGATCTGAGAGCTTCCTGCCAATGAGAGCTGCTCCAACTGAGACAGCATCAACCACTCAGAAGAAACAGCCGCACAGCTGAGCTACTTTCACCCAGTGAGAGGCATTAGTTCAAATAGGTTACAGGTACTCCACACAGAGTAAAAGATGTAGATGCTTGGTTGCTGTGCAGCATGTTCCAGAACAATCACTAGAGCTATTATAGTGCACAGGGGTGTGGGCAGTATGCCAGGTTTATGCAAGGCTACATCCAGAACCAACTTCTAGAGCTCTCAAGCTGAGCCAAAGGCCTGGAACAAGCAGAGCTGTCACCGCCTCTGGTCCCTAGGGGCTGCAGCAGGGCCTGGAACGGGCTGAGCATCCTGCTGCTGTCCTGAGCTGGTGCTGGCTGCCTTGCCCTTTCCTGGCTGGGTGCAGACGTGCTGGCTGCCCTCTGTGCGCTTAGGGCAGGCGCCAGGGTGGAGCAGGAGAAGGACTTCTTGGATGACTCCTCCCTCGAACAAACTCCAGTGTCCAAGTGCAGGTTTCATTCATCTCAACAAAGGACCGCTGCTCCTATTCAGCCTGATTCAAATAGAAAAAAGGCCGCCGTGAAGCACGTAGATGGGGAAGTGACCTTAAGAACGGCTTATCCACTGTTCGCCATTTTTGTTCCTTAGCTCCACAGGTGAGAACTCTAAGAGCAACAAGGTTTTCACGCAATGCCTACAATGCTTTCCTTTTAGTATGGGTCAGTTACCCAGGTATTGGGACCAGGATGGTTGTCTGTTGTGGTAATAGCCCTGAGAAGGACACCCTGGGGCACTTATTTTTTTTTCCTGAACTATGCAAATTTATTGGCTATTCTTTTTTTTTTTTTCTTTTTCCGGGACAGGGTTTCTCTGTGGCTTTGGAGCCTGTCCTGGAACTAGCTCTTGTAGACCAGGCTGGTCTCGAACTCACAAAGATCCGCCTGCCTCTGCCTCCCGAGTGCTGGGATTAAAGGCATGCACCACCACCGCCCGGCGGTAAAACATTTTTTTAAAGGTCAGACTTTGGTAGCAACCCAGTCATCAGCAGGTTGTTTCAATGTGTATTCAAGCAGGAATTAAGTTGCACAAAAGCTGATTACAATATTTATTGTATTTGAGCAAAGATTTGATGACTAGTGAAAGTACCATGCTCATCATGAGAAGGGATAGAAAAGCAAGTGAAACAGAGCTTGTCCTCAGGCTGTTCCCGAAGTGACTCTAGCTGGCGGAGGGTAGCCAACATGTTCTTTCTTTTTTTTTTTTTTCTTTTTTCTTTTTTTATTTTATTTTGGTTTTTCGAGACAGGGTTTCTCTGTAGCTTTGGAGCCTGTCCTGGAACTAGCTCTTGTAGACCAGGCTGGTCTCGAACTCACAGAGATCCTCCTGCCTCTGCCTCCCGAGTGCTGGGATTAAAGGCGTGTGCCACCACCGCCCGGCCCAACATGTTCTTTCAAGGAATAAATGTTAGCCAGCCATTATGGCTCCCACATGCAATCCCAAAGCCAGCTTGGGCTATATAGTGAGAGGCATCTCAAGCAACAACAAGATCAAACTATAAATGTGTCGGGGGCGGGGACAGCAGGGACAGGGAGAACAGAGCAGGATTGAAGTTGGGCACCGAATGAAGCCTGTGTTGGGGAGGGGCTGAGCTGCAGAGAAGGAATGAGAGTTGGCAAACCAGATTTGAGGGCAGGGTGGGGGCGTTCTGGGATCAGGGGAAGAGGAGTATCTGTTGGCAGAAATGTGGAAGAGTATTATGCCCGTGAGTAAATAGAAGGCAAAATGCGAGGGGCCATGGATGGATCTCAGCTGGGAAAGATGCTGGTGTGCGCATGGATCTGGTTTGGGCACCAGTATATAAGCCAGGTGTGGTGGCACAAGCCTGCAATCAGCCCTGGAGAAGTGGAGGGAGGTAGATTGGCCGCTGAAGGCCATCCTTGTCTACCTTGCCAGTCTGTGGCTGGTATGGACAGCATGAGATCCTGTTGGAAAAACAAATAAAGCAAAGGCAAAGTATGAGGTGAAATATGGAGGAAAGAGAGCCAAGAGGGAAAGGTAGGCCAACGCGACCCCAAGAGATGACTACACCATGCCAAGAAATTTGGATTGCCTTTTAAAATTGGTGAAAGTTGGTTCTTCAAATCCATCTCTGGTGGACCCAGGGTCCAAGGTAAAGGAATATAGAGACAAGGGCCACCCAGGAAGGTCACGGCTGACGGTCTCTCTGTGGCTGCCATGCGCACACCTTGCACTTGAGCAACGTGGGCCACTTACTTTTCCACGTCCCTTCCTTTCTCCTTGCTCTCCTAGAACCCCCTCTCTCACCACATTTCTAGGTACTAAGGAACAAACCTGGGCCCTAAAAAAAAGCCAAGCCATGCTATATTCTCATTCCTCTTCTTCAAAACCATTAGCATTTAGTGACTATTTATCTTTCTGTTCTTTTCCCTATTTCAACCTTAAATACTGAGCTGGAATATTTTAGCACAGTAGTGCCCGGCTTTAGTATTTTTCAGGTTAATAGTGATGCCACCCATGTGGGTAAGAAAATATAAAGCTCCCCTCAGCTGCAGGAAGTTCAAGCCCCATCTCCGACAGACTCTTCTCCCCAGGTTTCAAGCAGCAGTACTGGACTGTGGGGGAAGGGACATCTTTATTTTGCACAGTACAAGCAGCACCTGTGTTGGGGAAACTGTTTTAAATTTACTCCAAGATTCTCTTATTCACCAAATTTGATGTTCAGTAAACAAGTTTATGTTTCAATTGACATTTATTAAATACCCATGATGACAGGCCTTAGCCTTGATCTTGGGGTTATAGTAGAGAGAAAGAAGGATTAAAGCCCTGCCCTCAAAGAATGTAAACACTAGGGACAGTGATGGCTCTTTAATCCTAGGACTCGGGCGGCAGAGGCAGGTGGATCTCTGGGAGTATGAGGCCAACCTAGTCTACAGAGGGAGTTCCAGGACAGCCAGGGTTACATGAACAAGCTCAGCCTTAAAAATCTAAAATAAGAATGTAAAGACTAGCGACCAAGGCTGGGGACTGAAAGCGAGCTGGGCTCACATACTCGAAAGGGAGTTCTAATAAGAGGCGCCACACGTCATCGCCGACATATTCTCAATAGCAAATAATAGGATCCTAATCCTCGACCGGGAGTCAGATAAGGCGTCTCTACAGGAAGTGGTATTTAAACTGAAAGTGGGAGGATTTTACGACGGAGCCAAACCAACAGAAGGAAGGAGAATGTTCCAGGCAGAGGGACAGCATGAGTAAGAATCCCAAAGCAAGTGAGAACATGATTTGTTGCAAGAATTCAAAAACCGGGGTTGGAGAGCACTGTGGGGGAGGAGCAAGCTGAGAGGTGAGGGTTGGGAGTAAGCAGATAGAGGCTGGGGCATGGAAGGCCTTGTGGATACATGAAACAGCCCTATGCGGGTGCAATCCTCATTGTACTTTTGGGACAGCCCCAGCAGAGGGGTAAAATGGTTTTCTTAAAATTGCATTGTCTAGGGTCAGCAAGATGGCTCAGGGGGTAAAAGCATTTGCTGCTAAACCTGAGGCCCTGAGTTTGATCACGTGTTGGAAGGAGAGAGTTGATCCTTACAAGTTGTTCTTTGGCTTCCACACACTCACCTTGGCATGTGCTCATGTGTGGGCACGTTTGCATGCACACACACACACACACACACACAGGCTATAAACTGGCAGAGTCATTGTGTCCTTTTTGGGTATCAAAATCAGGGCAGGCCACAGGGCTTTTTTTTTTTTTTTTTTTTTTGAGAATAAGCTGAGGAAATATTAGATAGGAAGTGGGAAAGAAAGGAGGAAAAAAGGGCCAAGTCAAAGGTGCTTTAGCGAGGAGGGTAATACTAAGGGGAAATGCCTAGCAGGTCTCTGGGTTACTACACACAGGCGCTAGACACTGGAACCTCCAGTTTCTGTCAGTGTTGGACTGAAGGTTGAACAGAGGTGGAATGTTCATTTCTGGGACTTCTGGTGTATCACCGTCCTGATGAATATGCACACATGGGCACTGGGCACGGAGAAAGTAAGCAGGAGAAGAAAGAAGGGAAATGGGGAGATGCCGGCATTTGAAGCTGGTCATGCACCAAAGTGGCCAGGGAAAGGAGGCACGATCAGGCACAGGAATATCTGTTGCACAGTTTGGGGTCCAAATATGAACTCTTGTACTATACCGGCTGGATTTGCCAAAGCAGAAGGAGCCAGATTTAAAGCTAGCCTGTGTAGCATAATGACACTGGTTTGTGACAAACCAAAACCAGCCAACAAAACAGACCAATAGTGGGGGCAGTGGCTGGATTCTGCAACCTAGAAGGGCAACATGCAGATCAAATTACTAAGGCATTGTAGGGCTCCAGAATGATCCGTCTACATCTTGGGGTCTTGATGGGCAAGATCGGTGGTTGTCCCTCTTGGCTGCTCACAGGAGTTTTAGAACAATGTTGTATTGTTGCTGGCCCTACTGACCCAGAAAAACTTCTTGAAAAGGTCTCAGAGAGATTCTCATGGATAATCCAAGCCCAAGTTGGAAGCCACAGAGTAATAACCTTCAAGCCTTTGCTAGCTCTAGAAAACTACTGTTTTGTTTTTTCTCCCCTACTCCCCTTTTGCAGGATGCTTGATATCTGTTGAACTCAGCAGAAGGCAGGAGGGTGGCTGGACCACTCTTGTTCTATTACTGGCATAAGCATGACCAGAGAGCACTAGAGCTGCAGGGCCCAGCTCTGGCCAATACTTGGACTCTGAGCAGCTGGCTTACCTCAATACTATGCGCAGAACACTACTCATTCTAGAAATAACAGGTGCCCGTATTTTTCTTTTCTCTTCACTCAGGAGATACACTCAGAGTGCCAACAACTAATTATCATACCAAGAAAACAAAAACTGTGAGCTAGAGCAGGGGTGGGCTGCCAACACCATGGAATTGTACAAACGGTGACTCACTCCCGCTAGAGGCTGCCACATGTTTGTAGCTGCTCTCTGAGAAGCATCCAGAATTCTTTTGCAAAAGAAGGTAGACAGTACACCTTTCTGTGGACACGAGACCTCTTCTGGAAGAGACCTCTTCTCCAACCACTTGCATTCTTTGACAGGCTTCAGGCCCCACTGCCCAGGAAACTTTCATAGGAACCCTTGGCTTCCAAGTCACTGTTCTGGCTTGCCTGTTACGCAGACATCTTTTCTATTACGTATAAGGCAATTAAAGGATAAGCTCAGAGGCTGGCACCGTCCTTTTAAAGCAAAAGGCAGGAGCATATGTTTGGCTAGAGACCGTCTCCTGTAAAAATAGCTCTTATTAGTGATGATTATAAGAGCCACTGAGACCATATTAGTTCACCACTCATGTGGAGTCTGTCCCAGGTCTTTCTGAGGCCCTTTCTTTGATATGCAGTGGACTAGCCTGTTCCTTAAGTGACCTCAGTGCGGAAGAGTCTGTAATTCTCTGAAGGGTTGCTGATTTTTCGGGACACACTGAGGGGACAAGTTGGAGACAGGTTTAAATCACATGTTCTTTACCTTGCTGGCTGTAAAACTAGTTATTTCTCCGTCAATTCAAATGGCTGTCAAAGTTCCAGGGACTCAGTTTTTAATCATTTAGTTTTCTAGGCTAATAAATTTCCTATTTCATCTTGTTTGAAATGATTCTTTTTTTGAATATGCAGTAACCGCTGAGATCACAGATTTTAATTAGCCAGTTGATTTTGAAGAAAGCCTCAGAAGACAAGCCCATGGGGCTGGGGCGACGGCTCAGTCAGTAAACAGCCAGTTGTGCAAGCATGAGGATCTGAGTGGAGCGGCCAAGCTCCATGTAAATGTCAGGCACTGTGTCGCAGGTCTATAGCCTGCACGTGAGGATGAAAGCAAGGAAGTAGAGCAGGCATATCTCTAGAGCTCACTAACCACGAAGTAAAGGCCAACCGCTCCAGACTGAGTGAGAAAGTCTATCATCTCAAAGAATAAGGCAGAAGAGTCATCAAAGAAGATCCTGAATGCCAACGTCCTCTACCCACAAGTGCACATAGGAATACCCACATATACTAGGCTCACATACACACGCACAGATGAAAATAAGTAAATAAATAGCCAAGATCATATCTGCCCAGGCAACTTCCAGGTAGGTAAAACTTGGAATGACGTCACTCTAAGTTTACTTCATAATGTATGCCGTGGGAAGATGCCATGGGCATTAAAATGGTAAGTTTCTTCAATCAGATAAGTTTTCTAATTTAAATGTATTACTGTCTTATTTGATAAACAATGTATACTTCTATGGAACACACTGAAAACACAGGGAGAAGACGGGAAATGACTACGTTCTTCTGAAAAGTGATGAGTGCTATAGCTTCTCCGGTGTCCTAGTCTCTTGCTACCACCATGCTGTTTTGTAATAATACATTATGTACACTTATGAATATGTAATATCTAATAGACATAGAAACGCTGTGAGTTTTCCTCTTTATATCTGTGGTAGTTTGACTGAGAATGACTTCTGTCTTAGGGTTTCTATTGCAATGAAGAGACATCATGACCACGGCAACGCTTATAAAGGGAAACACTTATCTGAGGTGATTGCTTACAGTTTCAGAGGTTCAGTCCATTATCGTCATGGCTGGGAGCAAGGCAGCCTGCAGGCAGACATGGTGCTGGCTAAATCTTAAAGAGAAGGCAACAGGAAGTGGTCTGTGACATTGAGTGAAGCTTAAACAAAAGAGAGCTCCAAACCTGGCCCCACAGTGACCCACTTCCTTCAACACGGCCAAAATTACTTCAGCAAGGCCACATCTCCCAATAGTGCCACACCCTACCAGCCTATCAGGACAATTACACTCAAACTACCACAGTCCCTATAGGCTCGTGTACTTGAATGTCTGGTCACCTGGAATGAAACTGTTTGACAGGATTATAAGTATTAGGAGGTGTAGCCTTGTTAGAGGAAATGTGTCACTGGGAATGGGCTTTGAGACTTCAAAGTTCAAGCCAGGCCCAGTGTCCCATGGATCAAGATGTAGCTCTCAGCTAGTGTTCCAGTGTCATGTGTGCTGCCGTGTTTCCTGCCATGATGCCATGGCATGATGCCATGATGATATTGGACTAAACCTCTGAAAGTGTAAGCGAGCCCCCTGTTAAGTACTCTCTGCTCTAAGAGTTGCCTTGGTCATGGTGTCTCTTCACAGCAATAGAACACTGACTAAGAAAATACTAGAAAAATAATAGGATAACTTTGTAACCGGATAACTTTCATTCCTGGCCACCCAGACCCAAATAACCACACTACATTAATTATAAAACTCCTTGGCCAATAGCTTAGGCATATTCCTGTCTAACTCTTATATCTTAAATTAACCCATTTCTTTTTCTTTTTCTTTTCTTTTCTTTTTTTTTTTTTTTTTGAGACAGGGTTTCTTTGTAGCTTTGGAGCCTGTCCTGGAACTAGCTCTTGTAGACCAGGCTGGTCTCAAACTCACAAAGATCTGCCTGCCTCTGCCTCCCGAGTGCTGGGATTAAAGGTGTGTGTCACCACTGCCCGGAAAATTAACCCATTTCTATTAATCTATGTATCTTCACGAGGCTGTGGCCTACCAGTAAGGTTTTCTGGCATCTTTCTCCTTCAGAAGCTACATGGCATCTCCTTGACTTTGCCTATTCTCTCTTTATATCCCTTCCAGCCTGGCTATATTCTGTACTGCCATAGGCCAAATCAGCTTCATTCATTAACCAATAAGAGCAACACACATACAGAAGGACACCCTCATGATCATAGTCTTTGAAAGTTTAAGCAAAAACATATTTGTTACATAGCTCCCATTCTATAAAGGTCAGCTATCACTGTATATCTTTTATTTTTGTTTAATATATGTGCATTTTCCTATGTGAAGAAATATTTCAGAGCTCTCTATTGCTGCTGAGTCATACTGATTCTTCCAACAAAGTGGTAGTCTTTTATTTATTATTTGTTTATCTATTACTTGTTTATTTTGTTTCATTTGAGACAGGGTATCCTGCAACCAAACTGGACTTCATATGTGAATTAAAAAAAGAAATAAAAAAGGAAAGAAAGGACATGATTGCTCCAAGGTATGCTGGAGGAGAATTATTATATTATTAAAGACAGTGGGGGAACATAGCCAGAGGCAGGGACATCTGGAAGAGTCCAGAGTGGGCTCTGAGTCATGTGAGGAGAGGGGGAGGGGGAAGGAGATATGAAAGGGGAGAGGGGGGGACCAGGTACAGTAGCCAGGAGGCCCAAAAGAGAGCAGAGGTAAAGAACCTTAGGTAACCAAAATGATTGAATTATGGAGGGAAGGGCAGCTGGGGGATGTTACAGGATAGCAGGCCACACTGTGTAAAGATGTGTCACTTCCCAACCTTACCTGTCTAAAGTACCTTCGAAATGGTTTAATAAAGAGTGGAATGGTCAATAGTTAGGAAGAAAATAGGTGGGGCTTCCAGGGAGAGAGAGGAACTCTGGGAAAGAATCTGAGAGGAAGTCAGATGTGCAGTAGGGAGGAGAGGTAAGGAGCCATACAGCAGAATGTAGAATAACTTAAATGGTTAATCTAAGTTCTAAGAGCTCATTGGAAACAAGCCTAAGCAGAGGTCAAGCTTTTATACTTAATAAGAAATCTCTGGCATTATTTGGGAGCTGGCAGTTCAAAGAAAATCCAACAGCAGGGGGAAGGGCAGCCCAGTTTCGAGGCTGGAGTAGTTTAGGGTATGGGGTGGGGTATGCCAGCCAGGAGGACGCTGTGACAGGTAGGGACTGAGGGATGAAAGGAGAGGTTCTATTGGGCCAGTCCTGACTTAGGAAGGTATAGCTTTCCCCTTTTCTGCTGGTTCTGGCCAGGTCCTAATTCTGCTTCCACTGGCACCTGGGCCTTTTCATCTCTCTTCAGTTTCCGTTCCTACCATGTGGCTGACCTCTGTGTTGGTTTAATTCAAATGGCATGATCTTTTCTTTCTTTTCTCCATCTTTCCCCTCTTGGGAGCTGGCAGCTGCCAAGATTTATAGCTTCTCTACTCTGGGCCTTTTTCTTTTAAACACTAGTAAAATTGTCTTTGGGTTTTCTTTTGAATTTGTTCTTAGGTTCTTTTATTAATGAAACTAAGACTTTCAAGTAGGGACCCTGGTTTCCCTGGTAACAAGTGCCAAACCAGGTGGGACTCCCCCCAAATTTCTGGTAGCACAAGTGTCAGTTCAGGAGGGGTTCCAGCTCTTTGTCCTGTTTTATACAGACAGTGACTGTTGACTAGGACTGACAGTCTGCCACGACCACACTGGAGTTACACTGGAGTTGATCATAGAGGCCCCACGGCAGTCAGCATAGAGCCACGTGCCCCGCTCCCAGTGTTCCAAACAGTCATGCTCCTCTTAGAGAACAGGATGGGGGTGGGGGTCTCTGCTGTTGTGCCACCTCTCCATGCACTCAGACACAGCTCAGAATTTATCTGGGAAGGTCCAGCTGGCATCTGGAAGTTGAGTGCCATAGTCATGTCGGGATCTCCAACTGAAGGTGGTCACAAGCCAAGTCTGAGAGGGGGGCCCAGGTCTGAGTTTCTTGTTTTCCTCTGCCAGTTGTTTCTGCCATACTGGATTTCCACAGCCCTTCTGTTAAATTAAAAAGCCTTAGCCTGGGTGATCCCAGCACTCTGGAACCAGGATAATAGGGTCAGGTTCCAACCGGTGCCAACAGGGATAATAGGGTCTCTGTCTCAGTGAAATTCAACACCAAATAAACAAAATGTTTGTGCCTGATTTCTAGACTCCCTCTCTTTCTTTTTATGACACTCTCACTCTGTAGTCCAGGCTGGCCTTGAACCCATGAGAATCCTCCTGTCTCAGTTTCTTAAGTACTGGGACTAGATATGCTTGTCCCAAATCCAGTTATATTTCATTTGATAAAACTGCATGGGAGTCTGGTTTTGTTTTTCAAGCCAAATACCCTAACCAAAGTACCATGAAACAAAATTATGGCTTTTTATTTTTTATTTTTTGACAGAGTTGTCAAATAAATATAGATTTCTTAGTTATATTAGCTTCAGACAAGCTTTTATACAAACATGCATGAAATACTGCATGGGCCATAGTTTTAATAAAATATTATTTGTCATTTATTTACAGTTCACATGTTCTCTTTAGAGTACATCCCACTCTGTAAGTGGATAATTGGGATGAGAAAAGGGGAAGAGATATAGTTAACTTTCTTCATGTTTGCTAATTTTCTTTCTCTTTCTTTCTTTTAAAAGCCTCTTTGTTTTCTTTTTCTTTGAGACAGTTTCTCTGTGTAATAGGTCTAGCTGTCCTGGAATTCACTCTGTAGACCAGACTTGCCTCATACTCACAGAGATCTGCCTGCCTAGTGCTGGGATTGAAGGCATGCACCACCATGCCCAGCTAAAGTTTTAACTTCTTAATAACAATCTACTAGTTGGTAACGGATAGGCAGGAAGTCATAGAGGAAATAAAAATGTAAGGAAAGAAAAGGGAGGTAGACCAAAGGCATTTAGAATCTTCAAGAAGGAAAATGAAGTAATTACATTATATGTTAAAGTTACTTCAAATGCACTAAACTGGGGACACTTTTTTAGGAACAGCTATCCATTTTACTGCGTGAAAGTCTTGCAGGAAATTCGTCCTGAGTTTACAGGTGATGACCAGGAGCTTTATAGGACTCTTTTAAGCTTTCAACCTCAGAGTGGAGGTGGTTATATGACACTCCCTGCCTGAAAGTCTCTTGGGAAAGTTGCTGAGAGTTCAGCCAATGGCCAAACCTTCTGCTGGCAGTGGAATGGAGATTTACCAGTAGATACACCTGTGCAGGCCTCTCCCAAACATCATAAACCAGTGAGAGCTAATGAGAGGTTTTCCATGAGGCGGAGTTTTCCTGTCCTGCAGTTACTCTCAAATAAACACACTGAGGCTTATATTAATTACAAATCCTCGGCTGATAGCTCAGGCTTATTACTAACTAGCTCTTACAATTTAAACGAACCCATTTCTATTAATCTACATCCTGCCATGTGGTTTTATTTTTTTTACCACTATCCCTTTTTTTTTTTTTTTTTGGTATCTGACTCATTCTCTGGCTACCTGGTGACTTCTCTGACTCTGCCCTTCTTCATCCCAGCATTCTCTTAGTCTGGTTTTCCTGCCTAACCTTCTTCTGTCCAGCTGTAGGCCTGTTAGCTGTTTATTAGCCAATGAGAGTAATTCATATTAATAGTGCACCCAAAGATTGTTCCATAGAACCTTACAGAAGGTTTCCAGGGACCTAATTGTGTGTGTGTGTGTGTGTGTGTGTGTGTGCGCGCGCGCGCATGTGCGTGCATGTGTGCATGTACATGCCATGGAGGCCAGAAGGGAGAGTCGAACTCCCTGGAGCTGGAGTTATAGGTGGTTGTAAATTACTGAAAGTGGGTGCCAGGAACTGAACTCAGGCCCTCAGCATGAACAGTATACACGCTTAACCACTGAGCCATTTGCCTTGCATTAGGAGTGCCTCTTGAGTCTAAGGGCCTTTGGCTGATATTTACCTGGTGCCGCAGGTATATATATGTACGTTGAGGGACTCAGCTACAAGCATGAAAGGGGACTGCATTTGGAGGCTGTTCTTGAAGAGCAAGTGAAGCAACTTTTCTTCGATGAGATGTTTATTGAAGTTGCTGAAGAGGCATGTGAAAGGGTCTGGAAGGTGACAGCAATCCAAAACCTTCCTCCTGCTTCCCTGGGCTACTGCAGCTGACTCTGGGGAAATAAAAGACACTGGCAGTTAGCATGGGTGTGACAGGCTAGTAGTGCTAATATGACTTAGAACAGCGGTTCTTTTTTTTTTTTTGGTTTTTCGAGACAGGGTTTCTCTGTGGCTTTGGAGCCTGTCCTGGAACTAGCTCTTGTAGACCAGGCTGGTCTTGAACTCACAAAGACCCGCCTGCCTCTGCGTCCCAAGTGCTGGGATTAAAGGCGCGCACCACCACCGCCCGGCAGAACAGTGGTTCTTAGCCTGTGGGTTGAGACCCCCTTTGGGATGGTCGTATAACAGATATTTACATTACAATTCATAACAGTAGCAAAATTAGAGTCATGAAGTATCAATGAAGCTAATTTTATGGTTGGGGGCTATCACATCATGGGGGAGGGCTGTGTTAAAGGGTCTTGGCGTTAGGATGGTTGAGAACCACTGACTTAGATGATGGAAAAGATGCTCATAGAAACCCTCCCTTCTGTGGGGGAACATACCTTGGATTCCAGCACTCAGAAGGCAGAGGCTGGACCTCTGAATTCACATGGCCTACTTAGTGAATTCTAGAACAGCAAGGGCTACATAGAGAGACCCTGTCTCAAACAAACAACCGATCCAAAAGGAAAAAACTAGAATCCTCCCTTCCCCCCTCCCCTTCTTTCTTAGGTCTCTATTTCTTTTTTCTTCATCTGTTTTCTTCCCCTCTCTTTTCTCTCCCCTCTTCTCTCCCTCCTCTTCTCTCTCTCTAGTTCTCTCTCTTTCAAAGTCTTTCTTTGTAGCCCAGCCCAGGCTAGACTAGAACTCAAGATTCTCCTGCCCTGATGGCCCTAGAGCTGGGATCACAGATACGCCACCCTGCCTGACTTGGTGAGTATTTCTAAGCAGACTATGTAAACTGCCATGAGACTCCTGTTCCCAGACTTTCCTTCTGATTTTACCTGGAGGCCTCTCTCCAGAATGCACACTTGACTCTTCTGGAAACATCTCCCTAAGCACCAGCTGCCATCTGGATCAAGACAGGCCCACGAGGAGGGGGATGCAGGTGGCGCTGGTGCACCTGCTCGCTCTACTGCAGGTGGCTGCTTGCTGCCTGTTATCTTGTCTTTGAATTCACTCAGAACCCTGACTTCAGCTGTCACACGACAAGATGCTCTTTCTTCGCTGCACCGGAAGCTGTTTGCTTGGCCTCTGCGAATGCCGTTTCTCCCTCTCGCTGCAAGGTGCTTTCCTTCCTTCAAAAGCCATCTGTGACCTCTCTTTCTCCTTCCTGCTCAGACCTGGCTTCCTCGGGCGCTACTCTTGGCGCTTTCCACACCCTCCTCCCATCCTATGTTGCATCATTTATTTGTCTGTCTTTCCTCTTCCCATGCATAAGCTTGCAGAGGGCCAGGCCCTTCATTTTTATTTATTTTATTTTATTCTTTCGTTTGTTTTCTCCCCTTCCACTAGACAGAATCCAGTACATCACAATCAGTAGTCAGGCAGAGGGGTGTTGCAGTTCCAGCTACTCCTGAGTTGGAGGCGGGAGGTTTCCTTTTAACTCTCAACTTTGAGACTTAGCAAGATCTTGTCTCAAAAACAAGCATCCAAAATTCATTTGACAGGTGAATCCTGAATCCTAGATTTTATGTTTAACAATCCCTCAGTATTCAATGAATTTAAATGTCCTTTGTTGAAATAAATTTTGTTGTAAATAATAAACTCTTGGGCCAGGGATATACAGCTCAGTTGGTACAGTGAGTGCCTAGCATGCACGAGGCCATAGAGTGTTGTTCTCCATCCCCATATGAGGTGGGCATTTGTGACCGCCTAGGATCCCAGCCCTTGGGAGATGGAGGCAGAAGGATTAGAAATTTAATCTTCTTCTATGTAACTAGCTGAGGGCAGCTGGAATACGGAAGACCCGGTCTCAAAAAACAAACAAAAAATGAAACAAAGCACAAATTCTGAACTGCTAGTTTTGTATTATGGAGTAAACTTTGTAAATAGTGATGTTCTATTTAAATCTATTAGATTTAACAGAACTGTTAACAGTTCCAAAACAGTTCGAGACCCAAAACAGAATGGTGCACATTTTACCTCCAGAAAGGCCTTAACCCTATAATTTAGGGACGATTCTATTTGTTGAATTCCTACTGCATTCCCTGTTGTCAAGCTGTTAAAACAGCTTCCTCACAATTGGGCAAAAGAAATAAATCCATCGAAGTCTGATTTTAATCCATGTGGTCCAGTGGAGCTGTCAGTCATAATAAGAGAGAAGTCACATGACTGGGCTTAAATCCCTGAATGGTAGTAAGAGAAACAGAAAATTCCATCAGAACAATCCCAGGGCTCGCTTTGCAGAAGGCATCTGTAGCTACATGGTCCTTGGTGGTCCGTAGTGCTTGCTGACATTCTGGCACAAGGCTCCAATTGACGAGAAATTGTCTCTTTCCTTTTTTCAACCACGACTCTACTAAATGAGAAATCGAAAAATTATCTCTTTTCCCCTTTGAGCCCATGCATAAAAATTTCCTGTGGGAATGGAGGGGTGAGCTGATTGTCCATTCCCCTCAAAGCCTTTTGCCAAGCTGAAGGGAGAGTGAGTCATCCCGTGCAGCACACGAAACCTCTTTGACTAATCTCTCATTGAAGACATTGGCGTGGCTAATAGATGGGAGCGCTCACTGGAGAAAGTAACTTGGTTCCTTGTGTGTTTCCTCAGTGGGGAGTCTCTGAGAGTTGCTTTGGAATAGCTGGGTTTTATATGCGAGTCATTCATTAACTCTAGCATGGCTCAAAAGACTCCCCGAAAGTATAGCTTGGCTCTTTCCCTACAGGTTTTAAGCAAGAATAATTTTTGAATAAATTCTATGGATCAAAAGTATGAACTAAAATTCAAAAGTCACCTCTGCCTGTTGGGAGAAAGGAAGTTCCAGGATGGCCTTGAATTTGATTCAATCCTTCCTTAGCCTCTAGAGACAGGTGCCACATAAGCTACCTTTAAAACAAACAAATAAATAAAATATAGGATAAAAATCTGTCTTTTTCTTTCTCTGAAGACTCAGGGTAAGCCTAAAAAAAAAAGTTTAAAAGTAGCTCATCTATAAATATACCACACACACGCACACACACGCGCGCGCACGTGCGCACACACACACACACAAACACACACTTCCATGTCTCTTTGCCTCTTTGGTCCACAGGGGTCATTCTAACGTCCATCCTCATCCCTAGTTTGTAATTCCTTTCTCTGATGGTGAAAGCCCTGGTTGCTCACTGTCTATAGCATATCTACTTTCTGCTCAATCTTAGCATATACATTCTTGTTTCAGAATACCTCACTGGTACCCACATCCCTGTTTCAGAATCCCTCACTGGTACCCACGAGGAAACTAACTTGAGCGCAGGATCTGGTCTTGAGTCTTTAGTCTTTGCATCTGTAGCCACGGCTCTAGATCTCACGCATGCACAGTTTCTTTTCTTCCCTGGTGTGATTCCTTCATTCACTTCAACACAGTGGGGTCCAGTGGTTACTGCTGCTTTTCCATTTTTGCCCCACACCCCCATCACCAGGCTTAGCAGGGCGGGGATTATGATCCCGGCACTCCTGGCCAAGGAATAAAGGAAACTGTCCTATGTGTACCTCTTCTGTAACCTGCTCTCTGGAGAGAAAGTTTCCCATGACAGCCTGCAATCTGCAGCGATATCAAAACTGCTTTCATCCCCTGTTCTTTACCTTGACCCACCCTACCTCCTGTTTCCTGGAGTTTCTAATTAAGAGAAAAATCTCGTTTGAAAACCACTCCCTAATCCTTTTAATTTGGGAGGAGTTCAGCACGAGCAATCAGAAGGCTAAAAGGTCAGTAATGGGTGGGTGGATGCACAACAGCCCAGAGTGGATAATAGTTTAGTAGAATGGATAGGCAGGGGGTAGTTACATTAATTAAGTAATAGTATGAGCAAGAAGCGGCATGCCCATCTTTGTCTCTGACCTGGGTTGTTTGAAGGAGCTTATCTCAGAGCAAGATGCAATTAGAATTAGCTGGCTCTTGTCTATGTGAGCCTGTGAGGTTGACAGGGCCTCGTTATCCAAGTTTGGCCCCTTCCTTCATGGGTCTGTTCATTTATTCCACCATCAGCTCTCGGTAGGCATTGTAGCTGGCATCTTCTTATGCATGAAAACCTTAGCAGGAGATTTAGAACAGATGGGGCATTTCCAGTCATCACCCTGCTGTGCAAGTCCTCTGGTTTTGTGCTGCTGTGCCCAGTGGTTGATACATCAACTCCAAACATCTGAAAATACACACACACACACACACACACACACACACACACACACGCAAGTTCTGGAATTGTGCTCAGAACCAATCACAGAGAAAACATCAGGGCCTCCTGTGGAGGGAAGGGTTTTGAAAAGCTGATGCCACACCCTCTGTTGGCACTCCAAGTTTTGGGAGTCTGGGTGCTGTTCCCTGGAGTGGTATTAACAGTTCAGCCCAGGCTTGCCTGGGAATGAGTGTAAACAGATCTCTCAGTGAAGGCAGGAAAACAGCCTTGGGTCAGTGTTGGGAACCTAAGGGCTGGTAGGCCCAGGGTGACTCACCAGGCAGGTCATAACAAGGCCAATTTCAGGTGTAATGTTGTTTGTTTTGCTGGCATAGTAAGCACCACTACAAAACAATTGTGCCAATGAGGTTTTCAAAATCGCCCAAGGCAGAGAAACAAGAGAGAAGGATGGTCATGGAGTAAGGCAGATATTTGAGAATTACCGGGTTGACTAGAGAAAGATGCATGGAGATGAGGTAATTTATGTGCTTGATGTGTTTTACAAAAGATGATTTATGTGCTTTATGTATTTTATGAATTGGCTTGTGGTTTGGGGGTGGATCAGACAGTTTGCAAAAGTAGCTCACTTTTCTCTGCTGTTGGCTCCCCAATTCTTTCCTTCCTGATAATGCTCTGAGAGAAGGAACTGTTGCTTTGCTTAACATGGGAGCCAGAGATTAAGCAATACGTTTGGTAAATTTCTTTCCCAAGGAATAAGGCTAAACTCTCCTGAGTTTTGTTGTTTTTTCTATCTTACTCTATTGTAGCTATTGACAAAATTGGTATTTAGAACAACGCTCTCTGTGGAAATGGTATTTGTTCTTCAGGGACTTGCATTAAGATATAGAGGTATATGTCACTACAATTTCCATCTCAGGGTTGCATTGTGGGAATTTTTGCTTACCCATGGCCTCCCAAGACTAGAATGAAAGATATTTTCAAATCTTGGGTTCATGTTTGAGCATCACTGGAATCATTAGGCACCAGGTCTATGCACTGAGGTTGGACAGCCAATGGGAAAGAGCTCACCAAAGGTCATTGGTGTTTCCTGCCCCTGTCAGGCCCAAACTGTTGAAATAATAGCTTTTCTGGCTGCACCCAGGTACCTCTGCTTTGAGTCCAGCCCAGAAACAGGAAATGAAAAGGCATGTGGGAAAAGGAAAACTACTGGGGTGGAGGTTTGGGAAAATTCCTCAATCTTTTCATGACATCAAAATGTTCAGCACGGGTAAGTCATCAGGAAAAAACCAAAACCCTGCCCCTGGTGGAATTTACCACTGGTTGGTTCTCTACTGTCCCTTCTGGCTCTGGCAACCCATAAATGGCTGGGTAATGAGAGGCTGTAGCTACCTCAGGCTGGAAGGTGACAAGCTTAGCTTCTTGAGCAGGTGCAGTGAAGGCTTACGCAACCTGGAGAAGGTCTTCCTGGAAAGAACACAAACAAAACAAAGCAAAATAGAAAACCCACCAGATGGTGGTAGGAAGGTGATGTGAAGTGAATAATTAAAAGGAAAAACAATACAGAAGATGGTCATGGTCACTCTCAGGAGATGCTGACAGAAGCATTAAAAAAAATCTACACAGATTGAATCAACACAACTTCTTTGTTTCACTGATTTTTTTCCCCTTTCCTCTCACTAGATAGCCAAGTCTAGCCCAGAACTTGAATCCTGCCTCAGCTTCATGAGTGCTGGGATTTCGGCATGTATTGCCATGCCTGACCTATACCGCAGCATTCTATTCAAGTAGCTGTCTATTCTGTAAGGCTCAACATCCCTTCTCCAGTTTTGAAACTACACACTCTTCAGCTGATTATCCACTGGTGTGGATGTTCTTCTGAATATGTGCTGCCTCTGCAATGCACATTTCACCTCGTTTTGATTTTGTTGTTGTTGTTGAGATAGGTTCTAGGTAGGTAGCTTGCTTACTTGTCTTGCCTTAGCTTCCCAGGAGCTAAGCTCTCATGTGCACCACCATGCCTGTGTCTTCATATTTCACATATTTTGGAGTGCACATTCTTTGTGTGATAAAGACAATGGTTATCAGTTATCTAATACTTTCTATAAAGAATAGAATGAATAGCTAGTAAAAACGTGATCCTCTTCCATTCCCCGCTGCCCAGTGACTCCAGTGTTGGGTCCTGAAGGAAAGGCTGTGGTCCTATAGTAACATGTAGAAGGAAGCCAGAGTGTAAACAATATGGGTGAATAGGGGATTAGAAGAAAATCCTTTGCATCAAGGAAATGTAGTAATATGAAAGTATGATATTAGACCACAATAAAACTATATTAATCCTCTAGTAAACCCTTTGCTAACTGGACTCTAAAAATGCTCACAGTGGGTCACTGTGAAGTCAGATCTGGCGAGAGGACATTAGAGTGGAAGGAAACATTACCCACTGTGATTTAACCCCAAAGTGTGACTCATCTTGCTCTATTCCACTTATTTTTAGAGACTTGTGACCAGGTGAACCCACTGACGAACATCTTCCCATTCCAGGGTCCTCAAAGGAGACCAAGTAAGACAAGAAACCTAACATATAGCTTTCACCAGTAAATTTGTCTGAGGTTCTAAGTAAATTTGAGCAAGTGATTCACTATCTTGCCTCAGTTTCCACTTCTGTGCATTCTGCTGTATTCTTGTTTGGGTCATAGATGCATGTCTATATTTCTATATGAGTTTGAGCAAGTCACTCCCTGCTCTGTATCTGGTTCCAGTGAGGTCTTGTGAAAGTCAATAAGTGTATGCAAATGCATAACAAAGCAAACAGAACCTGGGCTCAGCTGTTTTTCTGGGTTATTCAGCCTGGCTCCTGGGTAGTGTAGAACATAGTCAGATGGGTGAGTCATTTGAAGAGGTCAGTGTAAAGGGGACTAACTTCTATCTTGAGGTATACGTTAACTTTTGCCAAGTAGCAATCTATGTCCAGCAATTCAGAATCAGTAGAAAACAAAGATCTTGGAGAAGCAAGACTTCCATGGGAAGCCATAGGTCAGCAAGACCCCAAGCCACCTAAATAGATGACACAACTAGTAGAGAAAAGACTAGAGGGACACAGGCTTCTCCCCAGTCTCTGAAAATAACTCCAAAGGACATTTAACTGATGAAGTGGGATTCCCCTCTGTATGCTGTGATTACCATTCATTAGTAAAGGAACTGCTTTGGGCCTATAGCAGAGCTATAGGGGAACAGAGCTAGGTGTGGAAAACTAAACTGAGTGCTGGGAGAACGAAGGTGGAGTCAGAGAGATGCCTTGCAGACACCAGAGGGGGAAAGACGTGAGCTTCCAGGTGTAACCTTGCCAGTAGGTCAAAAGCCTCATGGTAAAATATAAACTAATAGAAATGGGTTAATTTAAGATATAAGTTAGCCAGAAACACACTTAAGCTATTGGCCAAACAGTATTGCAAATAATAAAGTTTCTGTGTGAGTTATTTAGGTTCTGGGCAGTGGGGAATGAACAAGGGGCCTTTCATAACAAACAGATCTTGACAGTTAAATACAAAGGAGTTAAAGTTTGGTTACTTATTAGGTTTTAAGTAGGGAAACAGGGAAGTACAGCTAAAGAATAGAATGATGGGCCATATCAGACAAAAAGAGCTAGACCAAGCTTTTAAAAGGGACAAACACCGAGGAAGGCCTCACAGATCTCCCCACTGGCATGCCAGTTAGGGGTGGTGTGGGAGGTTCTTCTGTCTATGTGTTGATTTTATTGGTTAATGAATAAAGAAAACTGGCTTGGCCTATAGCATGGGAGGAAGAAGGCAGAGTCAGAGAGAAGCCATGGATCTGCTGCCTGAAATAGACACTGGGAACTTTAGTTGGTAAGCCACAGCCACGTGGCAATACACAGATTAATGGAGATGGGTTAAATTCATATATAAGAGTTAGCCAATAAGAAGCTAGAGCTAATGGGCCAAGCAGCGATTTAATTAATACAGTTTCTGTGTGATTATTTTAGATCTAAGCTAGCCGGGTGGCTGGGAAAAAACTAGCACCCTCCTACTACAACATAGGAGAATCAAAACTACCCCAGCTATAATAAAATTAAGGGATTCTCATACTTTTCCTAACCACAAACAAATGTTGTCTGCACACTCCTGGGAATTCCTCAACTGTCTCTGTTCCCTTTACAGTAAAATCAGATTGAGACTGTGCCAGGCACCCCATCCTTGTTGGTGAACAGCTTTACCATTTGAATTTCATGGTGGAGATGGGTTGTGTCTATTACGACTTTGGTAACGATCCCATTAGTCTTTAGACCTTGTGTGTTTAACTACTGTCTTGACTCTCCTCTCCTCTGCCTTCAGATGATCCCGTGACAATTTAGTCTCATTTGTCTGGGTTCTCTTCATAGTACTCCATGTCCTGAAAGCCAGCAAGAATGGAGATCCTAAATGCTTCTACGTCCCAGTTTAGCCAGAAGTAGCCAGACTGATCCTATGCCTATCTTCTAAGTGATTTTAAGGTTTCAGCTCCAGAGAGGAAAACACTAAAGAGCTAGATGGGTGTTATCAGTCTTTGAGAGAATTGTTAATAAAACCCTCCCTCATAACCAGTTATGTCCCTATTTAGTATTTCAAATATTACATGAGAGAAAAGAGGGTAGCATTTCAGGATATTTATTTACACTCTGTGAAGATGTGTCTATGTTGTGCCTCACCTGGCTAAGGCACTTGAGTGGTTTAATAAGAGTTGAATGGCCAATAGCTAGGTGGGATTTCCGGACTGAGGGAGGAACTCAGGGTGATTCTAGGTATGCAGGAGACACTAGCAAGACAGGGAGCAAATCAGACATACAAAATATAAGAGATGTAAAAAGCCACATAGCAGAATGTAGATTAATAGAAGCAGGTTAACTAAGAACTAGTTGGAAATAAACCTAAGTTAGTTAAAGACCAAGCTTTCATAATTAATAATAAGTCTCAGTGTCATTATTTGGGGGCTGGTGTCCCATAAGAAAGTCCAACTACAAGGTAGAGGTATGTAGGTTTTGTGGAAGCCCCTTAAGGGAAAGCTCTTTCCTTCTGGCCAAAAGACTGGAATCTGATTTCTCTCTCCAGCCTTGGGAGGAGCCATGACATTCTAGAGTCTGTACCCAAAGCATAAGATTACAAACACAAATGATTGTCTCCACCCTTTGGAGTTAATCCAACTGGGCCTCTCGATATCTGCCAGGAGACCAACCCTCAGCGAGTATACCTGAAAACAAGCCAAGTAGTTGGACGGATTATCTCCCTAGTGAGAGAATGTATTTATCTAGCCCAAGGAGTTCCTCCCACCATGCAATGACTTACAGATTTCTCGGCTAATCAAACTGCTTTTGTGAATTCTAACTCAAAAAGTATAGTCTTTCCCTTTTCATGTTTTCTAAACAATGTTTTCGGAGTCAGTCCCGGCCCTCTTCTCTTACCATGTGGATCTATGGCAATCAGGTCATCATACTTGGCAACAAAAGCCTTTACTGCTGCATCAGCTCACTGGCCCTCCTTCCCACTTTTCTACTTCTTCTTTTGATCCTGTCCCGACCCCAAGCAAGCTTGTCTTGACACTTGGGGCATTCCTCACCCCTTTGCCAAAGACTTCTTCTCCTACCCATGCTTGCTGACCTCCACTGCTGAACCTGCTGGATGCTGGACACTAACTCAAAAGGCATGACCTCATCACTTCTCCATCTCCCTCCTCAAGAAGTTGCTAACTTACGCTTTGTCTGCCTGTTGATACTTTTTTGTTCAAATTCTAATGAAATGGTTCTTGAGTTTCAAAAACAAAGGAACAAAATTAACTCGATTAACTAACTGAAGGACCAGAGAAACCTGTGACTAAATGAAAACTTGATTCTAGTCTGTTGGGGTAGCCTGACTTCCCCTTCACCTACCCATTTTGTGACCAGGATCTTTCAATGATCTCAGTGTCCCGCCCTCAATAGCCACAGCCCTGACTGCTGCTTCTTTCCTTCCAACTGTTGATGCCTCTAGTCAAGCAATTTTGATACCACCATGCTGCTCCTCACTACTGCCCTTTTCTCTTGTCTTTCCTGTCTTCTACATCCTCCATAAGAATGCATTCTCCTTTCCCTTGGGTTTTCTCACCCTGAAGACCTCTGCCCTGAAGAAACACAACACTGCCTACTTACCTTGTTTCAGGAGCGGCCTGCTGTGAGGGAAAGCAGCCCACCATTTGCTCACAGAAAGGCTGTGATTGAAAATCTCAAGCAGGCCTCAGCAATGCCTAGAAATCCCAGGGGACTTCCCTGCTCCCTCCAAAGGACCAGCTGCTTCTGACCTTCCTTCTTTTTAACATTCCGACCTCTTTCCCCATACTTTTTAAATAGCTGACAGCTTGATCTCTTATTGATCAAGAAAACAGCATTTTCACCTTTGGATTTATGACTATTACCAAACTGTCCACGCATCCTTGCCTCTCAGTAGATGGAGGGAGAGTCCTTGCCCCACCTAAGGTTGACAGTATTTTTTTCCTCAGAATCTTATTCATGACTTTGTTCCAGCAAGTGTCTTCTCAAGCTTCCTTACATCGTGAATTTCTCTTTGTCAATGTCACCACTTAGTGGAGACACATGACAGATATCTCTAATCTCATGAAAACACAAATGCTTCGTAGACCTTACGGACTCTGGCTACCAAGACATTTTAAGTCATCTCACTCTGAGGAGGACCTATAGTCAGTGTTGTTTATTCTTTCCCTGACTTTCTTCACTACTTCTTCCTTTGCCCCTTCTCACTAACCTCCCGCTCTCCCTTTTCAGTCTGTTTTGTTGTTTTTGTCCCATACCCGTAACCCCCACATTTAAGGTAGAAGCAGAAGGATCAGGTTCAAGGTCATCACAAACTGTATAGCACCCTGGGTTTCAGGAGACTCCGTTTAAAGCAGTCAAGAGAAATAAAGACAGAACAAATGAGAGTGCCATGGGGCACCTGCCCCTTACAACCTAGATGTGTGCCATATTCACTCTTCCAACTCGGGTTTCCTACCCCAACCCCCGTCCTATTTCTCTGTCTTGAGTTCTACACAACTTAATACCCAGTCTCTGCCCTTCTGTCAGGCTTTATAGAGCTGCTCTCATCTGATGTTCTTGACAATGTCCATGATGGCCTTGAAGTCAAGCCAACTTCCTTTTGGCTCTCCTTAACATGTTGATGAATACTTTTAGGCAGGGCTTACAGTAGGTTTTGACAAGATGATGAAAACTTTGGTTTTTCACCTGCTCAGTTAGAATAAAGATGTCCTCTGGGGCAGAGACCATTTCTTATTCTTTTAAAACTGTTTA
>JAQHUG010000002.1:17250931-17267022 GCA_028555095.1 Dicrostonyx torquatus
GTCATTGGAGATCTGACCATGCGGTCTTGACCCTGGGGACCCATTACCAGGTACTCCAACAGGGGCTGTATTTCTTTATTCGTTTAAGCACACCCACACATTGCTCTGTCCACTCTGCAGTAACATTCTATTTTCTCCGTGTTTATCATCCTTCTTGATGAAACTTGCACATGTATGTGTTAGCTGTTCATCCTCAATAGAACAGGCAAGGCAACAATACAAATGGTGATAATTATCTCAGGCATCTATTGGGTAACTGCTTCTCTGAAGGCTCTGAGCCCAGGTACTGCAGTCAACACAAAAATGCACAAGGCTTGCTTACTTTCCCTAGGGCTCCTAGTCTAGCAAGGAAGAGTTAGCCATAGACACAGATAACTAATTCTAATCAGAAAGAGGAAGCAGGGGATGTGAACAACATTCTGTGAGGTTAGCAGAGTTGCTCAGATAACTTCTGATGTGTGGGTGTGCGGTGTGGTGTACTTGCTTTCTGCACTGGGTTCACGGGGGGAGGGACTGTGCATAAAATGGCCCTGCAGTGGGAATAGTGGGAGCAAGCTGGAGCCCCAGGAAAGGGATGAACACTTTCTGGATCCATTCATTGGTCAATGTAAAAGACACAGCTGAGAGCTGGGGGAAGTAAGATCATCTAGTTCCAGATCCTGGAGGTCTTTGTTGCCAAGCCAATGGATTTGAATTTTTCCACTTGTATTAGCCTCTAAAGTCTGCTCTACCCAGGTTCGATGGTGAGGGCAATTTAAACAAGAGAAACATATTCTTCTTAGATCTAGGTGGCTCAAAGCCCAGGATCCAGACACTGACTGGGGCCAGACAAAGCCAAGGCTCTCACGAAGAATCCTCCATGGCCTCCTTCTGGCTTCTGGTGGCTCCAGGTGTTCTTTGGTGCCCACGACCTTTGCTTTCATTCACGTGACCTTCTTCTGTATGTGTATATCTGTGCTCTCTTCTTTTCTTATAAGGATGCCAGGCATGCAAGCTCAGGGCCCATTCTCATCTAAAATGAGCTCATCTTAATCAGTTAGACTATTAAGGGTCCTATTTCCATATAAGGTTCTGGAAGGACATGAACTTGAGGGTATGTTATTCAACCCACCATACCAATTAAGCAAGATCCCGAATGTACTAGTATCAATTTAAGAGGCTTCTCTTTTTTTTTTTTTTCTAATTTAGACCCCCCAGGGTCAGTGGACACTGACCCCGTCTGCCTGGAGCAAAGACTACCCTAGTAGCCTTGGTGCTCCCTGGGTCAGATCTGGGACATCTGTGGGACCCTGACACCAGGCTGTCCGGAGTCATAAGTCTCAAGCTTCACATCCTCACACCCTCTGTGGGGGTTAGAGCCTTCCCTCAGCCTCAGCCCTAACTGAGGGAATGCCAACTGGTAAGGTAATAATAAATAAGAAGGTAACGATAAAGCTCTTATCATAACAGTATGGCCCTAGAACTCCAGCTGGCTCTTTAAAAGAAGTTCTTTCCCTACTCCCCCTGCATCCAGCTGCCAGCTGCTGGGCAGGACACATGAGTAGGAGGTCTGTGTAGGAGCCAAAGCTCTGTGTCTTCCCACTCTACCGCATCTGCTTCTAGCGGCTTACTTTTGGAACAATATGTCTGTCAAATTAAGAGTGGGGAAGGAAGACTTTTATTTTGGTCGGCACTTCTCTAAATTTGCTCTTTGTTTTATAGACAACTAAATACGGTGGAAGAAAGGCCATTTGAAAGACACCTTTCGGGTATTCACTTAGGAATGTTTTTATGAACCTATTGAGCATTTCCTGTATGACAGAGACTATACTAGGAACCACATTTCATTATTCATTCTAAGCTTCCCTTGTAGGAAAACTGTAGCATGTTTATCTGCAAAATAAAACGCAGTTACTTCCGATCACCACTTACAGATGCAGGGATTAAACACAGCCACCATTAGTCAGCATCCACTAGTTAGTGTCACTTGTATTAACTGTATCTACCGCCAAGGATTGGGTCCTTGGAGCTTTTAGTGGAACATGAGAAACTTGGTTTAATTTTCGAGTTATTTGGTGTGTGTGTGTGTGTGTGTGTGTGTGTGTGTGTGTGTGTGTGTGTATGCTTGTGTGATTGTGTGTGTATATGTGTGTTGGGGGGCCACATGTACCATGGTACAGATGCAGAAGTCAGAGGGCAACATATTTTATTGTTTTCATTGAGCTATACATTTTTCTCTGCTTCCCTCCCTTCCTCCCCTCTCTCCTTCTACTCACTCCTGTGACCCCCATGCTCCCAGTTTACTCAGGAGATCTTGTCTTTCAGAGGACAGCTTTTAAGGGTTAGTTTCTCCACCTACCACCTGGGTTGCTGGGATTAGAGTCTGAAGAGGGGGAGTGGGCTCAGCAGTGAGCATTCTGACCTGCTGAGCTAGCTGGCCAGCCCTTTGATTTGTTTGTTTGTTAGCTTGTTTTTGATTTTTAAAACAAGTTCAGCAAGGTTCTGTGTAACTAAACGGCTTCTCAAACCTAAAGCAACCCCTCTGCTAAGGCTCCCCGGTGCTGGAAGTACAGGCGCACACCACCCCATCTGGCAGTCTGAATACCTTTTACCATCAAAGGATTGTCATATCTCTCAGGAAAAGATTAGAGATTTAGTTTCTTCAAAGATATGACAATCATCACAACACATCCTAGAGAAGAAGTTCTGGTTGCTAGGGACTGCACAGATAAGGGTACAAAGTGGGCTGGTGACAATTGTCTTTTTCTTTCCTCCTTGTTCTTTTTTTTTTTTTTCCTTAAACTTTTTGTCATTTAGAGAGAAAAAGGTTGGCAGATGTCTGGGCCTATGTCTGAGGTATCAGAAAAACATTCTAAAAAGGTTGTAGTCACCACGATGGAACCACTCCTGTTTGACTTCCAGATGGATCTACCTACCACACCAAGGCTATAGTTGGCTATCGTTTTGGAAAACAAGTACAAATTCATGTTCTAGAGAAACTTCTAAAGCAACTATGCAGGCTGAGTCAGGAAGATTACAGATGGCAAGTTCAATGTCAGCTGGGTTACTTAGTAAGCTTGAGGCCAACCTGCTGAGTCCCATACCCCAAAGGTTGCAGGAAAAAGCCCCTTTCCACCTTGACCACAAGAACGTGGTGGCGGTAGGATCGCTAGGTTTCCAATCTCCACAGCATCCCACGGGGAACCAGCTTCAAAAGGAAATCTTGGTTAAAACCTGACACATTTGGGACCTAGCTTTAGAAATATGAAAAAGGAAAGCAACGGCTCTGTAAACAAAAGTAAGAACTTCTTCCCAGTGTTTTATTTGTAGCATTATTTTCATATGTTCTATCCAAGGTTGAAGGGGGAAGAAAAAGCCAATTCTGTGCCCAAAATATATGGTGCATAAATAAGTTGGGGAAAAAAGGTGATTTTAACTGGGTGAGCACTCACCAGGGATGTTTCCACAATAGCAACAAAGGCACAAACACACATGCCTGGCTGTGCCTGAAAATTCACAAGTCTGTTGCTTCCACCATTTAGGAGAAGTAAATGTGTCAGCTTATTTAATTTTCCCAACTCTGGGTTTTCGTTTTTAAATAGACTTTAAGGAAATTTGCCAACTCATAGTCAGCCTCTAGGTTAGCTCTTCCTCTTTCTTTTTTTATATATATATCTAGCAGGACCTAAAATAGTGCCACTAAGAGAGTGGGCATGCTAATGACATAAGTTATTTATGTGCTCATATGTCATCGTAGTANTAAATAGACTTTAAGGAAATTTGCCAACTCATAGTCAGCCTCTAGGTTAGCTCTTCCTCTTTCTTTATATATATATATATATATATATATATATATATATATATCTAGCAGGACCTAAAATAGTGCCACTAAGAGAGTGGGCATGCTAATGACATAAGTTATTTATGTGCTCATATGTCATCGTAGTATTTTATATTGACTGATACAAAACTGTATGAGACCATCTCCAAAACATGTTAACTGTGTTATAAAAATTGAGAGTTTTTTGTTGTTGCTTGTTTGATACTGAACTAAATCGTAAGTTCAGCCATGAGTCTGAGCTTTTCTCATGAAACCTCAGTCCCACCTCTGGCAATTTAGGTGCCTGTTCTCAGAACTCCTGGAACCTTGGATTTTATATCTTCCTATTGGAACCCGAATAGGAGAAATGTTCCCTTTCCAATACATGGATTTATTGAAGACTGGGACTATCTAAACATTCATGGCTTTGGTAAGTGGTCCAAAGGCCACATCAAAGAAGCAGATGGCAAAGTTTGTGTGTCTGGGTGAGAGGCAGGACTTTTAGTTCTTTCTGGGCCACTGACACTAGGTTTTCTTCCTGGGAAACATAGAGCCTCCTCTTTGAGAGATAAGCACAATTAGTTTAACAATGTAGGCAAAAGTTGGAGGAACCATGGGGGACTGTGACAACTTCATCACTGTGGGTTTCCAACCCTTCACGACATTGTCACCGAGAGAGCCTTTTAAGAGACTGATTTAAGTTTGACCTGGTAGGACATACTTGTAATTTCAACTATTTGACAGACAGGAAGATATAGAGGTTGAGGCTAACCTGGGATATATCATAGGAGGCCAGCCTTGGCTAGACAATGAGACTGAATTCTTTTACTTTTTTAAAACAGGCCATAGAATCACACTTACCCACACTGCCAGCACTGGGAAGGCAAAAGTGGACTAATCCTCACCAATTCCAGACCAGTTTGAGTCCCAGGGCAGCCAAGATCACACAGAAACCATCTCTTCCTCCTCACCGGTAGCACCCAAACAACACTAATTAATTCACTTCCTTTCGAGCCTTCAATGTAGCCAAGGGTACTCAGGATAAAAGGCCAAAGTCCTTACTTATCAATGAGACCCCTAGTGAGGTAATCTCTCACCTCTGTCTAACTGTGGAGCGCACTCTCTCTTGTGGGTGCCATATCTATCCACAGTACCTCCTTTTTAGCTCCTCAAAACAGACCAGCTCCTTCCTGTCCTAGGGCCTTTGCCCCTGCTGTTGTTCCTGCCTGAATCACTGGAGTCTGGAGCCAGCCTCGCTGGTGCAGTCGGCTGTAGACTTTGTTTGGCTAGACCAGAGTTATCTAAATTTGAACTGAATGCCTAAAGGCCAGTAGATTCCCTCCAGTTGGCTCTGGACTGTCAAATCTCTTGCAGTGTTGCCTGCTGGATGAACACATTGGTGTTGCCTGTCTGATCCCTTAAGGGAATTTGGATTACAATCCCGAGACTAATCAATTCCTACTAATGAACTGGTGAGCTGAACAGATGTCACTTCCTGGAGGAAGTCCTCACACCCCAACTCTCCAATCCTCCCCACTCCATGCTGTCTCTTCACAGCACGGGGTACAACTGCAATTGCATAACTCACTGCATCACGTGGGATTGGATACCTGCATTGCTGGCTGGAAGGGACAATGCAAAAGGGCAGCGAATGCAGTTTACTCTCCTCTGTGATCTGGGGACCCTGCATACAGAAGGCATTCGGTGCTGGCATTGGTAGATGACAAAGCGTTCCAACACTTAACCTTGTAAATCGTTCTCTGAAGGCTCTAAATGAGGATTATAGGAAAATATTTTTCTAGGATCTTTAGAATCTACCCTTTCCAGTGGACACAGGGTGATGACAGAGTGTTTGAAGTTTGCAAACCACCGTTTTTGTACTGCTGAAGAGTCTCATAGGACAGAGGAACGGGTAAAGACACAGCCCTAGGCTCCCTATGCGTGTCGAACCCAGTTCTGTTCCCAGCCCTCCGTCTTTTGAAACAGGGCCTTACTTGGTAGCCTAGGGTGCTTTGGAATTCACTGTGCCACCCAGGCTGGTCTTGGATTCACAGCAATCCTCCTGTCCTAGTGCCCAAGCACTGGCATTATAGGAAGAAGCCACCACACCCTGCCTTTTCTCTCTTTCACACACATAGAGTCGGCTTTTAAACTAACTTATTGTAGCACAGTTTCCTCTGGCTGAAACCTGCCTGGCTTATTGATCACAGGATCGCTAGTTCCTAGCTTTGCACTTAGCTCTGAGTGTGTGTGATCAATAAATATTTTGTTGAATAATGTCTGTGTGCTGTTGCCTACTTGTAAATTAATGTATTTTCAGAGATAGACTCTAGGCAGCCCAGGATAGCCTCCACCTGCCTATGTAGCATAGGCTAGCCTTGAACTTCTGATCTTTCTTTCTCTATCTCCCAAGTACTAGGATTACAGGTGTGAGCCACAATTTCTGGCTCCCATTTATCTTTTAAAATTAGGTTTTAAAAAAGCGAATTAATCATATTTGCCTCATGTACTAAAATGCCTTGTCTCTTACCAGTTTTTTTAATAGTGTGCATATTCTTATCCTCTGAAGAATCATGCAATTGTTGATTTATTATTTTTCTTTAGCTATGCTACTTTTTGTTCATTAACAAATCTACTGTAGAAAAGAAGCAAAAGCAGTAAGAATATAATGAGATAAATCAACTTTGATTTGCTTAATTTCCTATTATATGTATTATTTATTCAACAACAACCATGTTTTAAAAATCTCTCATGTCTCTCAAATATTAGGTACTACATTACTTTTATCTTGAGTTTATTAAGGATTTACCATTAGAGATGGATTAGAAATAGCACATTGAATAGACAAGTTTTTTGAACAGCACTCTTTAATTTTTGAAGTAATTTTGAAAAATTATAGTTCCTCTTAAATCTTTTTAAGTTGCTATATTATCTTAAAATCAGAATATTAAAGAGTTGCAAAGAATCCAATTTCTACCATTTGTTACCAGGGATCAGAACAGTGGTATGGTGTTAAATGAAACAGTTTTCCTAAGAACCCTATCTAATGATCATTTATTAATACCCCCACTTCATTAAAATGTAATGAAAATTTCCTCTTTAAAAACCAGAACTGACAGAAAGCTGCTGACATCTTGTCACTCACCATCCTTGATGCAAGCAGCTGAGTCACTTAAGGGACGCCTTCTGCTTCGAGCATGCATTCACGGTCACAGGGTTTTCAGATTTCAAGAAGTTGGAGAAGTCACAAAGGAAACGTGGTGCACGTCTGTCCCAACCTCTTATTCTCCAGGAGAAACAGTGGAGGCCCAGGGAGGCCCGCACTTGCCTGAGTCATAATACGAGGTACAGAGTTCAGAGCCCTTGGTCAGCGTTTGGCTAGCTGGGAGCTCCAGATGTGGTGGTCTGCCGCTTCAGTCTCAGGACTTGGGGCACAGAGGCAGGTGGATCGTTATGAATTCCAGGCTAGAGGGTTCAAGGCCACCAACCAGGGCTATAGAGAGAGAACCCTGTCTAAAACAAAACAACAACCAGAAAAAGAGGTGGAGTGGAACAACCAACATTAACAACAAATAACGTATTTTACAGATGCCTGTCCCAAATGAGGAGCTTCTTTCCGCTTAGCTCTTGTAATTTTAGGGTTTTATTTTCCCCACAGCATCTATAAGACATTTTGTCTAAGGTTTTAGATTAGGTTTGTGTTTCTATTAAGGACAGAGTCACCATCTCTTTTTGAATTGTACAAATAGCTTCCATTTCACTGGAAAATGGAAATAAATTCAATTTCGTTTTATAACAATGAGATCTGGAAGGATTCATTTTCATCATCAAGCATTGTAGGTAATAGAGTTTGATGAATGGTGAAAGCTTTAACAGTAATGTGAGCTTGCTCTTTTGAGGTATTCAATACCAGTCTAATCCGGAAGCTAGAAGCTTTTAAGACCTTGTTTTAATAGCAAAATGATTTAATTCTGTGTAGTCCAATTATTTTCAATAATACGACTGCACTGGTGTGGTTGAAATTCAGTTTGGAAAGTTAAGTTTAGAAACAAGCCCAAGACCTGACAGGAATACTTCCTGGAGCGTTTGTGAAGCTCTGTGGAGAGAACCTGGGGAGGGGTGGACAGAGAGACAGGGAGGGGTAGCGAAGAGAAACTTTAGACATGGTTTAGTAACTGTCCCTGTTTATGACATAATTTCCTAACATTAGGAAAATAGCAAAAGGAAGTGATTTGCAGAACTGGGTACTGGTATTAATGGCCAAACTTCCCAGTTTTCATACAGTCTTTGTAAAGGACTGACTCTGCCATAAAGGATAACGGCCGTTAAAGGCTACTTCTGCAGGGGTTTTATGTCCCCCAAGGACAACTGGACTTAACACTTAGTACCCATGTCTACTGGGAATTAAATAAGATCACGCATGAATATCCAATGTGAAATCCAATTTCTACTGAGGGGTACTCACCTGAAGAAATAAAACCCAAGCTAGTACAAAATTAAACATATAGGCCGGGTGGTAGTGGTGCACGCCTTTAATCCCAGTACTAGGGAGGCAGAGGCAGGTGGATCTTTGTGAGTTCGAGACCAGCCTGGTCTACAAGAGCTAGTTCCAGTGCAGGCTCCAAAGCCACAGAGAAACCCTGTCTCGAAAAACCAAAAAAAAAAAAAAAAATTAAACATAGAGGTTAATTCACACTGCAACCTTTTACCATGGGATGATCAAATGTCAAAAAGAGAAGTGATTTTGAAAATCATTTTGTACAAAAGGCTGAACTAAAATGAGAGACTAACATCAAATACCGTAAACAGGAGGACACTTAAAAAGTATTTTTAAATTTCATTTTGTTTTTGCATTTATTTATTTGTATATGTATGTGTGTGTGCAGGTATGCATGTGTCTTTATGTGTGTGTGTATGTATGTGAGTATGTTTGTGTGTACATGTGCATGCATGCATGTAAATATATTTGTATGTGTGCACATATGCCTGTAAGTCTGTTCATGTATGTGTGTGCGTGTACATGGCATAGATGCAGAGGCTAGCGGAGAATTTTAAGGAGTGAGTTCCCTTTCTCCATGTGTGGGTCCTGGGGTCAAACTCAAGCAGTCAGCCTTAGTGGCAAGTGCCTTTACCCACTGAGCCACCACCCACTCAAGCCCAAGAATACCTTTTGCTTTTTTTCTTTAGTTTTTTGTTGATTGATTGAATTTTAAAAAATTAAGTAAACTCCTGCTTGTGCCTCCTCTGTAGCCTCTTCCAAATCCATCTTATCCAGCCTCCCCCTGCACACTCTTAATCCATTTATCTGTAAATCAACGCAGAGTTTCCACGTTTATGTCAAACAAAATTCTAGGGTTATCTTCTCCTGATTTGTGTCTGATGAAAGCACTCAACTAAACCTGAGAACAAAGAGTTTTTCTGCTTTAGCTTTCCACACCCAAAACCCACGTGAATGCGGGGAGCTTCAATGTTACTGCTCTGTCATCAAAAGGCTCCCAATCATAAACGGGCCAACGCCCCTGGAAATCCTTAAAGCAAGATGTGTAAGTCTGTGTTCTTGCTTGGTACAGCGCAACCTTCTCAGAGCCTGAGCTTGAAGGAGCCAGGGCTGGGAAAGCCAGTTCCGCGATAATTGGAGTTCATGTAAAAACCCAACAAAATCATGCTCGCGTGCCACCTTCAAATCGTATTAATTTCATGCACTGAGCGACACTGTAAAAACCCGGGGGCCTGGTGAGGCGCTTCAGGGAATAGAAACACTTGGCATCCACACCAAGGGCTTGAGTTCGACCTCCAGAACGCACGTGGAAGAAGGGGAGAGCCAGAAAGAAGCCATTCCTGGAAGGTGTTCTCAGACCTCCAACCACAGACACAAATTCCCAGAAAGTGATAATAATAAAAAAAATAAATAAGTGTGATAAAAATTCTGTAATGACACTGTCTGTCCAAAGGCTAACCCCTAGTGCAGGGCTGTGATGCTGAACTGGGCCACCGCCCTCTGCCTAAGTGATTTTACCAAGGCCGGTTATTAAATTTCCGTAAGTGTTGCAGCCCAGTTGCCTAACAACTGTGACTGAAAATTAAATTATATAATAATAAACTTTGAATTATATTAAAGAAAGGCAATACATTTCTCAAACTTTACCACAACACTTTACTATCTGTGTACTTGAAATTGCTCATGTCTATTGCCTTGATCCTAGGACTGCTAAATACAATCTCAAAAGCCCAGTTAAATTAGAATTTCAGATAGCAAATGATATTCTAATGCAATTATGTTCAAAATATTGTGTTGAAAACTTTTACTAAAAATTTGAGGGTTTTGTTTGTTTTATTTTATTTTAATTATTTTTGGAGACAGGATTTCTCCGTGTAACCCTGGCTATCCTAGAACTTACCCTGTAGACCAGACTGGCCTCAAATTTATAGAAATTCACCTGCCTCTGCTTTCTGAGTGCTAGGATTAAATGCATGTGCCACCACTGCATGACCAAAAAAGAAAAAGAAATTGTCATTTATCTAAAATCTTATGTAGCTGCATTTGTACTTGTGAAAACTTATCCTGCACTTTCGTTTGCGAAATCTTGAAGATTCTACATGGAAAAAATGCTATATAAACATATATTACCACATATCTTTCCCCAGCCCTGCACTCAGGGAAGTTACCCTGATTATTTTAAATCAGTCATAGCAGGTACATCTGTCCCAGAGAAATGAATACATGCTACAAAGCAGGGCTCTCGTTAGGCATTTATGTGAGCATTGTCATGTTAATTATTTTCACAGTGTTAAATACACCTTCAATCTAGATGCTTATAATGGATTACTTGCTTATCTGGTTATTACAATAAACCAGTTTATCTATATGCTCTGATTATATTCTATATACATTCTCTACACCCTTATCAACATGCAATATTATTTGCAAGAAATTTCAAATGGCCTTTAATACTGTAGATTTTGGTTGTTTTGTTTTTTCTTTTCTTTCATTCCTATTATCACCTATCTATATATCTATCTATGCAAATGTTCTTGTGTTATCTCTCTCTCTCTCTCTCTCTCTCTCTCTCTCTCTATCCATTCATCTCTCTATCATTTGTTTTTGAGGCAGGATCTCATCATGTAGCCCCAGCTGACCTGGAACTCAGAAGCTGGCTCAGAACTCAGGGTTTTCCTACCTCTGTCCCCAAGTGATAGGATTGCATATGTGTCCCCCATGCCACAGCAGCCCCCATGTACAGTCCCTGTACAATGGCCCAGAGAGATGTCCAATTCTGCCAGCGTCTTTGGCATATGCATGAACATGTATATGTGTGTGGAGCTTGCTGAGGTTAGATTAGTATGGAGAGCCACGGGAGAAGATTAACCTTGGTCTCAGAAGTCCTATGAAGAGGATGTGTAAGAACAGCTATGTTTTCTCTGTGAACCCTCAGCTCTCCTAGCTCACAGCAGCTACTGGGACCACATGTTTTAGAGGATACAGGAAGCGGAACACAGATATTTACAGGCCAATTATTTCAGATGTTTTTACTCTTTCCCTGTTTCAAATTAAATGTGTGAAATCAGAGAGGAGATCAATTAATCATGGTTGCGGCTAGGCCCTGGGAAATCGAGGCCAGTGACCTCGGGTGGGCTGATGAATGAATCTGATCCCAGGGAAGGCAGGCAATGTCAGGTTTCCGGCCGCTTTGCTTTAATCATTTATGAGTACCCTGTTATTCATAGAGAAAGATGTGGTACTAGAGGCTCCACATTCAAGTTCATCAATATTACACAAGAAATGTAGCTGTTCCCAGAACAGCACTTGGTCAGCACCTAAAAACTGGGAAAGTCAAGACTACAGGCCCCGTAATATGCAACAAACCCAGAAAGGTTGCCTGGAAGCACTGGCCTTGCCGTTTTCACCTAAACCTCGTTTGAGACAAATTTATAATCCCGTCGGCTCATTGTCTTCTGCTTCTCCTTCCGCCTATATTTCAAAAACCACAAACGTTCTCCTTTAAAGGAATAAGGGGTTGTCTTCTTCACAGAGATTTAAGCTAAAAACCTACACTCGCTTCTATATACATCTTGTTTACAGTTGGACTTCTACAGTCCAAGTCAGTTTGCTTTTGAGGAATGCAGGAGGTGAGTTGTAAATACTATGGTGTCTTCCTGCAGGAATGCCAATTTCAGGTATATATTTATATTTCCTCTACCCATATAACCATTTGGTTCCCAGTTTGTCTGGATGCTGTCCAAATGAATTTTGATGATGTGAAGAGAAAAAAACAAAACAAAACAAAACAAAACAGTTATTGACTCTTTGAATATGCTGGGATTATAGTGATGAGCCACAGCATCCAGCTTATATTTATTTTTCTATTTTAAAGATTTATTTGATTTTTTGTGTATCTCTGAGTGTCTGCATGTGTGTTTATGCACTGTGTGTATACCTAGTGCCCCAGAAAGCTAGAAAAGAATCTTCGACTCTCACAAGTTCTTGTGAGCCTCTATACGGGTGCTGGGAATTGCACCTTGGTCTTCTGCAAGAGCCATCTTGACCATCTTACCTGCTGAGCCATCTCTTGGAACTCAATTCATATTTTTAAATTGTGGGTCATTATACTTTGTTTAAATCATCACACCCCATATGTGTGGGCTCTGACATCCGCCAGCCTGGCACGGCCATGGTTTGAATACTTTGCTAGCTAGAAAGCTAGCAATTTAGAAAGACAAAAGGTACAGGCTCGGCTCCAGCCTTCCTTTTCACATGTAGATTGCCCAGGAAGAAATGGCTGGCTCCAAAGCTGGTGAAATATTCAGGTGTGTGACTGAGAATATGGGGTCCCCGGAAAAGGAATGTGAATAGAAAATTCCTGAGGGTGGAGGAGCATTTTTCAGAAGGCATTCAGAGCTTGGGGGGGGGGAGAAGAAATAAACGCAAGGTCATGCTGTAAAGGACAGAAGTCCTGAGCTGCCTTTGAACGATGATGGTGTAAGAGTCTGTTTCTTCCACGTGCCTCCGAGAACACATTTAGGGAAAAGCACCAGTTTCTATGTTGGGGCGACGGTCCCTGACACATATGCTAGCATTCTTCCCTGTCCTTCACTGCTGTTTTTTTCCCAGAGTGCCTGGCGTCCTGTCGGGCACACGTATTTTCAGTAGCTCAGAAATATGTCAGGAGTACGTGAGTACGTGAACATGAGCACGCACCATGCAAAGGCAACTTAGCTTCAAAACACAGGAGTAGATCGGGCTGACCTTGGATGGGCACAGGAAGTGGAGTGTGTCCGGGTCCATCTGCTTCGTCCACCTGCCTCCCTGCCTTTGGAGATGCTGTGCAGCACTGTCTGCCCCTTTACTACTCTTTTCTTACCATCAACGTGAAATGTCTAAACTGAAGGATGCTTCTGGGCCTTCCCAGCCCCTAAACTCTACCACATATAGTAGTGATTCTAACACATGAGCAAAACAGCAGGCTCATCTCGTCTTGCCTTTGCAAGAGGAACACACGGAACTGTCATCCCTAGGTCTTTACCCTGCTAGGGTGGTGGCGACAATGCAGTGCCACACAGTGACAGGTGTCCCCAGATGACAGCGTGGTTAACCACATGGGTAGAATTTTTTTTTTCTAATTACTGAGCCAAAACACAAACAGACAAAAATCCTTGGTAACTGCTGTGAGCTGAATGAGCTATGCGAGTTGGATCCTGGAGAAGACAGAAATATCAAGTGTCTGGTTGCTGGTCTTTAATTATACATGCAGACCTATAGGCTGTGTGTGTGTGTGTGTGTGTGTGTGTGCTTAATAGACAATTTGTGTTTAATAGGCACTTAAAGAAGGCTCAGGTGAGTGGGACAGCAGAAAGTTTTACAGAATCTGTTCTTGTTTTGTTTCTCTAAAGCCCAGTTAACTGTCATTGGAGTGTTATTTGAAAATTATTACACAGGGACAGAAACGGCAGGTCAGGCCCTTTAATTTATGTCAGTGGTCTGGGTCTTTGCACTCAGAAGAGGAAAGAGAATCCACTGATGGATTCTCTTTGTCCACGGGCTCAGGCTCTGCTGTTTATCTTCTTGCAGCTAAGCGTGTTTTCAGTCGTTTACTATTGGATTGGATTTTGATTCTCCCTTTTCCCTCACGTTTTAAGCTTTGGATTGGTACTTCAATATTGCAGTTTTTAGTTATACACTGACTACATAGGAAACATATTTCCTATGTGAATAAGCAGGTGAGTATTTCCAAGTATTTATCTTCAAAACCAGCCTTGCTACTAATAGATGATGCAAACATGAAATAGTCAATTGAGGTGATGCCCAGATTAATTGTTGCTTAAAAAGTATCTGGAAGTATCTGGCAAGGTGACTTTAAGCTCAACATTTAAAAACAGTGTATTTACATATTTTATAGGCTAGTGTTTTTCAACTCTCTTTAACCATATCTACATAAAGAAGCACGTTTCTCTATGTAATTCATGTTCTGTAGCTCTGAAAAAGAGTTTTCCTGAATAAAATTATTTTTTCTTGCAGTGAATGAAAAATTCATTTTATTTAAAAAAGTATTAGCTATCACAGGGTATAGTGGCACACTCCTGTAATAATACCAGCACTTAGGACTAAGGGACCGGAAGATCAAAAGGCCAGCCTGAGCTACATAGTAAGCTCCAGGTCACTTTGGGTGATAGAATGAGGCCCTATGTCATATAACAGAAATGAAGGCTGCCATTCACTGAATTGATTCAATACCCACTAATAAGTGATGACATATAGTTTGAAAAGTTCTGTTTGACGTCAGTAAAATCTACCAAACACATATGTGTGTGGATGTGTTCCCATTCACAAATGGTTATTTGGTTTTGAAGTAGATGTGATGATGGAACAACTCTATCAAATTCCCCCTTTAAAATTAGCAGGAGTACTGACCATTGACCGATCGGTCAATGAGGGCCGAGTCCAAGAGCCACTGCTACCTCCAAGGACACCATCTTCTTCTTTACTAACAGCGACTTTCTCAAGGCTCCAGGGTTTAGACTGAGGGAGTGTGAAACAGATCTTATCTGAGGGATGAGGAGTCCCCTCCTCTTCACATGGGTTCCCCAACAGTGGACTCCAGGGGCTGAAACAAAGTAGGGAAGAGCCTTGTGGGGAAGAACATAGCTTTCTTGTCACCAGCTAGATGACTTCAGACAGTGGGCTGAGAGGACAGTGCCTCATCCCTCAGTCCCTTGGCTGTCTGACAGCTGAGTATCACATTGAAGGCTTAATGACAAACTCATCCATTACTGCTTATTGTTTTCCTAGAGTAACCTCAGTCATGCCAGAGATGATGATGTTCAGCCACAGGCGGCATTCCCGCTTCATCTCCAGCATGTATGTGATGCGACCATTTTCCCTGGCAGGTAGTAAAATCATGTAACTGTAGCTCTGCATGTGTGTTCCTCCCATGCTTGGCCTACAACCCTTGAACTTTTCCCATACGTGCTGTTGACCGAACAGAAAGAACTCTAGTAACTTTGAGAAAGGAGACTCTCCCACCATCCATACTGTGCTATGATATGAGAATGGAGTATTCTCTCTGTCTCTCTTTCCATGTCTCTTTGAGATGGGTTCTCATTATATAACTCTAACTGGCCCAGAGCTAATTATGTAAATGAAACTGGTCTCTAATTCACATAAACCATCAGCTTGTGTGCCCTGAAATTAAAGGTATGTGCCACCACATCCAGCAGAATTCTTTTTTTTAACTTAAAAAATTTTTTTGAGAGGTATTTTCTCAGCCATGTTCATTGCTGTTCTATTCATAATCGTTAGGAAATGGAAACAACCTAGTCATCCCTCAGCACATTAATGGGTAATGAAAATGTGGTGCCTTTGCACAAAGGAATTCTATCCAGCTGCAAAGGAAAATGAAATGAAATTTTCAGGGAAATGGATGGAGCCAGAAAATATTAACCTGAGTGAGCTAACACAGACCCAGAAAGACTGATTTCACATGCTTTCTCTTATTTGTGGATCCCAATTCCAAATTTTTAGATGTGAGAATACAACTTGGGGCACCTGTAGAAGCCAGGAAAGCAGAAAGGGAACATGAGAGGAAAACAGGGAATAAAGATCTCTAGAGAGGAAAATAGTAGGAAACAGGAGCTATGAGGGGGAAAGGAAAACTGTGTGTCGGGGGAACCCAATGGGGGATCAGAGAGGAAGGATGATGCAGAGGGTGGCAGAGGAAGGAGAGATAAACAAGACTAAGGACATTTGAAAAAGTGATTTTATTTTTATTCCATTAGATCACTTAAAAATACTACATAT
>JAQHUG010000002.1:17268766-17280818 GCA_028555095.1 Dicrostonyx torquatus
CTCCCTCTCACAGGACTGACTCTCATAGTACTAGAGGATGCTATGCAAGCTGCCCCATCTATAGTCTTTTCCATCCTTGAGAAGATGCTGGGCCATCACCATGGATGCTAGTTGCATCCCATGCAGGTGGATTGACAAAGCCCTGTGTCACAAGGCTATTTTCTGAAAAGATAGTGAAGTTATATAGACACAGGAGCTATGTTTTCCACGTTTCTGCTATGTGTGCAGATTATATAAACAGTGACTAAAAGCACCCGAAGTCTGAGTGCTGATCCTCACCTTGGCTTAATAGTGAACCTGAATCCAGACTCTACAGGACGCTGGTGAGCTAGGCACTCACCTCTAACTGTAATTTAACAGCAGAGTTACTTTTATTTTATATTTGTGTGTGTGTTGTTTTTGCTGTTGCTGTTTTTTTTATTGTTTTGTTTTGTTTTTTAAGATAGGATTTCTCTATGTAGCCTAACTGCCCTGGGACATAATCTATAGACCAGGCTGGCCTTAGACTCAAGGAGATCAGCCTACTTCTGTCTCCCAAGTGTTAGGATTAAAAGTGTGTGCCACCATTGCCCAGCCTATTTAGTATATTTTAATTCCAAAATTAATTAGTTGATTTTAAAAATATATTTATTTTATTTTATGCAAATAAGAGTTTGTCCTGCATGTATGTATATGCACCATGTTCATGCCTGGTACCCATGTTGGTCAGAAGACTTCAGGTCTCTTGGAACTGGAGGCATTGTGTAGAATAGAACCTGGGTCTTCTGGAAGATCAGTCAGTGCTCTTAACTGCTGAGCCATATCTCCAGCTCCTCCAACAGAAAAAAAAAATCACATTTGACTCCATCCTCTGCTGAAGGAATTCCTACAGCCAGTAGCCTTTAAGTTACCCACCCACTTGGGCGTGGCCTTTTATACTATATATACTGATATAAAGCGCATGGTGGTTGCCCTCTCTTCCAGTTGTGAGATTCGGTTGCTGTTCCCCATTCAAGCAGAGGACTGTGATCTGTGCGTCTACCCCTAAATAAATAACCCTTTATTATACTCAATTCTGAGCTAGTGTGGGGTATTTTTTTTTAGTGCCCGTCTTCAATCCTCCCCTAGCCAGCTGCATCTGGCCTATAGATTTGATTGGTTTGGTTCTAACAGTGTTTGAACAACAAGCACCAAAAATTGGGTTTGTTGATGAGAGAGATTGCCTATAAAAATCTGGATTTCTGATATCCAGCAGATCTGTTGGCCCAGGGAATCATTCTCAGAAGGGAGGATGTCTGGCTACTGCCCTGTTTAGATGAGTCAGGAACTGATAGGGACACTGTCCCCAACTGACCATCTTCTCTCATGTGACATTGCTGATCTATCTGTGCTTTTACATTTGTACTTGGTACATGGAGATGGGGTTAATTCAAGTATTTTTGTTGTGATTACTATAAAGAAAATGAGTCTGATACATACTACTATGTTATTTGAATATTTGCCTTTTACCTTGTCTTTTTACACATACCTTCTATCCAATGAACTCAAAACTAAGCAAACATTAAACCTTCTGACCCTTCTTACCAGGCAGCAACAATATGGGGGAAGTATATAGCTGGAAGAGATTGGCCTCAAAGGTCACCTTGCAAAATCAAGAATCTCTGTGGTCTTTTGATGAAGGCTGAGCCAGGGAGAATGGAAAGAGGAGCCAATGAGAGCAGAGCCTATACTTTCAGAGCACAGGTATTTGCAAGGGACCTGCCTGCACCTAGACACCAGACAAGTCTTTTCCAAGAAGACATGGCTTTGAGATGAACCCTGAAGGATAGGCAGCAGCTTAGCTGATGAACTGTGGACCCTTAGAGGTCAGCAAGGGCAAAACGAGCAAAAGTTTGGAGGCATTGAAAACAGTACTGTGGAGTTAGGGGAGATGAAAACTCATCAGAAACATCTCTTCTTGACATATGTATCTTGGAATATCGGAACTTTTAGACAAGATACATAGTCCTTAAAGTCACTCGAAGAGTGGTCCAGAGCCGGTGGGTGGCCCAGTTGGTAAAATGACCTTGCCACTAAGCCAGCTGATCTCTGGAACACACATAGTGGTGAAGAGAGAATTGACTCCATCAGTTGTCCTCTGACCTCCACATGGGCATTGTGGCACTTGTGCACATGTATACACACAAAGACCCAAATAAATAATTAAGTAAATGTCAAAAAAGAATGGCCCATGGACCACCAACGTCACTGTCACATCGGGATCTTGTTAGAAATACAGAATCTGGGTGCGGGGATGTGGTTCAGTTGATGGATGCCTGGTTAGCATCTCAGTGAAGCCCCAGGCTCCATCTGCTAGCTAGCACCACATATACAAAGCACAGAAACACACATTCACAATCTTAGCACTATGGAAGTGGAGACAGGGACTTCAGAAATTTAAGCTCATCCTCAGTTACTTAGTGAGTTTAAGAACAGCTTGACATGCATGGGAGTCTGTCTATAAAATAGTAATAAAGAAATTAAAAAAAGAAATACAGAATCATGGGAGTTTGGGGCAAAACTCAGTGATGCAGAGTTAGAGACTCTGGGTTCCAGTGCAGAGCACAACAAGAGAGAGAGAGAGACCAAACCCTGCTCCAGCACACCAGGGGTTCACAGATGCAATGAACACTGGGAAGTATGGCTTCTGCCAATAGTGAGGCTGTGGCCAGTTAACACAAAATCAATTACTTCCTTGCTATTTACTTACATAAATGAGACCACATAGATATGAGGCTAGAGATTAATGAAAGTAATTCTCGATATGTATATGATTAACATTAATTGTTAATTTGACAAAGTTAGAATCTCCTAGGTGATGACCAATTGGCATGTTTGTGGGGGATTACCATTTGATGTTGGAAAGCTTCATTGTAGGTGGGACCATTTCCTGGGTTCCTAGACTGTGTAAAATGGAGAAAGCCAGCAACGTATGCATCCATCCCTCTCAGTTTTCTGATTGCAGAACTGATATGATTTGCCGCTTTAACCTCCTTCCGCATTGACTTTCCTGCCCTGAAGGACTGTACCTTGAGAGGTGAGAATGAATAACCTTCTCCTCCCTTAGGTTGCTTTCTCTGAAGTATTCCGTCAGAGCAAAAGGAAAGAAAACGAGTGTGTCGAGATGGGTGGCCCATCATTAATCATTGAATTACTATCGTTTGATTTTCTAGACTAAATTCTTGTTTTTATAAATAAACTGAGACTTGGTTTGCCTTTAATGGAAACTCTTAGGTCAGAGCTGGAGAGCTGACTCAGCGGGTTAAGTGGACTTGTTGGACAAGTGCAAGGACCTGAGTTCAAATCACTGCATCCATGTAAAAAGCTGGCTTTGACTGTGCATGTGCCTATAACTCCAGTGCTTGGGGGAAAAAGTAGCTGCAGGTTCAGTAGCAGACCCTGTCTCAAATGTGGAGGGTGGAGAGGGATCTAGCACTATACTCTTCTGGCTTGAGTTAGTGCATGCGTCAGCACATACGTGTGTGCGAATAACAAACACACATTCATGTACAAATGTTTCAATCATGTGAGCAGTAACTATAGTAAGAATCAATTAGAAATAGTCTTTCCCCCAAAACGGAGCTTGCTCTGGCCCTTTAAACTCACAAACTAATAAAAATACTGATATCAAGTTAACCATCACATTGACCGGTATATTTAATTTGCATTTTATGGCAGTAAGCAACATAAGACTTTATTTTTTATACCGTGACATAGGAAAGTGATAGATGGATATGGTCAAGACAGAGGTATAATTATTGAATGCTTACTGTTTGCTTCTGTGTTCATACATCCTGAAAACTGGGCAGCCTGAATTTATTTCATTTTATATTTTGCACTGCTCTTTTGGTGTGGCATGCAAAGAATTGGGTTCCGTCATGGCCTCGTCATCCATATGTGTCATTATGCCTTGTTCTTAATCGTTTTCCTCTCATTGCCCTCTCTCCTGTCCCAGCCCCTCTTCCAGCTGCCTCCAGTTCTTCTCCAAGTTAGTCCCCTTTCTTTAGATAGCCATGGCCTTCCCTGCATCTCCACAAGATCTCTTTCTCCCTCTCATGCTTCCTTCCCTTTCATTCACACACACTTATAAAACATATTTATGATATACACACATATTTATATGCATATACATAACTTTAACTTTAGGATCCACCTAACAGGGATTATTTGTCTTTCTGAGTCTAACTTATTTGGCTTAGTTTGATGATTTCCAGTTACAGTTATTTTTCAGCAATGTCTGGACTTCATTTTTCTTCATGGCCAGCAGTCTGAGTTTAGAAACAAACCAGAGGGCACTCATACCGAGTTGCTTAAGTAAGGGTCGCACATATAGTTTGAATTGTTCCCACACGCTCATGCTGTTTCGGGCAGGACCTCAGTGGCAGAAGTAGGTCACCAGGAGTGGGCTTTTAAAGGTCATTCCTGGACCCTGGTTCCTGTTTCTCTCTGCTTCCTGCTCTGTGATGACAGGAACAGTCTCTGTCACATTCCAGATACCACAAGGTCTTTTCCATGATGGGCAAAACATTCTGAAACCTTAAGCAAATTGTTCCTTTCTTACACTGTTGCCAGGTGTTTGGGTCATAGTGACAAAAAGTTACAAATCCAGTGACTCTGAATGCAATCCCATATTGTTTTCTCTTCCTGACAGATACATGGGCTGAGAGACTATTGTTCCTTTACAAATTGGGTAGGTTTTCTTTGGTCTCAGATCTACTTTATTTAAAATTTATTATTTGGAACCACTGGCTATATTTGTAGTGTTTTTGTTGTATGAAGTCAGGTTCTTTTGAGTTATGTAGGAAATATGAAAGAACACAGTAAAGCCAAAGCCATTCATGATGCAACCACTGCAGAATTCTACTACTCTGAGACATCACTTTTCATATCAGTTTCCCCACGTGGCACTTGGTAATATATAAAACAAAATAAATAAATAATGATATGGATTCTTTTTTCTCCTTCCTTCCTTTTTTTTTTTGTGCTTAGGATTGAACTCAGAACCAGTAAGACATCTACCACTGAACTGTATACCCCCGGATCTTAGACATGCTACTTTAAAAATTAGACTAATGTTCTTTATATTATTTTATAATCCATCTTTTTATATGTAGATCAATACTGTTCCTACAGCATAATCTTCCTGTTCCCATAGAATACTATGTGGAGATGTAGTAATATAATGTAAGGTGCCATTCTGAGTCCTCAGGAGTACCCCCAACCTCTCACACACTGTCCAGCAGTAGTGGGTGGCTTTACATAGGAGAAGACTAAAGCTCACAGACGTAATGTGGTACTATTCATTTTGATGATAGCTACCAAAGAGCAGACCTGGGATTTGAAGGTCTGCAGTCGAGATAAAGACAATGCACTTCACCCCTGAACTTGTTAAATCAAACTGAACCTTTAGGGACCCGTTTTAAAATCACAGCTGGACACCCATTAAATTCTTCAATACCTCATCCTGGCGTTTGTGCCATCACAATGACACAGATCTTTTCACCTTCCTTTTTTAATTCCTTTACGTATTTCTAGCAGTGACTGCCTTTGCATCTATTAAGAATATTGTACACATAATAAATAAATAAATATTTAAAAAAAAGACTGTATGGGGAGAGATATACCTTTCTCAGCACCCTCAGTAAATGAGCCAGGGAGAGCGCTTCAATCATTCTCCTTTGCCACCCTCCTTTTTCCTTGCTCTTTCCTCTCCCCTTCTTCTCTCCAATTCCTTTCATCTTTCCTTTCCTTCCTTCCCTTTCTAGAAAAGTATTGTTTTGCTTTATTTACATGATGAGTTAAAATACACACAGTATTTTAAGAGGGAAAAAAAGTTAAATCTTGGTTTTCTGTTTCCAAATGAAGCCTTAGAGACTCCTTAAAGCTTTAGAGGATGAGGAAATGAAATGACGGGAGTCCACCAAAAATAGTTTAAGGTATCTGCTTTGCAGCTTAAAACACATCTTCAATTTTTCAAATAACTTTTTTTAAAAAAAATTATAAAGCATATACATGGTGGTGTATGCCTTTAACCCCAAGAACTTTGGAAGCAGAGGCAGGTAGATCTCTGAGCTAAAGGCCAGCGTAAGGACAGAACAGCCAGGGCTACCCAGAGAAACCCTGTCTAGAAAAACAAACAACAACAAAAAAGTGTGTGTGTGCGCGCGCTCACGTGTGTGCACGCACACACGTGCACACCTGCGTGTGCACAGGAATACGTGCACACGACTGCAGGTGTCTGCAGAGGACAGAGGTTCCGACTCTCCTAGGGCTTGACATAAGGGCAGGTGTGAACCACCCCAGGTGGGTCCTGGGAATTAAACTCCCGTCCTCTGGGAGAGCAGTAAGAAATTTTAGCCTCTGATCTTACGTCTTTAAATTAAAAAGCAAAATTTTATAACCTAAGTCATCTTTCTGCACACCCATTGAAACCACGGAAAAATAATTTTTTAAGAAGGAACACAGAGTTTTTAAAACGTAACTTGGTGTTTTGTTCCCCAAAGCTAATATTGGGACAGTAAACCACTAATGACATCGCTGGGCGAAACTGAGAGTAGCGTGAACGCTGACGCTCTGACGTCAACCTGCCTGAAACAGGAAGAACGTACTTCTGCAATCACACTGAGAACTGAGGCAACGCCGTGGTCCCAGACTGGTCAATTTTACCCAGCCTGGCTGCTAAGAGCCTGCCCAACAGCTGGCCATGGCACAGTGGTCGCCAGCAGCAAAGACACTAATGGTTTTTAGCAGTTAAGCCCTCCATGGATCTCTCTCAAAGACTTTCTGGAATTTCTGGTTCCATCCTTGAATTTGTGCACGACAGCAACCACCCCACAGTGAGAGTCCCTCATGTATTCGTCCCATTTCGCTCTACTGTGACTCATGAGTGACTGAAGGGGTGAGTAGGAAGATCATTAAGACTACAGAATGTTACAGTTGGTTTATTCAGCCGTTTGTACTGTGTGGAATTCTGGTGATTCTCTCCTTCCAGCATCCATCCTTCATTTTCGGCAAACTATGTCTTCCTCTTCCTGCAACTACCTTGTATTTCTGTTGTACCAACAACCAAGACACTGTCATCCACGGAGACAGGAAGGCATGCAATCCAAGCTAGGACAGTGAGACTCAGTTTCACAAATTGGAATTGTGAATTACTTCAACGGGAAGTGACTGGAACCTATCCTTTTTCAGGTGGTTTCTCTGAAGAAACTGGTCCATTCATTCCCTAAGACTACAGCTTAGGAATGATCCTGCTTCCTATTCTTGTATTGAGCCAGCTGTGCATCCACTCAACACTCCACCACACACTAAGCCAGAATGATACTTCCTCTTTGCCTATGCCATCCTACGACCTATTCCCAATAAACTAGGAGGAGTCTTAGCCCCAATTCTATCGATCCTAATCCTAGCACTCATGCCCTCCCTCCACACCTCAAAACAATGAGGACTATCATTCCATCCAATTACACAAATAATATACTGAATCCTAGTAGCGGACCGTTTTACCCTCACGTGAATTGGAGGCCAACAAGTCGAATACCCATTTATCATTATTGGACAAGTAGCCTCAATCGCCTATTTCGCCATCATGGTAATCTTCATACCAATCGCAGGCATAATTGAAAATAACATTCTAGGCCTAGATTAAATGTCCTGATAGTATAACCATTACACTGGTCTTGTAAACCAGAAATGAAAAATAATTTTTTCTCAGGACATCAAGAAGGAAGGACCACTCCCCCACCATCAACACCCAAAGCTGACATTCTCTTTAAACTACTTCTTGTACATAATTTTATATAGTACATTAATACATATATGTATATCGTACATTAAATTATATTCCCCTAGCATATAAGCATGTATTAACTATTAATTATATAAGACATTAAATTCTTTATCAACATAACAACCATCCAAACATGACTATGATATCCAATTATTTAATTAATGTAGTACAGACATATCTGTGTTATCTTACTTACACCATTTCCGTCATAAACCTTTCTCGTCCAAACGACTATCCCCCTCCCCATTTTGTCCCTTAATCTACCATCCTTCGTGAAACCAACAACCTGCCCACCTATGCCCCTCTTCTCGCTCCAGGCCCATAAAACTTGGGGGTGACTAATGTGAAACTTTACCAGGCATCTGTTTCTTACTTCAGGGCCATATTAATGTTTTATCGTCCATACGTTCCCCTTAAATAAGACATCTCGATGGTACGGGTCTAATCAGCCCATGCCTAACATAACTGTGGTCTCGGGCAGTTGGTATTTTTTAATTTTCAGGATGCTATGACTCAGCATAGCCATCAAGGCATGAAGGTCAACTTAGAGTCTAGCTAGACTTATCATTTAAGTATCATTTATCCCCATATACCACCCACAACATATTAATTAATGGATCCGGGGCATTTCTATAAGCAGTATTAACTATGCAAATGCTATGTTCCTCCTTCTAAACACCCAAGGACTAAATTTCCATGTTTGCTAGACATACAATCTAAATACATATATAAAAAGCAAGCTAAGTCAAACCCCCGCTTCCCCACACCTGAAATTGCCTATCCTTGTCAAACCCCAAAAGCAAGGGGACCCGCAAACATATTGGCTATGTGTACCACCGTCTACCTCTCTTGACACATTTAATTTATGTTATCTAGAATCTTTTCTTGTTTGTAAGAACTAAAACTCAAAACTGGGGTTTCCTAAACATTTTGGACTCACAGCCAACCCCATTTTGGATGAGAACTTTTTACATGACCCCATGTATGCAGAACAGTAGGCCAGCGGCAGGGTGAGACTCAGTCAGTAATGTACTTGCCTTGGTCCCCAGGATTCACATGAAAAGACAGTGGTGGCATGCTGATCACTCAGGACTTGAGAAGCAGAGACAGGCAGATCTTGGAGGATTCCTGGCCAGCTGGCCTAGTCTGATCAATAAATCCCAGGTCAATGAGAGATTCTGTCTCAAAAACCAAGGTGAGGCCAGGTGTGGTGGCACATGCTTTTAATCTCCAGGATACAGAGGCAGATAGATCTCCATGAGTTCCAGGTCAGCCATAGCTACAGTCAGAACCTGTCACAAAAAAACCAAGCCAACTACCCACCCAACCACCCAACAGTGACACCAAAAATCCAAGGTGGATGACACCAGAATAACAGGGGAAGTGAACCTGTGAGTTCACACATAGAGACACATATATACACACACATATATATACCCACATATGTACCTATAGAGTTCACATATATAGACACACACATACACAATACATACCTATGGAGTTTACACACACAGACATATATACACAATACATACACACATATACACCTATGGATTTCACACATATATACACACATAAATATACACACACATATATACCTCTAGAGTTCACACACACAGACACATATATACCACAAATATATGCACTCAGAGCAGACACATAGATCAAACATTTATGGATAATAAATCATAAATTTTTGTGGGTTGACAAGGTTGCTCAATGGGTAAGGACGGTTTTGGCAACTTTCGTTTGAAAAGCTTGCACCCACGTTCTGGATGTGTGCCTTCTTAACTGCCCCCATTCATACTTGTGTTTAAAAACTTGTTCTTAAGAAACTCCAAGTTCTCTTTAAAGTTTTATTTTAAAGCAATTCTTTGACCTATGTAAAATTTTGCCATTTTTAAAAGACAAAAGCCAAAAGCTTCTCAGAGAAACCTTGTCTCGAAAAAGCAAAAGCAAAAAAGGACAAAAATCAAATTTGCATACTAGTAGGATAAATGTGTTTATTTTCACAAAAGAATTAAATCTCAAGTGACAATTTGATACTGCAGGACTTAGAATGTCTTTAGCATTTTTCCAAGTTGATTGACATTTTGATTTTTTTTATCATCAATACTGAGAATGCTATTTTGCATGTATATGTAGCAAAAGTATTATTCCGAACCATTTGAGAAACTGTTAGCAATTCTGTCCTAATCCCAAGTCAAAATTCATTTAATGAAATTTTATGAAACTCAAGTCAGCAACCGAAACAGTAATTTTAAAAATCAAACTTCTAACCACTATAATCCAACCATACTGTAATTTGATACTTACATGCTGAGAAATGACTGTAGGAAAATACAAAAAGCCTTGGTTTCTCATAATTAAACCATTATGTTTCTGTAAGAACAGGGTACTTTATGTAAACAGTAATATCACTGCGGTTCATAACATAAAATAGTTTTAAATGTGAGCCAAGGTATCTCAGACAGTGTCCACTGGTGCTATGTGGGGTGATGGCAGGCATGGTACATGTTCAGAATTAAGGCTGCAGAGATGATGGACAGCCCAGGTAAGCACTGCCAGAGTGACTTTAGATTCATTGTATTTGGTTTACAAATGGATTCTTGGTTGTGTGTTCAGACCCATTTTACTACTGCTCAAATTCATGACTCACTCAGTTGTTACATAAACTCATGTAGTGTCATGGCCCATGATTGAAGAAACTGGGATGTAAAGAAACTAAGTGGATTGTATCTCTGAGAGAAACGAGCTTCACAGGTATAAGGTGTCTGCTTTAATCTATTATTGTTCTGTAATATTTCAGTTTTCTATCATCATCATCATCATCATCATCATCATCACTAATATTGTTGAGACAGGGTTTCTCTGTGTAGCTCTGGCTGGCCTGGAACTCACTATATAAAGCAGGCTAGTTTGGAACTCACAGAGATCCATCTGCCTCTGCCTCCAAAATGTTACTAGTTTTTATCTTGTGTGCAGTGTGCGTTTGTGTGGGTATAAGGCTGTTATTGAATGTTGTATCATATTGCTCTCCACCTTCTTCAGTGAGGCAAGGATCTCTCAAGTCAGAACTCATGATTGGCTGGATTGACCGGGATCTACCCAACTCGGAGCCTCTGCCCCAGCACCCAGGTTCCACACGTGTGCCACCGCATCCGATTTTCACATGGGTTCTGAGAATCCCAACTCAGGTTCTCATTCTTGTGTAGAATGCACTTTACTGAGGAGACCTCTTCCCAGACCAATGTCTACTACTTAAATTTAAGATTAAAAATAATGGTGGGGCATTTACTTAATCTTCCTGGAGTTAAATCTTATGTAAAAAATTAAAAGCAATGCCTGTTTCTCAGACTTATGACAACATGTCCAGAAATGCCCAGTGCACCTTCCCTTGGGGTAATTACCACACGTCCATTGGCCATCCTACATGTCTAGCAATATGAACATCTTAGTCTAGGGCAAGTTCACAAATTGTGATATGTTAATAATTCTTCCATAGAGCAACTTTTCTGAATTTTTAACAACATAGGAATACTTGCTAGATGTTTACATTTAGACTAGAAAACTTATCTGATAGTTTGGATATTTTAATGGAACACCAATCAAGTTGGTATTTGGTTTTAATGAAGCAGCTTTGACCTGGCTAAGAACAAAAGAGCTAGCATCTATAGGAATGTCTCAGCGATAGTTTTGCTCTTTAAAGGAAACAGTTTGGAACAGCCCAAGGAACTTATTGCAGTTCACTGGAAACGGCAAGGAGACCTGGTTGGTGGTGAGGCACCTTCAGGTGTGTATCAACCACCTGGACGGCCGATGCAGGCCCACTGTATACGTGTTTTAGCAGGGATATCTACTAAATCCCATTGTAGAGCCACTTGTTTGTTCCTGAGACTCCACGGAGTATGGATATACAGACTACTAAAACTATCTCGGAAATGTCCTGGGCCATTTGCTTTAATTGACTGATGATTGCAAATAAAGAGCTGTATATGTTTAGTTCCATCCTGGGAGGCTTTGGGCATAAAAGGTCTTTTGTTAAAGCCATTTCTTCTTCACAAAAGTCCAGTGGTTTCGTTTCGTTTTGCTGCTGTTATCCAGTGTGGAGAAAGCACACAGGTGGCATGTTTCTCCCAGAACCACTACCACAACCTCCTCCTGCTTCTTTTTCTTCTTCTTTCTTCTTTCTTTCTTTCTTTCTTTCTTTCTTTCTTTCTTTCTTTCTTTCTTTCTTTCTTTCTT
>JAQHUG010000002.1:17297736-17315686 GCA_028555095.1 Dicrostonyx torquatus
CAATTAGGTATAAAAGGGTAGATTCACGTGGTAAGCGCTCTCTCTGTGGATCGCGGGTCTGCCAGCGTCTTCCGAGTAGCACGGTTCCAGAGTCTGGTATTGTAAATCTGTGTGTGTTCCTTTTCCATTAAACTGTATATCTTAAATATAGCTAGTTTGGGTGATAATTAATTAATATAGTAACAGAGGTGAAAAGGCATGACGTCAATGAACACAGACGCTGGGAGTCAGGTAGAAGGCTTACAGCAGACGTTTATTTAACAGTGGGTAGAAACTTATATACTCTTCCAGCACTCAGGCTTTCTGATCGGTCGACAGTTGACATCTCATGCTCATCTCTCATTGGCTAGGTATGATCAAGACCTCTGACAGCGCCTGTTGCTAGGCACTCAGGAAACACTGGTTGCTCCTTAGCTAAGCGCTGTCAGGACCTCTGACAGTACCAGACAGACTCCAGGCTCCTCTTGGCCTGGTAAGCCTTATCTTCCTGCAACTGGATAAACGTTGTCTGTGAGGCATAGTTTCTCATTTGTGAGACAAAGGTGATAACCTCATTTCGCAGAGGAGCAAGATAATATATATGCGACGATTTCAGTAGCTTCTCTGTAAGTGACAACCATTGACATCATTGGATAGATATATGGCAACCTGGGGCTGCTTATGCATTACCTCCATGGCTTTATAGAGTCACAGATTGTTTATTGTGCATCCACAGTGAGCCAGAATTGCGCTATCTGTCACATATGGGGCACTGGCTAGACAAGCAACAAATATGCACGTGTGTTTATAGCCTTTATGTCCTGGGAGAGAAGACAGACATTGAACGAAATCAGGCAGAAAATCCAGAAGACGGGCAAAGCCTTTGGAGATGCAGCAATCCAAGCCTCATGTGTTCCTTTATTGTGACTCTGTCTTTGCCCTGGTTCCTTTCTTATGGGCTATAGGGAATTGTCAACAGAAATGTGTGGCTACCAACTTTATAGTGACAATTATTTTTCATTTTACGGCATAAAGAAAAGTGGGTTCAAGCCTATAATCCAAGCACTCCAGAAGCAGAGACAGGAGGATTGCTTCATGTTTGAGGACAGCCCAATCTATACAACAAGAATTCCAGCCAGGGCCACAAATCAAGACACTGCCTCACAAAACAACGCCCCCTCCCAATCAAAACAACCAACTTATTTGTGAGCCATTCGATATTTTTTGTTTGTTTATTTTGCGACAGGGTTTCTCTGTGTAGCACAGGCTGTCCTGGAACTCACTCTGTAGACCAGGCTGGTCTCCAACTCAGAGATCTGCCTGCCTCTGCCTCCTGAGTGTTGGGATTAAAGGTATGTGCCACCACACCCAGCTAGCCATTTACTGTTTTAATAAGCATTTTAATTTTGATAATAAGATATTCACCGGGTAGCATAAGCAGAAAGGAATTTGCTAGGGTGTACAGACAATTCACAGGCTCATGGGAAAGCTGAGAAAAGAAATCCAGTCTAATGAAGTCAAAATACACTGCAGCACCAGGTCTTTGACAGTGGCCGTCACTTCTGTATGGATCAGAAAGCTGCAGAAGCAAGAAGCTGCAGGCTCATATGCAAACTGCAGACCTCCAGTTCTGTGCTCCTGGCTACATCCGGCCTTTTCACAAGTGACACTCAATTCTGAACTAAGTCTTCCATGAGTACCTGTGGTTGCATGAGCCGAAGTCACATAGGGAATGTCCCTGGACACAAGAGTAGCCACACAAGATAGAAAGATGCAGAAGTAATTCACAAGGCCTGTAACAAGAGGGACCAGTAAGGGCCAGGATCAGCCATTGAACTCAGGCTTCTCCTTAAAGAGCGGATTCGCAGAATTGGAAAGATGGCATAATAAGTAAGACACTAGCCATCAAAGTGTGGGCAGCACTACTGTTCAGATCCCCAGCCCCCACAGAAATGCTAGGTGGGCGTGGTGGGCAGCCTGTTATTCCCGTACTCCGATGGCAGTGACAAGCAGATCCTCAGATCAAACCGGTTAGCTAGACTCCAGATCTGGGTTCAAGAGGGATCCTGCCTCAAGGAATATGGTGGGAAAGACTTCTCACGTCAGCTTCAGGGCCTGTGCATTCCTGTGTGTGTGGCTGCACTCACACAAATGTGTACCCCCCACAGTATTTACATGCACACTCATGATATTTGTATGTGATGGGGAAGCTTTGTTATCTTCAAGAGGTAGGACCAAGTTAAGGTGTGGCTTTCTGGGACCTGGAGAAAAATGGGTGCCTGGCCCAGGTGCCCTCTGTCTGTGGTTCCCTCACAGTTCAGTTGAGCTTGGACTTCTTGTTCCTGTTTTGTGGGTTTTTCCCTTCTAATAAATAAAAATGTAATTCCTTTATCTTTTAGCTAGCCTGGTTATTTCCCAAATCGAGCTAACACATATACACCCCCTCTCCAATAGACCAGATTCTGCTCTATACTATCGTGCTGCCAGGGTTTGCTGTAGTGGAGCTGACCTTTTTAGCTGGCTATACTGTGCTTCAGCGAAACCTCTGAGGATATTCAGCAACTCTCTTGTGCCTATATTTCTGTTTTTTGTTTGTTTGTTTGTTTTTTGTTTTTTGGGTTTTTTTTTTTGGTTTTTTCGAGACAGGGTTTCTCTGTAGCTTTGGAGCCTGTCCTGGAACTAGCTCTTGTAGACCAGGCTGGTCTCGAACTCACAAAGATCTGCCTGACTCTGCCTCCCGAGTGCTGGGATTAAAGGCGTGCGCCACCACCGCCCGGCTACATTTCTGTTTTCTTTCGAACACCTGGAATAGGTGGCATACAGAGCAAATGCTGTCAGTTTTCCGGATCCACTGTGGAATATCATTCTCTGATTTCGCCATTTGCCAGTCAATGTGACTTGCAGGTGTCACTGAAGACATGGGTACAGAAATGGAATGTGACATCTGTGGCGAATCCACATGCCAATCCTCTGGTTAGCTGATAAAAAACCAAGATGACTCAGAGGTGGCGGGGGGGGGTGTTTTAAAGAGCAGAGAAGTCAAGAAGCCATTTTTTCTTATAAACAAAAGCCACCTCTCTCTCTCTCTCTCTCTCTCTCTCTCTCTCTCTCTCTCCTTTGTCTTCCCTTACCCCAATCCCCTCTTTCTCTTCATGCTCCTCTGTTTTTTTCTCTCTCATCTTTGTCTCTTCTCTCTCTCATGTTTCCTTTCTCTCTTCCCTCTGTCTTGTCTCTCTTTTTCTCTCTGTGTCTTCTCTCTCCTCTGGTTTCCCCACTCTCTCTTTCCTCTGTCTCTATCTCCCTCCCTTGTCTTTCCCTCTTTTTCTTTGTGTGTGTAGGCTGACTTTTTAAAAGACTAAGTTAGAGTCTGGTGATTGTGGCTTACTAAGCTTGTTTTTTTGCCCAGGACTGAAAATACTTCCCAGAAAGGGGGACGTTCAGCACTAAGATGGTCGCGGGAAACTGGATGGACACTCATGCTAACTGGTCCCTAAGAGCTTTCACGGTTGTGGCTTGCTGCTTGGTGTTTCCAAGCATCATACAAGGTTGGAAACTTTTAGTCTATGAAATTATGAAGGATGCTGTCTGCTTTTTAGGAAATTTATTGCCAGACTTAAAAGCAAGGGGATTTTACAGGGGCTAAAGGGATCACATTTGTCCTGATAACAACACATAGTGTGGGAGTGCTGGGCTTCTCACAGGTGAGCTTAGCTCAGAAGTCCGTCTGGTCTCTTATAGTCCTATCGCTCTCTGTTGTCCTGTTAGTCACTGTTTTAAAGAATTGTGCTTGGGGCTACTGGTATTTTTTTTTAATTGAGAAAAATGAAGGTGTTATATAGGTCTAGAAAGTCAGGCAACACAGCATGAGAGGGGCATGTAGTTTAATCAAGTCAGGATCACACACTTTTGACCCTCTTTTGGCCTTTACATCCTGCCTAACCTGAAGGTTCAGAACTGTGGTCCAATGCCAGGCAAGGTCATTTTCCCGATTGGTCTTTTATGGAGAGCATCTTCCTTCAAAGAGAACACAGGATGCTCCTTTATATCTTACAGTATTTTATCATATGTTTTCAAATAAATTTACTGACATAAAAAACATTCCCAGTTATAAAGTGAATAAATGATGAACACACAGAATAGAAAAACTACATGAATTTTCTTCATTTATAATATAAACTACAAAAAAAAATCTGTAGATGCAGGTGAAAAACAAAAACCCATGAAAGCTATCCCCCACTTATTGACTCTCAGAAGGGGAGGAGTCTTTCTTCTCACATCTATCTTGGTCTTGGATTCCTCTATACTTTGCTGTGCTGGGTAGAAAAAGAAATACCAAACTCCCCAAGTGCTGTCATTAAACTTCACACAGCTACTATTGCTACTCACGCAGAGAGTTTGGGGGCTAAAAGTCTCAAGTGCATAGACCAAGGTAGGAAAGTTTTTGCTTTTATTTATTAGTATCACTATTTTTCATCTTTCAAAAAGAGCCACAGAGTCAAATTTTTAGCTTCGGAGGCCATGTGGCTTCTGGGATATCCTCCCATCACTGCAGCAGTGGTGGGGAGGCATGACCAGGAGCTTGCAAACCAACAGGGTGAATAGGTGTCAATCACATTTTTTAGATAGGGACATTCCTGTCCTTGGAATGTTCATGGAATATATGTTTTGACATTTTTTCTCAACATTGAAAAACTACAAAAACCTTTCTTAGCTCATAGGCCACATAAGAACCCGGAGCAGGGCAGATCTATTACTGTGACTCCAGTTTTTCAGCCTCTCTCATAGGTTTCCACATTTCTCTTGTTGTGGGCTGTGGACCCAGAAGTCCTGACAAGCCCACAGAAGTCACCCATGGCATTAGGGATATAGCCTCCTCTAAGATGTGATGTCATTATGCCAAGATGGTGAAGATGCAAAGCTAGATGGGGTCCATGGTGACAATGAGCTCTAGATTCACATGGAGCCAGCGAAGCATTGTGCTTGTAATGATTGTCCCAAATACTGCCCCACTGAATAGTTGTAATTCTTAGAATATAACATAAAAGCTCACTTGGACTGAGGAAAGTTTAATAATGCAGATGGACTCAGCATTGTTTATCAGGATGCTATGTAGTTGATGGGTGGTTTGTATGCACTATAAAATTCAGGGGCTGCCTTTCATAAACTGTAATGTTTTTGCCATAATAATGTATCAAGAGAGGAAATTATGGGTTCTAGGGGTGACAGAAGTCTCTTAGATTTACTCCTAGAGAGATGAGTAATTGGGACCGAAGATGCAAAAGATTGGGATTAGTTTTTAGGAAGATAGTTCTGTCTTGTTTACTCGCAAGGAAGAAAAAACCTCTTACATGAGGAAATGAAATTCCATAGGTTCCATTTTTATCATTCCCAATATTTCTTAGCAATCCTGGAAACCACATGCTTAGGAAACATTATGGGATAGGCATCTGTGCCTCCTTAGGGCTTCCTGACATTTAACTACTACATCCATATGGAGACTGTGATTTATCTAAGATGCTATTGTTGCAGATGAAGTGACCTTCTAGAAGGTTTAGGGCCAGCATCCGGCCATAGTTGGGAGCATAGCTCTTTCAAGGTCTGTTTGATGATGAAATGAATGTCAGGAGTGCCTTGGGGCTTTCTCGCCACATCTTACCCTCTGAGGTAGCTCTGCTGTGGTTCCCTTGACTTTGCCACATCCTCAGCCTGGGGCTTTTCCTCCTATCCCTCCATTTTGTGGCCTGTAGATTCTCTGATAACAGCCAATGTTCTCACTTTCTCTCTATTCTTCAATAACTTTCAGTTCTCCCAGAAGTTGTAGGGATATAATCTTCAAGAAGTTTCTGTACTCAGTCTTCCCAAAAGCCTCTGAGGAAGACATGTACCAAGAGACAGGTCAACTCCTGGTGACAAAGCAAGAAGAAAGCACTGTGTAGCATCTCATTAAACCACCCTGCTATGCACCAAAGGTGAGAACTACAGATCTACCAACATAAGCTGCTTTGAAAACAGTCAGCTGAATCAAGAAGCCAGTGGGACAGACAGTCGATGCTATAAAGGGACCCTGGTCATATCTACCCTTCTCCACAGCCACCACTTGCAGCTGTCACTAGAAGAAACAACTCCATTGTGGATCTTGAGACCAGAGATAATCTGAAGCACCATAGTCTCAAAAGGCACTCTCACCCCAAAGTCAACATCACTCACAATGCTTCTCTTGTCCCCAACTTCAGTTGCTGAGTTCCAGATGTGATGGCTGGATTGGTGGCTATTCGGACCTCTGGACCAACCAGGGAGTCTGTCCTCATAAGGATGCTGCATTTCTCATTCCCACTGTATGATGCCCCTGCTTCCTCATCCCCTTAGCACTCATCTTTTATAATATTGGCACATTGTTCCAGTTGTGTGTGATCTCATCATACCCCACAGGACTAGAATTCTTCTCCTAGCTGCAAACAGGTCCAATTTTCCAATGACAGAGTCTTCCAAGCAAACTCCTCCTCTTCTCGGCCCACCTGTCACTGAGTTTCTCACTGCCTTTTCCTTCCTTGTGATGCTGTGTGCTGGTCTAGTTTCTCAAAGGTTGGCTTGTTCTTGCATATTGTGACCACTGAGTTCCAGAGACCCAAAGTTTCAGCCTCCAGCAGCGTCCCCTAGAAGGCCTGTACAGCCAGAATGTTGTGTTCCCATGCCCAGTCCCTTCCACCAAGTTTTTGATCTTCAGTGCTGCCACAGGGATGGAAATGGAAGGGTGTTCTGAAGGACCTCCAAGTCTTCCTCCTCTCTTCTGCCTCTTTCGTTCTTGTATGCATCCATAGTCTTAAGGATGTAGGCAAGCATCCTACCACTGGGCTCTATCCCCAGGCCAAATAGGCATTTCTAACATGCCCATGGGTAATTCTGGTGCTCAGGCAAGCCCATTATGGTGGTTTCAAAGAAAACAGTCCCCACGGGGAGTAGCACTATTAGGAGGTGTGGCTTTGTTGGAGTAGATGTGGTCTTGTTGGAGGAATTGTATCACTTTTGGGGTGGGCTTTGAGGTCTCCTATGCTCAAACTGTGCCCAGTGTGGAGGACAGTTCACTTCCTGTTGCCTGTGCATCAAGAGGTACAACTCTCGGTTCTATTTCCAGCACCACGTTTGCCACTCTGCCATGTTTCTCGCCATGACAATAATGAATTAAATCTCTAGAAAGTAAACTAAGCCCAAATAAATGTTTTCCTTTGTAAGAGTGGCCTTGGACATGGTGTCTCGTTACAACAATAGAAACCCTAACTAAGACACTCACTAATTCTTCATATGTATTTCCTTCCAGAAACCCAGCATGCATGTCTCCACCAGGAGGACAAGGTTGATTTGTGGTCTCAGGGCCTCTGAATTTCCCAAATTCTGTCTCAGTGTATGAGGTCATAGCTGGCCCAATAAAAGTTGTTTTTAATTGGTGATTATTTGAATTTGTACGTGCCTTCCATACCCAAAACAATTTGTAAACACAGATGCAGAATTACATTTTTGCAGGACAATTCCTCTTCCAAACATGAAGCAAGAATTTCTAAAACTCAGCATGGTTATAGTGGCAGAGAGCAGCAGCATTACTGACTGACCTCCCTCCTGATCACACAGAGGAGTCCCTGGAGCCTGGTAGGAGAGTCCTCTTTCCTATTGGGTAAACTGGAAGAGACTTCAAAGAAGGCACTGTTTACAAAATGTGGGTAGATTTGAAAGAAGTCAGAAAGGGTGGCATAAGATTCTAGGCCTGGGAAGAGGAACCATCCGTATTAGGGACCAACAAGGGTGCTTAAAGAAAGCTAATCATGAATTCCTGTGTGAAAAGTGGCCACCCACAGTTACCAGGCAGGGAAAAAGCTGGTGTGTGTGTGTGTGTGTGTGTGTGTGTGTGTGTGTGTGTGTGTGGTGTTGAAATCAGGGTCTCTCTCTATACTTGTTCCTCCATGGCTACAGCCCTTAAGAAGTCATGTGACAACAATGCCCACATTTCATATTAATTAATTTCCCAGACGTTCAGGCAGCTCTGAGTTGGAGCCCAGGGAAAGTGTCCAGCATAGTCCAGACCTCCCTATTTCTTGTCCTACAAAATATTGTTCTCTTCCTGTAGGCTGTGAGATTTTAGGCAGTCTCTACTCTGCTGACAAACTGGCTGGACAGCCATGGGTTGTGGGTCTCCCACTTTAGACCAAAGGGAGGGCAATCTCCCTGAAGGGCTTGGAAGCCTCCTGTGCGGCTTCTGTTCACCCTGCCAGTGTCCATCGGCTCAAAGGAAAGCTTACATAGGGGGAAGGAGGTATGAGATGCTAAGCTTGCTTGCAGAAAGCTTTTTTCCCCTGTGCTTAGCATTTGCTAACATAGCCATGAAGGTAAGATATCTATATTCCCCAGGATCTGCGAGAAATAGTAGATAGATTTAGCATGCAGTAAATCTCGTTTCTTTCTGGTAGATTATTCTGCCATCTTTACTGGTCAGTCTGGGTATGCCTATCTGGCCAACACCAACAGTTGATGGTTACTTAGCAAAGGCCTTTATGCATTGCATGCAGCTTATAGGTAGGCCTTGCCAGTTACAGTACAAACAACAAGACTTATGAAATTTATGACGTAAATTATATCCCAAGATGTTGCATGTTGCTTGGTAATTTCACAGACTTAGATGGAAGATGCTACCTTTTTTTTTTAAATGAAAAGATAGAGAGTTGAAGGAGAACTATATTGTAAGTTGCATTTTTATTAGTTTTTGTTTGTTGTTGTTTGGGGCAACATTGAACATTTACTGCTAAACATGGTGCACATGCTTTAAAAAAAAGAAGTTACTTTTGCAGAAGTCCTGTAATGTGCTATTGAGCAGGGTGTCTTCTATCTGCCTGTGACTTTGGTGCCACCGTTAAAACTCACCAAGTGGAGACAGATTGGAAAAGGTAGACTTGCTAACCCCTCTCTGTGGGGGGCCTGGCAGGGAAAGATCTAGAACAGATTCAGGTGTCTTTGGAGACATGTGAAGACAGATGGGAGGGTGGAGAGCAGGGCAGGGGATCACAGACTTGGAGGAGGCTCGGGGTACTGGGAAAGCTCTTAGCTATTTGTAGGACAGCTTACTTCCAAAGCAGTTGTGCCATTGATATTTAGCAATGTGGGCCCAAATGTATTAGTCTTTAGAATTTCTTTTAAAAAACAAGAACTTGAAATTTACAGCTTTCTCTGCCCTCGTCTCTCTCTCTCTCTCTCTCTCTCTCTCTCTCTCTGTCTCTCTCTCTCTCTCTCTCTCTCTCTCTCTCTTCTTCTTCTTCTTCTTCTTCTTCTTCTTCTTCTTCTTCTTCTTCTTCTTCTCCTTCTTCTCCTTCTTCTTCTTTTTGAAGAGAGGGTTTCATGTAGCCCAGGCTGTCCTCAAACTTACTATGTATCTGAGGATGGACTTGAAGTTCAGCTCCTCCAGATTTCACCTCTTGAGTAGTGGGATTACCAGATTGTGCTGCCATATTCATTTATGCTGTGCTGGTCATCAAAGCCAGGTTTTCATGAGCACTAAATAAGCCCTACACCAACTGAGCTACATCCCCATCCCTAGCTGCTCACTTGTCAAGGACTCAGTGCACTAAGCAATGTGCATTAAAATAGCAATTCAATGAAGTTAATTTAAAAAACACTAAATAAAATAAATCTCATTCTTAAGAGTCACTGATCTCAGCCTGGTTTACAAAGTGAGTTTCAGGACAGCCAAGGCTGTAGAGAGAGACCCTGTCTCAAAAAATAAAATTAAAAAAAGAAAAAGAGTTAGAGATCTAACATGGAAACCCATCAGTCACTAAGATACTCAGTGTATGAAACTGTCTGTAGTGTTAAAATGCAAGCGTCACCTTCCAGGACCAAGGACAGATGGCTTGGGGTTGCAGACACCACTCTCCTCGAGCTAACTTTTCTCAGAGACACATCTTCAGATTCAAACTCCACTCTTCCCTCCTTTGGACTTACAATTTATAAAGAACACAGATACTGTTTACACATTCGCTTTTGCTCAAAATTCAGAGTGAAAGTTTAAAAAAAAAATCCGCCTCTAGTTTGCTGAAACTTTTGGGGGCGGGGTGATCTCTTTTTCATCAGCCCTTGCACAAGCCATTTTATTAATAATTTATCACAATGTTCCATAGCAGAGATAAAGCAGACGCCTACATGATCATTTTGTGTTCATAATGTGGGCTCTGTCGTGCCTTTAATTTCCCTGCACCTGCTGGCACCTGCTCCCTCCCCTTTTTCTAAGGCTTGTGTTTTCTGTTCTGGTGCCTGCACAGCTTTTAGCTTCACGTGGCATACTGCCTGGGTAGGCTGTTGTTGGCTAGGCAGAAAAGATGGGTACAGCCCTCCATGACCTCATTTCCACTCATCCTTCATTTTCAACTTTCTTTTCACAAAATCTTGCATGTGGTTGGGGTTGCGAGTGGTTCTGGGGACACAACTGAATCATCTCTGGTTGGATTAAGGCTGTGTTCTGGGGCAGACGGTCCGGTGTGACTCAACAGCAGGTTTCCTCTTCTGGTCTTACAGGGGAGGCAGATGACCCTTCACTAGGCAACTGCATCTATGGGATGTCCTCCAAGCGAGCCCAGAGAGCATACTGAATATAGGATGTAGGAAGTCTGTGATGACACCCAGTGACGGACGCTGCCTACTTTTTTCCTGTGCAGGAGGGACACAACCTTAGCTCACTGTTCTGCCTCTTTTGTGAGACCTTTTCTTTGAATGAGCTTTTCATCTTTTTGAGAAGTTGGTTCTCAGCCGGGTGGTGGTGGTGCATGCATTTAATCCCAGTACCTGGGAAGAAGAGGCAGGCAGATCTCTGTGAGTTCAGTGCCAGCTTGGTCCTGAGTTTCAAGACAGGTTCCAAAGATACACAGAGAAACCCAGCCTTGGAAAGAGAGAGAGAGAGAGAGAGAGGCTGGTTCTTTTAGAAACGGCCTATATGGCATTAAGGAAACCTGGAGAACTAGGGATTGTTTTCATCATGAATACTCAGATCCTGGAAGAGAAGATTTTGGACCTGGTTATTAATCAGGGACCTGGAGCTGGCATCCGAACCTTTCTAAGAGAATGACCTGCCACTAGAAGGGAACATAAAAGTAAGTTTAAAGGTTCCTTCTTGCCTACTTTTCTCTCCTCTTCATCTTTGATTTTGGCTCTATACTGTAAAAACTTTCTATGGCAGCCAATTTTTGGGGACACCAAAGACCGTAGCAAAATTGGCTTCTTTCAAGGTCGATGAACCTTATGATCAGGCAGACCCTGGAAGAAGGGAACCAGTAGAGAAGCTGGGAATTCTGGATGCTTGGGAAATTTTCTGAAGAAGAGAGAGGACAGAAACAGTCGCAGAAGCAGAAACAAATGAAGAAAATGCCTATTACCCCTAAGGTATCTGCTTTCTCCTGAGCATTGCCGTTTTTTTCTCGGTAGAAACAGCTGGAAAATGTATTTGTTTTGTTTTCTCATGGGCTCTTCCTTGATATCAGTTATATAACCCTTTGTTTCTGGTATTACCTAACACTTTGTCTCAGGTAAAAAGGGAAGAATTGAGATAGACCAAGGATCAGAACGGTGGAATTTGGACATTAGATATACTGACGATCACAGAGGTAGTCTCTGCAATGGTGTACCCTGCTGCGATCCACCCTGTGAGGCTGTCCGTGGATAAGCAGTTGTGTAGGACAGAGAAGTGGTCTAACTTGGGCAATAAAGGCAGCAGAAACCATACAGTTCCCTTGCAGCCGGTTGATTTTAACAGTGTTTCCCACAGAAACTACCACCACTAGAATGTGTCAGACTCAGTCCCTGCCTGCTATTTCCTGCCTGCCTCTGGGCAACTCACCTCTGCCTCATTTGCCAGAGCTGTAAAATGGGACCAAGGACACCGCACATCCTAGTGTGTAGTTCTGTGGCTTAACATGTTTATAATGCTTAGGGCCGTGTCTGATGACTGGTGTTAGATTGTGCATCTCTGTCCACAGTTATTTCACTTACATTGTGCATGCATATACATGTGGGCATCCATAAAATGAGTCTTCGGGCGATTTGAATTATTTGGAGAATATGACAGAAGGATATGAATTTCTTGAAAATGAATGTGGAAAAACATGCCATATAGCAAGGAATTCTGGGCTGCTCGTGTTTCCCATGCCTGTGGTTCAATATGATTAAAGTGTTTTCTTTTTCCCCTTTGAATGATACATCATCCTGATGGCTACGTAACAAGACAAGCACCCCACCTCCTGAGACCTTCTCAAGGGCTGACTACTAAGGTTGCACCTTAGCCGAGGAATTCAGAAAAACATCCAAGTATACAATCTGCCCCACGCCAAGGTTGTTCATGCTCTCCCCAGGGTCTCTGTTTGCTTTGGTGTCACCAAGGCAAAGACCTGAGTCAGATGGGCTGGAATCCCAACTGGAACTTAGCATAGGCTAATTGGGTAGTGTTCTGACTTAGGAAACACATTGTTCGTGGTTCTGCTGTTTGCTACCAAAGGAGTCCCAGGAAGGGGCAAAGACTCATAAATATGACGAGTTTTCCGGTTGTGATTCATGTGGTAAAACCGGGAAGGGAAGAGCTGAAGTCAGGCCCCTGAGGTCTCAGGATCCTGGTGGCCCCCAGCGTTGTAGGACATGTTTTCCTGTTGACTCAGCAGAGCTCTGCGAAACTTTTTTTTAATGGGCTCTTGCTGTTTTCCTGAGGGGCCTCCCACCTCTGTTCCATGCCAGAGCTTGCCATTCATCCTGTTTTCCAGCTCAGTTTATCAACCTATAACTAATGAGGGTAAATATTGACTTATGGATGTGTTGGGATTATGAGATTTTAGCCATGTAAAATGATAACACTTGAAAAGCCTGCAGTTTTCATGCCATGTTCCAGTCCTTGAGCAAGACAAGTGTTCAGGGGAAGGGAACAGTGTGGGCAAACAGCGCAGATTAAGTGCACCTGCTACCTGAACCAGCTGCTCCATTAAGAGCTATGTTTTTAAAGGCTGAATCTTAAGTGGCTTAAGTGTCCATTGATCTGCCCAGGCCTCTAGGGAAATGGCTGTGTGACCTGGTTTGGGAACACCTCTGATTCTGCTACAGCCAGCTGTATGTCACTGATAGATTGTGCTACCCCCCACCTCTTGTACTTCAATGTCCTCTCCTGAATGAGGGTGACGACACCTACTTGGGAGAGTTGTCCAGACCAAATATTATCCAACAAGGAACGTCTGTGGTGCTCAGTGCTGAAGCCCAGCCAGCATGCACTGCATGACAGCTTTCAGAATGAACATCCTCTTGGGGATGATGCACAGAAATGGACCTAATGGGACAGATGTGGGGGCGAATGTTCTGACTGATCTTCTAGGCTTTTCAGAGGAAGATGAAGTTGCGTTGGTTTAGTCTTCTCAAACCTTTAGAGACTGGGGTTTTGGTTTCTATTGTCATTTTTTTTCCCCACCAGAATCCAGAAGCTCACAGCCTCGCGCACTGCAGGAAATCTCATTTTACCAACATGTTTCTCCGAAGTTTACTTGCCTGAAGTCTTTTTGAAATGAAAAGTCATAATTTTTTTTTCTCCCCAACAGAAACAGCGCTGTACACAGTCGAGCCCCCCCCCCCCAGGCTGGGCCCAGCTAAGAGAGCTGAATGAAGGTCATGTTTAGCAGCCACTGTCTGAGGCCCAGCCGGTGAGTTGTTCCACTTCTCCATCACTGTAGACTCCTGCTCCGGCCTCAGGGGCTTTTCCATTTCTTATGTTCAGAAACCTGTAGCTCTGCTCACTTTGGAGACGATCCTGACTGGATGACCATGGATGACCCTGAAGTAGGATCTCAGAAATTACTTCCCCTCACACGGTTCCTTCCACTGTGACCATTCTCCCACCTCACACAGAGCACAGAGCACACGGGTGCCTGGAAAGCTTTCTCTGTCCCATCTCCCCTCCTTTCTGCAGGAGAAGTTAGCCCCTTCTTCCGGGCGTTGTATCATATACTCCCATGCACTTGCCAGTGGGAGCTCCTGGGGGCAGCATGGTGTGTCCTTTTCATTGTGGGTCTTGTGTACGAATTCTTGGCATTCAGTGCAAGCTTCTGTTTGACCAAGGCATGGATTAGTGACTTAGTTCTGTAAACACCTTTCCCAGTGCTCACAGACTTTCCCCCTTCTCTCCTCCCACTCTCCCTTCCTCCTCTGCCATCGCTGAGAAATGGATTATCAGCTCATTTATGGTTATGGAGTAAAACGTGATGGGCCTTTTAGTTGAACAGGGCTTGGATTCAAATTCTTCCTAGCCGCGGTTTAATGCCTCTGGTCCTTTCTTCTCTTATCCATGAAACAGGTATAGCATGCCTCTCCCAGGGTTGACAGGAATTTCAGAGATGATTCAAGTTGAATAGCCTGTATCCAAAACCCCTGGGACAAGCAATGTTTCATATTTATTTGCATATGCACTATCTTGGCAGTAGGACATACCCCTAAACATAAAATTCTCTTGTGTTTCGTGTCTACCTTCTACACATAGCCTGAAGGTGATATTACACCTTCAGAGAGGTGCAATCAGTGCACCTGTGCTTAGATCACAACCTGTCCCATGAAGTCACATGTGTGTGCAATTTTCTATATGTAGAGGCTTATCAGGGCTCCAAAACTTCTAGCTCCTGGCACATTTTGGTTTGAGAAGGTTCAACCTGCCTCCACGTCGTATTCACGTGGTGTTTGTAGGGCAGGGCCAACGCGTTCCAGCTGCTCTTGTGATTTGCCGGTCACTGGTTTCTTCCCATGAGCTTCCACAAGCCTCTCATTTTCTGGAATTTTTCTTTTAATCCATAGTAGGACAAAGGGCCAGAGTGTCAGAGGGAAATGGTTTGCTTCTTAAGAAGATACCCCCACGCCCTTTAAAGTCAAGCCCTGCTCCCTTTAGCATAGCTGCACAGACATCTCAGTGTGTCCCCTTGGGGTCAGCAAATAACTTGGAGCTAAGGATGGCGTGTGGGTTTTGCCTTATGACTAGTTTTGCCACCTGTCCTTCAGCATGGGTGTGTCGAGGGATGCTGACATCTCATCATGATGACACTTTTAGATCCTTTATATGCTTTCAGGCTATGCTGTCCTAAAAAACCAGAAGGGTCCAGAAAATGAGAAAACAGTATAACACAAATATATATTTCTCTCATATTATAACAATGCTAGAGTGATGTGATAATATAACTATGCTCTTTATTTTAAAAAGAATGGAATTGTTAGGGCTGGAAAGATGGTTTAGTGGGTAAGAGCACATGCTTCTCTTGTGGAGGACCTAAGTTCAATTCCCGGCACCCATGTCGGGTAACTCAGTCATCTGCGTTTCCAGTTCCCAGAGATCCAACACCCTCTTCTGGCCTCTGTGACCACTGCACAACCCATGCACAAGAATACATATATACATAATTAAAATTAATAAAAATTAAAAATCTTTGAAAGTAGAATTTTTAAAACAGCATGAGGCTATCATGTTTTTAAGGTCTGATTTTATTTGTTGCAACAATGGCTAATAAATCTGTCAACAAAAGTAGAAAGTGATTGTCTTTTCAGGGAAAATGTATTTATATTTTTTCCTTACCCTCTGCCTCTTCATTCTACTCTTCATTGTTATTATTTGTTGAAGAAAAACCAGATCTTTACCTATGACTTTGAATTCCTTTCTCAGTTATGTTTGGAATTCAATGCAGTTCCATGCCGAGGCGATTCAGCCTCCTGGTGCTATAAACACAACCCGGAAACACAAGTAACCGCGGCTAAACACTTCTTCATCATGACCTCAATTTCTTCCCTCCACTGCAGTGGCGAAAGTTCTCAGAAACTGAGCTTCACATTCCGTTCCAGAGTGAATGAGACAGAATGTTTGCTTTTGGAGGAAAAGAAAAATCTAACAAATTAGTCATATCTCTGACCAGATGGACAGAAAGTTCCATGGTCTATAAATTGGACTGTGACTCTTATGGTCTAGCACCTATTTGGTGAGGTGAGTCACTGGATGAAGCAGACGCCCAGCTGCCCGCGTCAAACTCAGAAAGCTAAGATGAAGTGGGCTTGGTGCGGCTTGTGGTGGCATTATCAATTCTGGTATTGGGTGGCACAGCAAGAGGGGCCTGAGAAAGTGATTGAAGTTTACTGCCAAGACCAGGGTGTATCCCACAGGGGTGATGCTGGTGAGCCAGAGATGGGGAAGAAACAAGGTTGGCTTGCACACTCAGTTTGTACATTAACAATTCTTCTTCTGACTGACTGTACAGGTAAAGGGTGAGGCTGACCGTATGCGCAAAGTTGTGGAGGGTTGATAATTGACAGTTAATATCCCTAGGGAAACAGTCTCAGAAGACAAGTTTTGTGATAAGGAATGGCCGTTTTTATTTTTATTTATTTATTGATTTTTATTGAGCTCTACGTTTTTCTCTGCTCCCTTCCCTGCCTCTTCCCTCCCCTTCAACCCTCTTCCAAGGTCCCCATGTCCCAATTTACTCAGGAGATCTTGTCTTTTTCTACTTTCCATGTAGATTAGATCTATGTATGTCTCTCTTAGAGTCCTCATTGTAGTCTAGGTTCTCTGGGATTGTGAGTTGTAGGCTGGTTTCCTTTGCTTTATGTTTAAAAACCAATTATGAGAGAGTACATATGATACATATGATAATTATTTTTCTGGATCTGGGTTACCTCACTCAAAATGATGTTTTCTAGCTCCATCCATTTTCCTGCATATTTCAAGATGTCATTATTTTTTTTTTCTGCTGTGTTATACTCCTGTGGAGCTTGCCACCTCAGGCCTGTTCCAGCCTAGGTTGCTGGCCCAGTCCTGATTCCACAAATGTCCCTGGTCTGGATCCACTCCTGCTCCCATGGAGTTCACTGTCCCAAGCCCACTCTGGCCCAGGTTGCTGGTTCAGTCCTGCTCCTGTGGAGTTCACTGCCTCAGGCCATGGCTATTTTTATTAAAATGCAAAGTAGAACTTAAGAAAAATAAAAGACCTCAATAGTTGTTCTGGAGAGTAGCTGTTGGTTTGTTTGTAGAGTTTGTGGATATATACATATGTGAAGGAATTCCTAGGAAGCAGAATGGGCACACTGATGGCTGGGCAGACAGCTGAGTGTGCTGAGAGACACCATTGAGTAGACACTGTGCATTCAGCATGAATTCAGACGCGTCTCAGTTCATACTGTGCGATGCTCTAACAAGCCTCTTTGTAAACCGGAGTCTGTTTATTCATTCACATGGTTTACCCTTTCAGTTGACAAAGTCTAATATGTGAAAGGCAAAATTCTGCCCTTTTCTAGTTCCAAAATGAGTCCAATTCAATGCAGGAGACCTACTAATTCAAAGTCTAGAGTCGGGGAGGGAGATGAGATGTATGTACATGTATAAATTGATAAGAATTCCATGATAATATATACATATGTAAAAGACTGGAGAGTCAGTGAGGGGTGTGTGTCCTTTAACAAAGATAGTCTTGTTTGCCATTCGACTAACAGGATAACAGGATCTTGAATTTGGGGTAAAAAATGCATTAATGGTTAGTATTTTTAATTAAGTGTGTGTGTGTGTGTGTGTGTGTGTGTGTGTGTGATGTGTGTGCAAACACATGTGTGCAGAGATCAGACAACAGTTTATGAACTCAGGTCTTCAGAACTCAGGTTCCCAGGCTTGGTGGCAAGCTCCTTTGTTCACTGAGCCATCTTGCTGGCTCTAATGGTTAGAATATTTTTTTATTAATTTTTATTGAGCTCTACATTTTTCTCTGTTCTCCTCCCTGATCCCCTCCCCTTCAACCCTCCCCCAAGGTCCCCATGCCCCAATTAACTCAGGAGATCTTGTCTTTTTCTACTTCCCATGTAGATTAGATCTATGTAAGTCTCTCCTAGAGTCCTCATTGTTGTCTAGGTTCTTTGGGATTGTGATTTGTGGGATGGTTTTCTTTGCTTTATGTTT
>JAQHUG010000002.1:17317221-17371549 GCA_028555095.1 Dicrostonyx torquatus
TTTTTTTTTGAGTTAATCTTGTATCCAGCTACATAACTGGAAGTGTTTATGAGTTGTAGGAGTTCCTTGTTAGGAGTTTTTGGGTTGCTTATCATATCATCAGCAAATAGTGAGAGTTTGACTTCATGTTGTTGGCCCTAATGGCTAGATTTTTTTTTTTTAAAAAAAGAGTTCTCATGCACTTTAAGAATTCTCCAGGTAATTTGATAATTCATTTATCATTGCTCTGATAGTAAAGAATAATGGGGTTTTATGTGGTTCTTTACTAGTGTCTCAGGTGCAATCCTTCTTCTTTTCACCCTTACAAGTAGTTGCACATCTCAGGGCTCATCAAGGTTTCCTTTAGGCTTTTTGGAGTCTTGGTATTATCAGTAAAAAAAGTAAATGACAGATTTACCCTTGGAGTATTAGCTATACACAGGCTTCCAGAGTCAAAGTTAATAAATTCAATTAAATTTATTTTTCTTTAAATTTATAGCATTAGGTTTAAAAGTTATGTTCCTCTGGATGAATGTCTGGCTTTTAAAATGACATTATTAATTCATTGACTATTTAGTGGTTACTACATACCAGTGTGTTTCTGGCCTTTCTTTATAAGGTACTTGCTTCAAAAGCGTTGATAATCTAACGCAGGGACTAGATGATGTTATTATTACTCTACAGCAATACCTTCTGGATCACCAGAATAATCTCAGATGGTGCTGTGAAGAGGCGTAAATATGAAGAAAAGAAAACAGGCAAAGGTGACATGATGGGAGAGATCAAAATGCTTACTCATCATGAGTGATTTCATCATCGCCACAGTAATGCCGACCTGCCCCAAGTCTCCTCTCCAGCAGTCATCTGATGAATAGACCCTTCTACCCTGCTGTTATCCTCTCTCTTACTCACCTTGTTTACTGCTTCTACTCTTTTCAACCCTCTTTAGGTCATAAAAATGACAGGCAAAGGCAGAAAAACTCAGAAAAAAAATAAGAGACGCTAATCTGTTTGTTCAGCTTTCTTCTGCTGACTCCCTGGAGGCTAACGTCATCTAATGGAAGAAATATAGAATATGAAGTCAGAGAACTTGGCAATGGATTTCTTCTTTTCTATGGATTTTCTTTGACTTCGGATGACTCATCATTTTCCTGTCTCCACATAAGGCGGAATGATTGCCCTGGCAGATGCTGTTGAGAGATGGTAACTGAGGAGCCGGAGGCACCTGCTGGGTATTCACTTCACCTCAGGAAGCAAGGCTCCCTGCAGTCTGTCCAATAACAGCCGAAGTGCAAAGCCAGCCCGTTCTCTCAGACGCTGGTGAAGACGGTGTTATAAGAAGTTCTAGAGATGAAGCAGTGCAATAGCTCGGAGTAAAAATTAATTATTTGCCTATGAGGAGTTTGTGCTATAATGGAAGAAATGCCATGAAGAGAATAATGTGTGTCGACAGCATGTTGACTCACTAGGATCTTAAGCATCCTTGAGTTCACCTTTCCTCTCCTGCATCCTAAGGACCAACATGTCCCATTGGTTCTCATATCCCATTGGTTCTTCTTGCTGTGGGCCTGCCTGCCTTCTACTTCCTTGCCTCAATTAAGCATCATCTTATTTGGCCGCGTGGCAGGAATTGTGTCTGTTTCATCCTGAAAGCATCCACTCATCCACAAAACATTTATTAAGAGCCCAGTGAACCAGAAGCTGCTATAGTCATGAGACTATAGTCATGAGAGGCCTTCAAAGTGTTCACCTATCAGAAGAGAGGTACATACCATATGCCTGTTAAGCTCTGTTGTGATTCAAGTCCCAGGGGTGTGGAAATTACAGGTATGGAGAGGAGGGCACCCAACCTGGCCAAGCAATGGGTGTGTCTGGATTTGCCCATAGTCTTCCTGTTGCGATGGATGATTGATACATAAAGGCAGAATAAAGGTTGATTTAGGTCGTCGCAGGGGTTGGAAAGATTAAAAGAAAGGTCAAGTTGTTGCTGTTGGTGGTTGAGAGGGTAAGAGACAAATACCTGACCAAAGGCAACAAAAGGAAGGAAGGGAGGGAGGGAGGCTGGGTTGGTTTATTTTGCCTTACAGTTCAAGGGCACACATTCATCATGACAAGGAGGGCTTGGAAGCACTAGTGGAAAACTGGATTGTCACGTGGTATTGGCCATCAAGAAGCAAAGTATACTGAATTCTCATTTTCAGCTCACTTTCTTCTCTTTATTCCACCTGGGTCCCCAGCCTATGGAATGGTGCCATTCACCTCTAGGATGAGTCTTCTTACCTCTGTAACCTAATCTGGACCATTCCTTATAGACATGCCCAGAGGTTCATTTCCATGGTGATTCTAAACCGTGTCAGTTTGGCAACTGGGATTAACCACGGAAAGGGTCTGGGGAGACGGGAGCCTAAGGTAAGATGACATTGAGATGACCTGAGCAATCATGGTCAGGGGCAGGGGCACTCTATGACCCATCTCTTTCTGGCCAACAGAAAAGGAATACAAACTAGAGGTGAGATTTTAAATACTTGTAGCTTCATCAAAAGAGCAACAACATAGCTTTCACTTGTAATTCTAGCACTCAGGTGTCTGAGGCAGAAGAATTTCATGTTTGAGACCAAGCTACATAGTGACTCTGTCTCAAAAAGACAAAATAATAATAAATATGACAATAATAATAATAGAAAGATAAAAAAGTAAAGGGGAACAGGTAAAATAGTATTTCACTAATATTAGTGTATTATTAGTTATACCAATACATCCAAAATAACTTTAATTTAACAGGTATTCAGTATAAAATTATGATACTCCGGGCTCCTTCACCTTTTTTGTACTGTCTTTGGAATACAAGATACTTGATGCTCAGAACACGTCTCTGTTCCAGTAGCCACATTTCAAGTGTCTGATGGCCTGCCCAAGAATGCTAGTTCTAGAAACTGCCCAGTGGAAAAGCCTGGGAGAGCTGCCTAGTTTAAAATCCTCCTGCAGAGTGGCAAAAGGCAATGATATATCAGCTTTCCAGAAAAGCAAGGGCAGCACTGCCCACGCTGCAAATCATGATCTCACAGAATCTTGTGTGCGGAGTGCGATCAAGTACATGAGCCTGGCGGGCGTGCCTTCACACCCAGCTCCCACCAGAACTCATTTTATATGGTGGCAGTCACTGTGGCCCTTTTTAGGCTCAGAGGCCAGATTGTCCATGGAGAAAAAGAAGAGCAGGGTGTGACGCAGCGAATGCCAAGGGAGGCGCTTCGAAGTCTCACTGTTCTCAGCTGTAATTAAGTCTCCATTTTGTAAGAGAATGTGAGCGCAAGATCTCACCTGGACTAGCTCAATCTGCAGATGGGAAGGGAAGATTTCTCTCAGTGGTTTAGCTTTTTGATCAATATTTAACTCCTCATTGGTTTAAGAGTCTGTAACATTTAATCAGAAAGTTTTATATAGGCATGCTTGATAAAAACCAGCTTAATTTGACCATTTCCAGTTTTGTTTTGTTTTTTTAAATTTAGGGGGCTCTGAGGGGGGCTCCTAACTTCTCTTCCTTTCATGTCTCTTTCATTCTGCTGTTGCATTCTCTATTTCTGTCATAGTCTCAGATTTTGATTACTTTGAAAGAAAATGTAATTATAATAAGGTGTGATTTCTTTAAGATAAAATGTTTATTTTTTTGATAAAAACATAAGCAACCTAGAGAGTTAACTTTTATCTATACTTTAAGATGTACTTTTGCCTTTACTTAAAATAATCTATAAAATTAAAGGCAAACTGCAATTTGTAACTGAAATACAATGAAAATTTAAATCAAAATTGCCCAGGTGAAGCAAAATGTTTGTTGTCTTGGCAACTTTAGTGAGATCATATGTTAATAAAATGACTATTTTCAATTGTAATTTTAATATCTGCCTTGTTTTGTTGATATTAAAAGTGATTACGCCCAGATCTTGATAATTGAAAAGGTTAAGAATAGCATGTAACCATAGAAAACACTGTCATATGTCAGTTTTATCTGGACCCACAAAGCCTCCACCTAGTGTGTGAGCCAGAGGCAAGTGAGAACCATGTACTTACTGTCTGCTGAAATAGGGTCAGCTTCCACATTGACCGCTTCTACATCCTAGGATGCAGCTGACTACAGACGGCAAGAACAGTACTCCATTTTGTTCAACATGAACATGTCTCCTAAACAACACATTGTAGTTATCTGTGTAGCACTCACAAAGCGGTACCTAAGTAATCTAGAGATGGTTTAGAGTACCACAGGGATGTGCCTCAAGTCTATGTGAACACCATATCGCTTTGTAGAAGGGCCTTGAGAAGCACCAGATTGTCATATCTGAAGAAGGTCGTGGGACCACCTTCTCATAGTAGTGAGGGATGACTGTATATAAAAGTTATAAACTGGGTGTGGTGGTGCAAACCTTTTAATCCCAATCTTTGGGACTTCAAGGCTCACCTGGTCTACATAGTGAGTTCCAGGTCAGCCAGGGCTATGCAGTGAGAGCCTCTCAACAGAACCAAGAACAAGCAAACAAAATCTATTTATAATATTAACAATTTATAAAGTGAGAAAGTTTTATTAATTTATCTTGAGGAATATGCCTTCAGGTGGTACTAGAGATCAAACTCAGGGCATTGTGGATACTTAATAAACCCTTTTACAGCTGAACTGCATCCCAATACTAGAACATAGCTTCTTGAAGATCCAGAAGGTTAAGGTCAGATTCACACTGATAACTTAGAGGTTTCTCACATCTTTAAATTACAATCAGCGTGGCTCTAGTCCCATACTTCACCCACATCTCTTGTCACCTGTAACTCTATTCTGTCATTTAGAATCTTGCATATTTGCCGACAGACATTCTTAGTCAACATGTCCAAGCTATGCCTTTATACCCAACACATGGCTATTCTGGGCCACCCTGTAGGCTAAAGGACGTGTGTGGTGGTGGCATAGGCTATATTTAAGAGAGATGGTTGAGGAAAGAAACGAGCATAGGACCAAGGACTATTTGGATGTGGACAGCAGTGTTGAGAAGTGGGGATAAAACCCCCTGTACTCTGAAGCATGTGAGAAACGACAATGGCAAACAAGAAACAGAGTGGAATCTGTTCCAGCGGGAGACCAGGTGCTGCTGGGGAGCGTAGTTGGAATTCAATGTGAAGCAGAAAGTGTGGCCATTGGGAACCAATGCTGTATTATGATGAGAGGAGAATCCTTTGATTTCCAGGCCGCTACAACCAGAAAGGACACACCAGGCTGCCGAAACAACAAGGATATGTTCCCCCCTAGCCCTGGGGATCAGAAGAACAAGATCCGGCTGTCAGCTTAGGTTGGTTTCTCCTGAGACCTCTCTCCTCTGCTGGTTGTCCTCCCCCTATACCTTCACATAATCTTCATTCTATGTCACCATGCTAAGGTGTCCTCTTTAACAGATACCATTTGGGGTAAGGGACTTTCCTAACGAACTCACCTTAATTTCATCACCTTTCTGATTACAGTTATCCTTAACTTAAAACTTGCAAATATAGTCATATACTGAAGTGTTGAGGTTAAACTTCAGTGTGTAAATTTTGTGGGATACCTCACAGGCCACAGAGCAAGCTTTCACAGAACACTGATATTCATTCCTCTGCAGTATAAAGAAGCAGTATCACTCATGTGCACATAATGACACAACTGTGGCCTCTCTCACCATTTCTAACCCTGCAGAGAATTGCCTTTTGCTCAGGAGCCCTAACAGAAGGGAAATGTGCCTTCCTGGGACTACAGTGATGTCAGTCATGAGACTGGATGATGGTTGGTACCACGGTTGACTGTTCCACCACTGAACACCAGATCCTGAATGACACAAAAATCCCAATGACAAACAGAAATAAAAACTTGAAGCATACCTCTCTGGGAGACCTGTGACCTCCAGAGCCACTGAGTTCACTGGCTCATTTTTAATATGCTTGCTTATCACTCAACACTGAATGACAGGCACTGGGGCTAATCGTAGTCCACTCACATAGGAACTCCAGGGAAGCTCAATGGATTTTTCTCTTCTTAAAAACAACAACAACAACAAAAAACCACACCTAAGGAACCAAATGTGTAGGATAGTCAAGCAAAAGAAACAATATCTCCATCTTCTGTCTGTACATATACAAGAAATGAATGACTGTGCTTCCTCTATGGATGGCTGTTCACTGTACATGCACTGAATACCACTACAAATAGTTCCAATCATAAATTTTATGCAATATGTACATGCACACACATGTGTTATGTTATATATATATATATTATACACGCTACAAATCCTAATAAAGACATCATTTACAGAGGTTTTGAACACAAACCACAGATTTTCCCTTCAGCTATGGCTAATGCATTCCAAAGAGAGAAAACAAAACAATAGACAAGCAGGTGTGAACTTACACTTCAGTTATTAGTTAGGAAAGACAGGCTGTATTCTGGAATATAATCGTTTTCAGTTGTGTGAGTACTCATTAACCTTTAAAATAAGGTTTTTGGGTCGTCAGCCCATCTTGATGTAAAAAGCCAGCCTACACATATAGTCAGAGGCAGTTCCTCTGGGCCCTTTCTACTTGCTAGATTAATAGGAAGTGCCCTACTTTTAAATTAAAAAAAAAAAAAGAAAGTTCAAGTCCCTACAAGATGTCCTAATGGGAAAAATGCCTTATAATTCAAATGAAGCAAAACCCCAATTTCTTTTTCTTAAGTTTACCAGTTTATTTTTCTTCAAGTGTCAAATCTAACTTTTCAATCTTATTTTTTTAAAAAAAAAACTATTCTAGAGAACTTTTAAACGTACAGAGAAGAGCAATAGAAGATCCAATGAGTCACATGCCCTGTTTTTTTCTCTTGTTCCTAACATGTTACAGTGATCACAGGGTTAACACAAGTCTAGCCTGTTTCCAGACTGTGGGCTCTGATATCAGTCAGCCTGGCGATGGCCATGGCTTGAATACAGCTTGGTAGCTGGAAAGCTAGCAATTTAGAAAGACAAAAGGTAAAAGGCTTGGCTCCGGCCTTCTTTTGACTTGTAGATTGATTGCCCAGGAAGGAGTTGCTGGCTCCAAAGCTGGTGAGATATGCAGGTGTATGGATGAGAGGTGTGGTGTCCCTGGAAAAGAAATGTGAATAGAGAATTCCTGAGGGTGGAGGAGATTTTCAGAGGGCATTCAGAGCTTGGGAGGAGAGGAAATAAACTCATGGTCATGCTGTAAGGAAGAAGGTCCTGAGCTGCCTTTGAATGATGATGGTGTGAAAGAGTCTGATTCTTCCACACTCCTCCGAGAACACGCTTAGGGCAAAGCACCAGTTTCTATGTTGGGGCAATGGTCCCCGACACCAGACGCATGCAAATTTTACCTAATGTCCCTTCTCTATTCCAGGGTGTCATTCAGGATGCCACTTTACCATTGGTGATCTTGTCTCCTCCGGCTCCCTCAGACTGAGATCGTTTCTCAGACTTTGCTAGCATCTTTTGTTCTTTGTTGGTTGTTGGGGTTTTTTTTTTTTTGGCAACTTTGACACTTAAAATAATGCCAGTCAGGTATTTTGTAGAAAGTCCCTGGAGGGAGGGGATCCTTGAGTGCTTTTTTTTTTCCTGGTTATTCTGGGGTTATGGGTTTGGGAGACAGAGGGCAGGGTACAGAGTCATCACCATAGCAAGTTCCTTGTTATCAGGATGGCCTGGCTGGGCTGCTGACCCTTCGTCTCCTGTTTGCTTCCATATTAAGCCAGAAATGATTGATGCCTCCATTGATTTGTCCGGTTTCTCTACTATAAAGTCACTCTTCTCCTTACCCTTTGGAAGGAAGTCCCTGTGTGCTATGTGTTCTGAAAGGAGCTCCCCTATAGCTCTGTGAGCAGAATCTAGAACTTCACAACGTGCACGAGCGCACGCGCGCGCGCACACACACACGTGCGTGCGCACACACTCACACACACATGTGCACACACACACACACATACACTGAAATTTTTTTTTTGTAAACTTAAGGCACAGATTTTTTTAAAAAATAGTTAAAAGTATTTGAGCATCTCAGGATGGAGCTTAGGCTATGAAATATCTTTAAATGCATTATAAAATTTTATGGGGAGGGTTAGGGGGAAAGTCAATAACCTAATAACCTTGGACATGTGTGTAAAGTAAGAGATGAAAAGGACAAGAAAGTACTGCACTCTCGTTGATGTAATTGGATCCCTCAGGAGCGCAGCTTGATTTTGAGGTCAATGTACCTGCATATCAGAACTGAATAAGTAATTAAACAGATGGGGAATGTTTAGAGTGGAAGGTTATAGACCACAAAAAGGCAGACACTAGACTGATGCTAGTGGTATTAGGTTAGAGTTAGGGACAGCATTATGAAGTTGTGATAGGTTTTTAAGAAGACACAAACATATGTGGCAGTATTAGTATAGAAGTAACACAATTCTTAGATGTGTTTCCTTCATCTCTGATATCATTGTCTAGTAAAAAAAAACAACCTGACACTCTTTGGAGAAATGGTCAGTTTTAGAACTGAGGCAAGAAACACACAGGAGGATTCTGTAGCATCTTACAGGATGTAGAGATTCTTCCTGCAACTGCCAAACCAAAGAACAATGCCCTGACCCTGATGTGAAGAAGTCAAAGGGACCCAGGAATGAACTGAAATTGCTTTTGATAGCAGAAACGGCGACAACCTGAGAAAGAAAACAAGCGATGCTCTATTGAATTATAAGTAAAAAATTAATATCTGATTGCTCACACATTAATATTCATGTGATGAGTGACAAGATGACATGGAAGAGGGTGTGTAGCCTTCTGTTCAGGGAATGAACCCACTCAGATTCTGTAGATCTGTCCTTTTACTTGTCATTGTCATTTCAGTATTAGAAAATCACACGAAATCATTGAAGAGGGTCACAAGGCTAATGGCCATCTTTCGATTGGAATGAGCAAACTAAGAGTCACACAGAATCATTAGCAAAAGCAGGTTTTCACACGTTTCACCATTAAGTTTCCTTGGCGATGCACGTTGTCTAGCAAATGCTAGATCTTCCCTCTTTGATCTGAAGAGGGAGGTTCCAATCAGCTTCCTTAGGTGTGTGTGTGTGTGTGTGTGTGTGTGTGTGTGTGTGTGTGTTTTACACACACCTTCAGGAAGAAGTAATGGAGACCATTTCCTTTTATTTGTAACTAAACCAAGACCTCAATGCTTGCTCATCCCTGAGCGCCACACAAGGAAGGAACGTAGTCATCCTCCCAGGGAGCCTCTGCTGATTGCTCAGAGCGTGGGGACCACAGTGACTCAGCAGCAAAGCCTCTGCAGACACACCCCTGAAGTGCACATTTGGAGAGGGTTAGCCTCATGACTAAACATGTGGCCCTTCACGGTAAGTTCCACGTTGCTCAGGAGCAGGTGCCAACAATGGCTTGATGCAAAAAGCAGCAGAGGCTTGACTGCAGCAGCCTGTGAAACCTACGCTTAATCTTTGTTCCGAGAGCCCAAAGATGTTTTAGAAATGGCGAATCATGGTTCCACTTAGCCATTCTTGGTGCTCTGTGCCAGTGTGTCTGCATCCTGCTCTAGGCCACCCTTAAGTAGCTCAGAACTGTCTCTAGGACAAGCTTCCAACCAACACCTCTTTGCAAGGAGGCTCCATCCATCCTCAAATAACAGTCTTGCCTTTGAAATATCTTCTATTGTTCTGTTGCAGGGGTGGCACTTGTTGTAAACATGAGCCTGAAAGAGAGGCAATTCCCTAGAAACTCAAACTATAAATAATGAATGAAAAGTAATCCATCCTCACCGTCCAAGCCAGATAAAGCAGAAATAATCATCACCTAATACCTGTAGGATTGAATATATATAAAACAGATGGCAGCTAGATTAAATATTCCTGCTCCATATCTTTCTATTGCTCTTTAATCAAACATTCTATGATACCATGTCTGAAAAGGATCAATGTGACAGCATTTACAATGGATTTAATCAGATTAGAGACCCCACGTGTTAACATTTAAGGCTGTAATGTCTGTTGCTAGCTAGCATTGTATGCTGACTCCAAATCATAACACAACTGCAAAATGCTGGAGGACTTTGACTACTCTCTGGAGCTTAGATAGATTCTTGCTTTCTGTAATGGAAATCTGTTCTTTTCCAGGGTCGTATAAACACCTGAATAAAGGGCCCAGTCACTATGAGATTGTGAGCTTCGTTTAGTCACTTAAGCTCCTCAAGGTTAGAGCATGGGTCTTAGCTTGGGTGTTAGCACTGGCTGTGAAGTAAATCCATGTCCTTATACTGTTTGTGAGGAACCTCTGCAGTTGGGAAGGGGGAGGCTGGCAGAATGGCTCCCATTTAGCTCTCTTAGCACCCTTCCCATCTCTCTCAAGGTATACTGTCCACCCACACGGCTTTATTTACATCAATAGAAAAGGCAGACAGAGTTACCCCGAACTTTTTAGCTATGAATAAAGTGACTTCTGAACCCACAGTACGACTGGCATTTACTGATGAGATACGCCAGACACTGCTGTGGCTGGTCTGGACACTGGGAATCTTCTGCCTTGTGGGTCTTTCTTTATAGACTTTATTGCCCTTTGTATGGTATTTGTCCGCTGTACGAACATCTCATCATCCCTGCATAGCCCACAATGAAGGGACTGGGTTGAGAAAAATTTCCTTTCTTATAACGGTTTCGACTATATGAGGTACCTTATAATTTGAGCATCTAGATTACAAAAGCAAGGATGGAGAGAAAGGGAAGGATGAGGGAAAAGGGCAAAGAATAATAGAGCATCTACATCATTATAAGGAAATATGTGAATGAAAAAATAACAGAGAACAATTATTCCCCTTTAAAATGATCTTTGTAGCCACTTTGTAATGGTTAGATTACAAACTACAATCGAAAGAGGTAAAACTTTTGCTTAGCAAGGAAATGTGTGTTCTTCTCACATTGCTGGAGTTGTCATCCGCCTCTGCAGGAAGACACTGGGGACAGAGAGGAAAGCTGATTTTCTGCCTTTTGGCCTCATGCAGATGTTGTCTAGCAAGTCACAAAATGCAAGCATGCATTCTTTCATGCTTCAAAGACATAGGACAAGCCATAGTCACCAGAGTAACTGGCACAGAGAGAAAAACAAGTTGGAAAAAGAAAGATGTGTGTCTTCAATCAACTTCCTGATTACTTCTCGTAAAAACAAAGAACCAAAACCTACCTTCTCAGACTCTCTAGAAGGAAAGCCGGGAGGCCTATCTTGTGCTGCCAATGTGGTGAGTTGTTGTCCATTGTTACTTCCATGTTGCTGGTTTCCTAAGCAGAGAAGCATGGTACCCACATTCTGATTCGCATGTTAGGCTCTGCTCTTTGATCTTCCTGTGGAAAACCTGTAGGAAAGGACAAAATACAGTTATATTTTAGAATGAGTTCTTTTCATGTATCCATAGGAAATCCATATAAAGATGTGGTAATCGCATCCTCAAAGATTCAGGGAATTAATCTTGTCTATGTCCTCTATGCTACTGTAACAGAATTGGGACTAAGAGTTGGCCAAGAAAGAAAGGCATGGAAGGCAGTGGAGGCAGAGTCAGGCAAGCAAGTGAACAGACCTTAGGAGGTCCCCCGTGGACAAGACTACCTCAAGAAATCTTAGACATAAAATTGTTGAAAACTATTAGAAAAAAAGAGAGAGAAAAAAAACTATGGCCTTCTTAAAATGAACATTTTGTCCACAAGGCTCCCTGACTCATAATGTTTAGAGAAATCACCTTAAGTCTCTCCAAGTGAGAGAGAGGTCATGTATACTCAGGCATATGGTACTAATATTTAAGTGTCGTCATGGGTTGTCTAATGATGTTTAAGTCAATGACAGGCCACATGCCTGGCAATGGTCCCATAAGATTATGTAGTAGTGTCATAGCTGCCTTGGCTTGTGAAAGTCTACTTAAATGATGAAATCTCCTGATGACACACTCTCTAACACATACAGTGATAAAATCACCTAATAATGCCGTTCTCAGAATATACCCTCATCATTAAGTAATGCATGACTACACATGAAATTATGGGCATTTGGAAGATTTTGGTTCTACTCTAGAACAACGTCAACATGGTAAGTTACTGTGGGACAAAGATCAGAAGGAAGACGATGAGTCAAGCTAAGTTGACTGATATTTCCAATCACAGGAAGGTTTTAGAGAGACTGAACTCCAGCTCTGCACACCATGTCTGTCATTGGCTTTCAGGGACTTTAGAGGGCTAGCTAGTACCTCAGGTCTAGCTACTGCTAGAAGCAAGAGGACATCAGACCAAGAGAAAGAAAATGCCATTCAAACATTTCAAATTAGCTCTAAAGCTCTTCATATGTAATGCCCAGCATTCAATCAAAAATCAGAACTCAAGACAGTAAATCCAAAACCCCAAATCCGTGACATTCCCTAAGGACAGACATCCACACATCTGGATAATGCACCAACCAGACAATTATTTTGAAATGTCATACTGAATATTCTTAAAGATTTAAAGGACAAGACTGAATGTTTTTTTGCAAAGAACATCCCAAGAGAATTGAGTGTAAACTTTATAATTGAAATAACACCTAAAATTAGTAATCGAGAGGTGAGTATAACGGAGTTTTCCGAGTTTGATGGTGGGGAGACACTTAAATGATACAACGTGGGGAAAATGTCAAAATAGAGTTGTTATATTTCTTGGTATTCATGAGGATTTGCTCTAAGACTGTCCAAGGATGCTAAGATCTGAAGACACTCAAGTCTTTCTTGTAAAATGATGGAGTTTTGGTGTAACTCACACCACGCTTTCTTATATTGTTCTCATTGTTGTTTGGAGACAGGGTCTTGATAGATAGCCCAGTCTAGTCAGGAGCTTGTCATCCTCCTCTCTCAGCCTTCAGAGTGCTGGGATCACAGGCATGATTTGACACAGATGGAATTTCCATTTTCAGTCAGTTAAACCCATGAATGCGGAATCTATAGATATAGAAGATTAGTTGTATTTGGCCTGCGGCCAAATGAATACATACTATGTGGCCTCCATTATGTTATTTATACAAAGCAATGTATGCATTTCAGAACTGGCCAGAAACTTTATTCATGTGCCTCTCACTAAGGGTCTTTCTGAATTATAATTAATACTAAATACATAATTCATATTATGTTCATCTTGTGATGGGATGTTGTGTCAGGATCTTCATTTGCAAAGTAACCAAGGTAACACCATCTTGTTCTGAGTTTATCTTGACTCCGTTTTGTGTCTGCCTGGGTACTTTTCCAAGCCCCTAATCCCCTAAACAGTAACATCCACTTTGACAACGCATTTGAGATGTTCCAATGACCCTGACCATGTATAACCAAATGTATAACCAGATGTATAACCAAACACAATTAATGTGTTCAGCCAAAACAATTGCTACCAGGTTCCCCTGCCTACACCTGACAATGATGTCATTGTGGGCTTTGTAGACTGTGCATTTATATACTCTGTACCCTTGAACATCAGTGTCAAGTGCTCTTTATGGTAAGAGCCTGCTCTCTGTCACTAGCTAATAAGGGCTCTTATTCAGCCTTGTATGCATGGTGGTCTATAACTTTCTTACCTGGATTATAACAATTTGAATATGAAGAGATGACTAGATGAAATCAAGGCTCAGTCCCTTTCAGGTAGGAAGCCATGGTAATGATGACATCATTAGGTTTTCTGTAGCTGGGTGGATGTTTGCTTCGACAAAGATGCTCCTTTGGGCCAGGCACATGCTCAGAAATTGAGAGCAACCTTCAGGCAATTTGCTGTCTAGATCATCTTAGGTGAAGAATTGTGGATGAGTGCGTCTTTGTTTCTGCCTGTGTGTTTTGTGTGGCTGAAGTTATTTCATAATGGTCTTATGCGTCTACACCTATTGGCTTAGTTTTATTCACTGCAGTTTAAGCACACTTTCTTTTTGGATTTAAATGCACTCTTTTGGCTTCTTACCCTGAACAGCAGGGGTTGTTCACAAAAGCGAAGTAATCAACCCAGTCTGTCACAGGTATTTCTGATTGCAGGTGGCCCTTACGAACATAATGACAGAGACAGTGACACTTTGCATTCAGGGGGGTGAGTGGGTGTTGCCGCTGTTTAGGAGTGTGACCAGGGAAATAGGTTTGTTAGTAAAAGGAATTTTTATTCGGGTGAGAAACCAGATGGGAATGTGAATTTCAGAAAAATACAGCAGTCATTTTAAAATAGTTTCTTTCCCCTTTTTAAGCACAAAATAAGTGGTTTCCTTATGATATTTTCATATGCACATGTCACTACAAACATTTTTGATAGAAATCCATGTTTTGATAGTATAAAATATGGATTTTCTCTGTGCTGGATTCTACATATGATGTCTTTTCCCCACCTCATGCATTATTTTCACTATTTCTTAATTATATGGGAAAATAGCACTATTATGCAATTTACAATAATTTTTAGTGGGGAAGCGTTGTGCGTTTACCCTACTTTGGCATGTCTGCACAGAGCACAGTTTTCGTTATCTAGGCTCATAGCTACTGCTCAGCTGAACACTCTCTGTTCTGGGAGCCCATGTGAAGTCTGTCTCTAAAACTACGTCATTGTCTCAAAATAATGAATCTTTTAAAAACTGAAAATCTGTACTTCAGAAAATAAAGATCACCTGGTGGCTGGTCTGAAATGGAGAGCAATTATCTCTACAGCGGTGTAGGGCGCTGTTAGTCTCGTTTTGTCTGCCTTCCTCTCTGAGACCTGTAGAAGGTGTGGTTAGTACAAGAAAAAGGAAAAGACATACACAGAGGAAAGGAGGGAAGGGAGGAAGAAGGGGAAGGGAGGGAGAGGAAGAGAGGGGGAGGAGAGAGAGATCACAAAAGGTCAGTATCTATGCTGTCAGGGTCTGCTCAGGAGACGCTCACTCAATACTGTGGACCAAATCTAGTGCTTTTGGTTATATACTGGCTGTCTCAATCTATACGTGCTTGCTTTGGGATTAGTCAGGTTTTTTTCTTTTTCTTTTTTCTTTCTTCTTTCCTAAGACATGGGCAACCTGTGACTCTCACTAGTCACACCGAGAGCAGCTTGCTTAGAACCTAGTCGTGTTATTTCTTCAGTATGGGCAGCGTGTCTTACAGCCTAGCTGGCATCATGGCTACTGCTCTGATTTTGGACTTTAATGCTTGGGATCAAAAGACTGCTGGGCACAGCAACTGGGGTGACAGCAGGTTGGGGTGGGGCTGGGGATGGGAAGAGGTGTGTGTCCTGGCCTCTACCAGTTCACAAGAGTAGATTGTGCTAAAAATGCAAGGTTGGAGCCTAGCATGGCAGACAACTGCAGCATGGGGAGACTTAGGCAGGGCTCTGTCTCAAAAAGAAAAAAAAAACCAATCAAACAAATCATAGTGTCCGTAGATGGAAATGGGCCACAGAGCAGGAATATCCATTCCACAGAAAGCAAACGTTAACCAGCAGCATGGTTTTTCTCCAGGGAACAGGATAGGGCGTTCACCAGCCCAACACTGACTAGGTAGGACAGGGAAAGAAAAGCTAAAGAGAGAGAGGCAGAGATTAAAATCCTGAAGTACTAATGTTCCGCCACACAAGAGGAGTGGGCCATAGGAACTCCCTCTCCTCAGGTCCTCTTACCAGCAGACCAAGGGGAAGATGTCATAGAGCCGCTCCATGATTTGTTCGACTGTGTGTGGGCATCAGTGTCCCCTCTACATTCCAAGGCAAAATGGACAGGGTATCTAACCCCTCAGTCTCAATTTTCTCATCTGTGGTACAAGATCACGGTGGGGAGACCCTTCATCACTCAGAAAGTCCTTCAGGGACTGTCACCATGGGTCTCTCCCGAGCTTGTTAAAGAAGCAGGGTCTTGGGACAGCCTGAGGTCTACCGAGACAGGATCTGTATTTGAACACGGTCCCTAGCTGTTCTCTCTCTCTCTCTCTCTCTCTCTCTCTCTCTCTCTCTCTCTCTCTCTCTCTGTGTGTGTGTGTGTCTGTGTGTGTGTGTGTGCGTGCGCGCTCATGTGCGCACACACACAGTTGGAGAAGCATTAGACTACCTTAGTGGTTACCGGATCCGACACATGGGATTTCCTAAGACTAGAGCAAGCTGCCCTGTGGGTGCTGGAATCAAATCCAGTCCTGTGGAAGAGCAGCCAGTGTTCTGTACTGCTGAGCCATCTCTCAACCAGGAGGTAAGTGTTTGGTTGGAAGTGTCACCCCAGCCCCTGGCATCCATATACCCAAAGAGTCTGGAATGTTTGGGTGGAAATTTCCATTCCAAGCCCCCATTCCCCGGGAGTTGCCTTAGTCCTTATCCCACCTCCTAGAAAGCCAAACCATGACCCCTCCCCAGACATGCTCAAGACCACTCCCACAGGATATTTCAACAGCATTACAGAAAATAAATGTGGTTTTCTGGTCTTCCTTCCCCACCACCTCTCTGGCTGGCTGGGAGTGTTGGCATCCATTAAACCTGAACTTTTTCTAATTTGGTTTGATTTGGTCTGATTCAGATTACCGCATTTATCGGGTTGCAGATACTTTTCGGCACAGATTTCTGAGGATATATCTCAGACATCTTGTTTATTTTTGGGAAGTCCCAGGAAGGTTTTAAGGACCAAATAATGATAGGATCAATGATAAGAACAATAACGATAGGTTCCATTAGTTTCAACTCTGCTTTCCTATCTGTGGTTTCTTGACCAAAAGTTACCATTCTTCAAAACAAGCTACCCTAGCTTTATCGGGTTCTGCACGCCTAGAATCCTAGCATGTGGGGGAAACAATGCAGGATTACTGTGAGTTCAAGGCCAGGCTGAGATACACAGAGACCCTGCTCAGAGAGGAAAAGTTTTGCTATATTTATTCTTTCCCAGTTACCCCACTGGCAGTTGCTAAAGCTGGCAGCAATCCTTGAGGGATTTGGAAGGATGGATTTTTAACCATCTTTATGTCATGGCATACAGAAGGTACTCTGAAAGCTTAGGGTTTTGGAGTGGGTACAGCAGTCTTGTAAATATGGAAAAAGAGTACTCACAAAGACTGATTATACCATAGGGTTGGAAGAGAAGTTAGAGGAAAATAAATGACACTGTAAATGTGTGTGTCCCTTGAAAGCTCAGCTGGACCTAAATCTGTGGCCATGCAGAGAGATTGGTGTGAATATCTGAGACAGTGAGGCTTAACATACCAGCTACGGCTGAAGATGGAGAAATGTACTGTTAGCTACAAATCATGAAGTAGTTATTTAAGTATTTTTCTTCAAGTGAATAAATTTGCAGGCTATAAATCTCTTTCTTATGAAACAATTCTACGATCATGTAAAATTTCTATTTAAATAAAATATGCCTTATCAAATACAGCCATCCCTGGGCATCTGTGCAGAACTGGTTTCAGGGCCCAGATCTGGGGTGCTCACATCCCTTGTTTAAGATAATATGGAATTTGCATATTCCTTAAGCATATACTCCAGTAGTCTTTGAATCACCTCTAGATCACTTACAATATCTAATCCGATGCAAATCTGTGAACTGTATTTCTTAGGAACAAAGAAGAGTCCATGCAGTGGACCCATCACTATCGCTCCAAAGGAAAGAAGAAGAGGACCCAGAGGTATCACTTTACTAGCCTCTAGCCTTTTCCTCGAATTAGAGATGACTGCACCTTCAGAGAAAAATTTCTCTGCAGGGAGGGCTGAGGAAAGTCACAGCTGGCCACCATCTGGCCATCAACTGACTTCCACTGACTTGGTAGCCAGAATGGGTCACATGACTGACCACCCTTCAGAGCGTTTAACTTTCCTATCCTTTTGTCATCGTTCCTCCAGCACTCAGAGATGAGTCGTCCGGACTTCACTAGACTATGGACCCTCCATGATCTGCTTAGTGTGAAATCCTAGCTCCTTTACCACAGTGATTCTGCTTTTCTAGTCATCCGTGCACACGGTTCACACCACTGCAGTATGAGTCCATATATCCAGAACTCTGTCGTGGACCCATTTTTTTTTTTTTTCGTTACTTATCTCTGCTCCTCAAGGCGAGTTCTTCTTGTACCTCCTCCAGATCCAGAACGGTGCTATTCTGGTTATCACTGCTAAATGGAGCTGAGGAAACTATGGACGGTGTCACTATTCTTAACTCTGCTGAACAGCATGTACAGTGTTCTCTATGCAGCCCAAATGCCACACAGCCCTGGTGTCCTTCATGTTATATGCAGCGAGCCCTTCCTGTTTGTTTGGAAGCTCAGTGTTCAGACAAATCACCCCGGAGACATAAATAAAAATCACAATTGTGTGCCCCACGGGTTTCCGTGAACTCTTTTGAAAAACTGGAATAGAGTCATTTCAACAGTATCCAAGGTATTTTCCAACTGAAACTTGTGATTCAGGAAAAAAAAAAAGCTATGACATTTCTGACACAGTTGCCAGGATAGGAACATGCTAGAGGTATGATAGGCATGAGCCACAGATAGGCAGGAATCCTGGGAGCTGATGGCCTGAGACCCCTCTGGGTGTTAAATGCAGCCACCAGCAGGGCCATCACAGGCAGCAACATGTGGGCTGCTTTACAAGGGAAGAGCCACCAAGCTAGTTATTATATGTATTTTCTCCCCTCGCGGCATCTCAGCCTTCTGTTTGAAGTTATTTTTATACTCATCTGGCACTTTCTATCTTTTTCAGACACGCATTAACAAATGAGAGAGACGAGCTTTACTGCCTCTTGTGTATCGCTCCTGATGGATGAGTCCTGAAACGTATGTGGGGGATGCATTAGTTTGAAAACAATCACAAATGCTGACATGGTTGGTGATTCAGGAAATACCGGGTCAAACACGAATAAGCAGGGAAGACTTGGGGAGAGAGAATCAGAAAACTTACCAAGCAAAAGCTATGGTGACACTCAGGGAAAGTGAGAAACGCAAGTTACAACAGTCAAACAAAAGTAAAAAAGAAAAAAAAATACATTCCAATTCTGTCTTCGTGGCATAATTTATCAGTGTAGCACGTTGCAAAAAATGCGTGCTGTTCTTCAGATGGTAGCCATGTCTACAAACAGCATGAGTCTGCGGGGAGAACTCCACCCAAAGAGTACTGGACTCTTCCTGAAATGACCTAATGCTAAATGGTAGGCGTTATTTAACTCCTTACCTCCAAATTCTTGATGTATAATCAGATCAGCTGTTTCCATGAATAAAAATATAATATACATTTTTAAAACCAGTCTGTCTGTCTGTCTATCTATCTATCTATCTATCTATCATCTATCTATCTATTTTTTTTTTTTTGGTTTCTTTTTGATACAGGGTTCTAGCTGTCTCAGCACTTGCCAGTTAGACCAGGCTGGCTTTGGGGTGATCCTCCTGCCTCTGCTTACCAATTACTGGGGTTAAAGGTGTGAACCACCACACTCAGCTTCTCTCCTTATTCCTGTTCTCCGTTCGGAAATGTGGAAGAGTCCTCTTTTGAGGTTATCGTTACTTCTTCTTTGTTGATTTCAATCATCTCTCCAATGTGTCTTGATCATACCCACCCCCAACATCTCTGACTCCTCCTGGTTAGCCCCCTAACACATTGCTTCACATTCTCATGCCTTCCCATCATCTGCCGACAGTCCAGTTAGTTCTGCCGGCTAGAAGGCTGACCGATCCAGCTGGCTTGGCTCTTCCTATGCCTGTCTTGTGCAGGTAAGCAGAGTTGCAGTAAGTCCACGAAGACAATGGACATGAATGACCAGTGGTTCACGGTACTCTTCCTCATTCACCAGCTTTTAGGGTTTGTTTGTGTTGTTTTGTCTTTTTTCTTTTTCTCCTACACTGTCATCTGCAATGCCCCCTGAGCCTTGAGGGTTCTGATAGAAATGTGTCATTTAGGACTAAGTACTCCACAGCCGCTTAGTCTCAGCACTTGAGCTAGAGATGAGGGTCTGCATTGCTACCCAGTGAGAAAGAGGCTTCTCTGGCTATAGCATAGAACAGCACTAATCACTGGGTGGTGGTGGCACACACCTTTAATCCCATCACTCTGGAGACAGAGGCAAGTAGATTTCTGAGTTCAAGTTCAGCATGGTCTACAGAGCTAGTTCTAGGACAGTCAGGGTCACACAGAGAAACCCTGTCTCAAAAAACTAAAATGAAGAAAGAGAGAGACCTTGTCTAAAAAAATAAAAATGAAAAAAGGGAGCACCAATCTATGTGTATAAACAAAATTATTTTGACAACATGTACATTGAGCAGAACCAAAGGTTCTTCACAGTTTATCTGCACAGTAAATTCAAAACCATGTCAAGCTGCAAGAGACCTTGCCTCAAAGTATCAAAACAAAATAAAGCACAAAAATATAAAAAAATATGACCCAGAAATCTCAGTGGTAGGTATGATGTAACCAGGATAAGTAAAAGCATGTGCGCACAAAAACCCAGATGAATATTCATAGTAGCATATTCATAGCAGTGATAATTTGATGACAATGCAAATATCCATCAGCTGATGGGATTAGAGACGAACCAAGTGCATCCGTCCAATGCAGTATCGTGGAGCAGAATAAAGGAAGAAAAGCTGACTTCCACTGCAATGCTGAACAAGCAAAGCATGCTGTATGATGCTACCTATGTAAGCTATTCAAATCTGGTACATGTATGGAAGCATGAAACCCCAGTGGCTGAGAGAAGATGGGGGGATGACCAGGGAAGGCTAAGAGATCACAGAACTCCTTTATGAGAGGATACAGTTTGCAGAATCAGACATAGGAATTGCTGTTGCACAGCTTTGTGGATATACTTAATCTGTAGACTTGCACAGCTCTGAGCGGTGAATTTTACACATGTGAAGTCTTTTTCTAAAGAAAGAGTAAAAGAGGGACTGGAGAGATGACATAGCAGTTAAGAGCACTTGCTTCTCTTTTAGAGGACCTGGATTTGATTCCCGGTACCCACATGGTAACTCAAAACTGTTTGTAGTTCCAGGGTGTCTGACACCTTCTTCTGGGCCCTGTGGACAACATACACACATGTAGTGCACAGTCATACATATAAGGAAACACTACAGAAAAAGTAAAATAATTAAATCTAAATAAAGAAAATCAGTAGTAGTACTGGATGTGGAAGCATACACCTGTGATTCCAACATTTTCAGGGGGTAGAGGCAGAGTGATCAGGAGCTCAAAGCTAGCCTGAGCTACATGAGACCCTATCTTCAAAAAACAAACGAAACCAATAACACAGTAGACCTGGTAAATACCTGCTATACTAGGCCTTAAAAGGCTGAGCAGGAGAATTGAGAGTTTGTGGCTATCCTGGGCTACATAGCGAATTCCAGGCCAGCCTGGATTATATAGTGAAACCCTATCTCAAACACCCAGAAGTAAAATAAGACACTGCATACATTCCCAGGGTCTACAGAGGCACAGCGATGGAGAAAGCCCACTGTAGGAGAGCCTTCTGTCCCATGCCTGGGTTTTCCTGAACTTCAGCCTGAGTGACCTGCAGAAATCCAGGGCTCTCCCTGCCTCTGCCAGCATCCCATTGCCTCCGAGAATAAGAGAATAACACTGCTCTCAGTTTAAGAGAAGACCAAAATAGGCCATCTCCTAATTCAGCTGCTATCAACTGAGTCCAAACAATGACCTCCTAGATCCCCAAGGTGAGTCCTCAGGCTAGGGAGCCGAGATATCCTCAGGTCTCCCGCAGGCACTTTGTGCACATCAGTGAAAGTTCAAAGGGACAAAGAGAAAGACACATTTCAGTCCTTATCATGGCATCTAGCAGCCCCAGTTGGCCATCTTCCACGGTTATGTGGTTGGACATCTCATGTCCCACTAGGAGCTATCTCCAGGAAGTTAAATTATATGGAAAAGTTCAAGAAGCTGCTGATACTTCCAGGAACATTTTGTATATCAAATAAAATGTCATTCAATAAGTTTTGGCATTATAGATGGTCAATTTTTTTTTTTTTTTGGTTTTTCGAGACAGGGTTTCTCTGTGACTTTGGAGCCCTGCGCTGGAACTAGCTCTTGTAGACCAGGCTGGTCTTGAACTCACAAAGACCCGCCTGCCTCTGTCTCCCGAGTGCTGGGATTAAAGGCGTGCGCCACCACCACCCGGCTATAGATGGTAAATTTTTAAATATTGGTTTTATTTATGTATAGGAGTATTTGCCTGCATGTATGTATGTGTACCGCATGAGTGTCTGGAGCCCTGGGGAGCTAGAGGAGGGCATCGAATCCCCTGGAACAGCTTGTGAGCTACCATGTGCTAGAAAACAAACACAGGTCCTCTGCAAGAGGAGTTCGTGCTCTTCCCTGCAAAGTCATCTCTCCACGTTCAGTGAATGGCATATGTGTGTGTATTTATGTATATGTATATATATAAATATATACATGCAATCTATGTGTGTGTTTATATATATGTACACACATAGATGTAATATATATATTTATATATTCACACACACACACACACACATATAGAGAGAGAGACAGGGTTTCACTATATAGTCCTTGCTGTCCTAGAACCTGCTATATAGACCAGGCTAGTCTTGAACTCACAGAGATCTATCTACCTGCCTCAGCCTCCTCAGCACTGAAAACATTTTTGATGCTGGAAATCAAACCCAGAGCCTCTGTCATGCTCGGCAAACACCCTACCACAGATTGTCTCTATACTCCCCCATACACATACACACGTATGTACAGATGCAATATGCACGTGTGGGTACTAGTGATCACACTCAGGTTGGTGGGACTGGTTGAGCCATCCTGCCAATCGATGAATGGTAAATTAAAAGGCAGACCCTCTACATCTCTCTCAAGCCTTCCTCTAGCTGGAGAGTGAGGAGTCATTGTCATCTTGTCGTCCATACTTCTTTTTTTAACAGTGAGTTCTACCTAGGAGGCTATTCAAGTACCAGATTTTCTGGCAGCCAGACCAGTTCCAACAGGCCCAGACAGGGGCAAGAGCACACCCACTTGGCCCTTTGCGTGGCTTTTCTTCTTCTAAACAAACAAACAAATAACAGCTGCGCTGCCCTATAATTTAAAGAACATCACAGCAAACACAGAAGACTTTCAAAGCAACAGCTCTCAGACCCCTCAATCTAAGAAAGCAAGCAGCAATCGAGCCTGGCCTGGAAGAGTAGCTGACGTCGGTTCTAGGAATTCGGAAGCAGACTAGGATACTGAAAATACAAGTTTCAGAGTTCTGGGCATGCAAAGCATGCTCCTGAAGTTTCCAGGTGGGAAGGCTTCTTGTGAGAAATTTCTCACATAGGTCGCCCACTTCACAGCGTTCTGGAGTGCGTGCGCATGCACCAGAGGATCTCAACCAATTCTATCCCATATGGACAGCACGAACTCGGTGAGATCTGAGGCGAGCGTTGCTGCGATGCAGGTCTTGAAAGTGCCCTTTCCATCCTATGAGCCCCTTCCACATTCGAGTCATTACTAATCGCCTACAGGCTCTTGCCAAAACACTCAGCGGGACTCGGGAGCTTAATGGATTTTATTTTCATTTTTATTAAGCAATGAAATGAGTTTTTATTCATTAAAATCCTAAAATAGTCTTTAATTCTGTGGGGATAATTTCGAAGTCGTTGTGAAATGTAACTGATTTTTATAAACATGCCTGTAGTCTACTGTGCACTAATGATCGTTCATATGGTAATTTTTTTTTGGAGGGGGTGGAGTGCCGGCTGCTAATCCCAACGTGCTAAAATGGCTGCTGCACATCGCCTCCCTAGCTCGGAGGGCAGTTCTTTAACCCAAGTTGCTTTGGGTTCACCTTGTTATTCTAGTCTATTTGGGTGGGGAGCCATCTTCCCTATTACTAACTGAGAGCACACGCTGTATGGGAAGTGGAAGGCCGGCTGTGATGTTTATCTGCCTCAGCCTCACCCCTGAGAGGTGGGCGACACTCCACCAAACGCTCCGTGACTTCTGTGCTATGCGCGATTGATCGCTCTGGTTTCCTTCCTTTCTGTCCTGGGTGATCACAGGGGACACTGGCTTAGCAGCATGCCCAGTTACCTGCATTGCCTACCAGATGGCTGACTTTGTCTCTGTATCAACCCAGTAAAACTGAAGAACAGGAGTGGAGAATCTCATTCCCAGCCTAATGCTGAGTTTATCCTGGCCCCTGTAGAATATTCCTTTACACTGTGTGAATATATGTCACTGTGGTTGGATTAATAAAGAAGTTGACTGGCCAACAGCTGGACAGGATAAAGTTCGGGGAGAGCCAGACAGAGAATGCAGGCAAGAAAAAGGGCAGAGTCAGAGGAGTCACCAGTCAGACACAGAGAGGAACAGGAGATACAATGGCAGATTGTAGATTAATATAAAAGGGCTAATATAAAACGTAAGAGTTAGCATTGCACAAACCAGCTGAAGTGTAATCCTTTTAGGGACACAGGTATATTTGCTTTTCTGCTCATCCACTCCCTGATTTTATTGTTATTTTTTGTTTCTCATTGTCTTCTGTCTGTATCAGCATTTTCTTTCTTTCCATTTATTTATGTGTGTATGCTTGCATTTATATATGTATTTACTTATTTACATGCATGTACATCCATTGGCGCACACATATGCGCGAATATGCACTGTGGCGGAGTATTTGTTTACACTGTGGAAAGATGCGCCACTGCGATTGGTTTCATAAAGAGCTGCGTGGTTGATAGGCAGGAGAGAATAGGTGAGACTTCTGGGCAGAGAGAAAAAGGCAGAATGAATCTAGGTACATGGAAGACTCCAGCAAGACACTGAAGAAGTCAGAGATATGGTACAGGGGAGAGGTAACCAAATCACGTGGCAAGACAAAGATTAATAAAAAGAAGTTAAGGTCAATTTAAGTTATAAGAGTTAGTTGGGAAAACGTCCAAGCTAAGTTCAAGCTTTCATAATTAGTAGTAAGTCCTTATGCCATTATTTGGGGCTGGCAGCTGAAAATCAAGTTGAATGAGAAAGCTTCCTACAGTGGGCATCCCTGTGTTGGAGCTCTCTGCTCCAACTCATGTTCAGATATCATTCTCTGCTTCATTCTCTTGACACAGGATCTCTCATCAAACTTGGAGCTAGGCTAGGCAGGCAGTAAGCAAACCTCAGGGATCCCTCTGACTCCAACTCCTCTCAGTGCCAGGGTTACAGGAGTACATGGCCGTACCTGGCTTGTTACATGAGTACCGGGGATTTGAACTCAGATCCCCATGCTTATAAAGCAAGCACTTTTAGCCACGGAACCTCCCGGAACCTTGGAACCCCATTTGCTAGCTTTGTTTATGTGAAATCCCCACTCTGTAAGTTCACAGTACATCACTATTTTCTGAGTTTTGAAGCAGTGTTGCTTTTCTCACAGAATAGGTAAGCATGGCCAACAAAGTGAAAGTTTAGACCATTAGCCGCTGAGTGAACATCAGGACTGCCATCTTGACCCGCCAGGGGCAGCCAGCTGCTCAGCACTGTAGCACATGCAGTTTGGGCTTCCGCAGCTGTGGTACATATATGAGATGCTGCACCTGTGCCTAACTTTGAAATATTTATATCAAGCTCGTGAGCTACCGTAGACGCTCCTCATGCTATTACAAACTGAAAATGTTAAAGCTTTCGAATGCACGTAGCTCACTTGGAAAACAAAGCTCCTAAGGCTCTTTGCTCTCAGAGATCCCAACTCAAAAATCTCAGATTGAGACTTCTTTTGAAGCATGCAAGGAGACTGAGTCTGAAATGTTTTTCGGAGCCTGTTACCAGCCATTTAAAATGTGATTTTTAATCTCTGCCCCTTGCTTGGTTGTACTGATAGACGGGCCAGTTTGTTAAGCTAGTGTTACAACAGTAAGCAAGCCTTCAAATACATGCTTCTGGACATCTCTGATTCAGTTCTGCATGCTGGAGTTACCGGGCCAAAGAAAATTCAAACCTGGACAAAGTGAACGTTGTTTGAAGTGGAAAAGTAAATTTATAAGCCATACGCTTCTTTGCTAATAGGATGTGACCCGTGCAGTTATTGAGATTGGCATCTGCCCAGGACAGCAGTTCTAGCTTCCATATGGGCAACAGAATCAATAACAGGGCTTGCTAAAGGCGACTGCTACCTCCTGCCTCCTCCTCTCCACATCCCAGTTTTCTGGGTCTGTGATGGGACTGCAATCTGCATGTGTAACGAACTTCTATGTGATGCTATCCTGCTGATCCTGGGCCACAGTTTGGAGACCACATCACTTGTCATTATTTTAGAAGCCCCTGTAAGCTAGTGCATCTTGATGGTCTTCAACAGTGCAAGACTGTGATACAGAGAGTGACTGGGGTCATTGAACTAATGACTGCAGAGCTGGGATTTGATTCGAGGTGTGACAAGGCTGAGGCTTTCTCATAAGGCAACCATGTTTCTTCATTTCCCTGCCCATAAGCTCAACATTCCAGAGCTTCTCACCTCAGATGGAATAAGAAATCATTTACTGAGCGGCCGTAGCCTGGGAACATGGCTTCAGATTGTTCTGAATAACACGTTCCACCATGGAGGCAACTGCATGAATATTTATAGTCGTAAAAATAAAGGAAGTTGTAACTGAAAGAGCCAAACACCCTACAGATGGACTGGCTGCAGAAATGCAGGACAGGCTGCTACACTGTCCAGTGTGCTCTGATGACGTTCTCACCTTTCAGTTTGGTGACAGCTAGAGTTCTGTTAATACATTGTATCTGACAGGCAAGGGATGTGGGGTCAGACACAAAAGTGCATGATCAATGGATGATGGAGGGGTGGTGGGGTAAAGATAGCCCAAGATGGTTGGGTTCTTCATTGACAATCTTCCAACTGCCACAATGACATTTTTAATCAGGCCACTGACCTTGTAGAATCTTAACACAGATGAAGCTTCGGGTAAGAATGGAGGTGGACAAACAGACTTCAGTTTAACCAAGATCTTTATAGCAAACATCGTCCCTGAGATTCCTACCCTACCTCCATCCCTGTTAAAAAGAGGTACACCAGGGGCTGGAGAGATGGCTCAGAGGTTAAGAGCACTGACTGTTCTTACAAAGGTCCTGAGTTCAATTCCCAGCAACCACATGGTGGCTCACAACCATCTGTAATGCGATCTGGTGCCCTCTTCTGGCCTGCAGGTGTACATGGAGGCTGAACACTGTGTACATAATAAATAAATCTTTAAAAAAAAAAAAAGAGGTACACCATGGAGGGGAGCAACCAGAAAGTGTTCAATTGAGAGGTTTACTAGGAGAAACTAGCTCAGGGAATTAACATTCCCTACTTCCCATCCTTAGGTGGGGGAGGGGCTGCTTCCTGTGGCTTTGGGGCAAGTAGCTACAAAGAATCTCTTCTCATCAGATATTCCAAACACAATAATCATTTTTTGGAAGAGATCCCATCCTTCTCCGAAGACCACCAGCAGGGATCTTCATAGGATGTCTCACTAGCCTGTTTGTTCAGCACACTCAGAAAGCAAATTGCATCAGGGGCAAAATAAAGAAACATTCCTGCCCAACCAGCTGGATAATCACCCGGCGGAGTGGAGAGGTGAGCATTTGGCAGCCTGCACCTCAAATCACCAAGTGATTCAGACACATTTCATGAATAAAGCAACGCTGGGACCTGATTATGCCAATTGCATCTGTCTGTGATGCCAGCCTCTTGTCACCCTGCTGTCTCTCCACGTGCGAATCATCCTGCCTCTGTTATTACAATCCAGTCTCCGTCCACTTGTCCTGTGAACAGAGGATTCCGGTCTCCCAGGCACCTGGGAGGAGTGGCACCATTCCCTTCAGACATGGTTTGTGGCTCAGAATATAGTGTGAGGAGATGGGGGACCATTCTTACCTGCAATTTTATAATTGAAATGCATGCCTTCCATCCATGCTAAGCATGAATTTGGTCTGGGATGCCATTTAGGACAAGGGAACACATACCAAGAGCTATTTTGTCCAAAGGCATTAAGGAGACTTACACAGCCTGTAGATCTACTCATAATCCCCTGACTGGCTAAGGAAAGGTCTTAAGTTGAGAAGTCTGCTTGCCAAAGAAAGAATTTTCATAAATTGGCTTGCTCCATGTGCCAAAACTGGCTGTTTTGGTTGCGGAATGATAGTTACATCATCAATTTACATCAACAGAGGAAGGAACATCCAATGGTGTGAGGAATTCATCATAGTGAAAGAACTAGCATAAAGACCAAAGGGTTGTCTCTCAGGAAAGCTGAATAAAGGCACATCAACTCTAGGCAAGCTGCTTGGCTGGGGCTCTGGCATGGGGATGACCTGTCCCAGCCTGCTCCCCCTTCCCCCATGAATGATTGTAAAGAGGGAGCTGGGGAGACCAAAGCGAAGCTTTTGGAGGGGATTGGGTGTGTTGGGGCACCTGCATTTTATAGAGCTTCAGCACCTTCTTTGGGGGCAATGCCTTCAGCTTCCACAAAGCAGAATTTCATCCAAATTCATCAAGTCAGCTCTTGCGGAACTGGTTAAAACATCAGCATGTCGATGAGGCTTGTTAAGTAGAATTCGGTCAGCCAGAACTGCTCTGAAAATTCCATCTTTTAGAAAGCGTGGGGGAGATTGTCTAAAACAGACCCATATTGATGGCTTAGATTTAAAACAGAACATTTCCAGGATATAGCCAGTTCAATATAAATTCTGCACAGGGCATCTGGGGCAGTAATGATTAACTATAATGTTTCCGTAAGAGATTCTGTCATCAAGCTGGATGTGGTAGGGAATGCCTATCGTCCCAGCTTTTGGGGAGGTTGAAGCAAGACAATTGCTAGAATTGTGGAGTTACAGGCCAGTGCTTGCCACAAAGCCAGATCCTATCTCAAAAAACAAAACAAAACAAAAAATCCTTACACCCAAAGGAGATTCCCTTATTTGTCTACTAGTATATATTTCAAAAACTATGTCAGCAGTGAAGTCAGTTAGGGTGGGTGTCAACTGATGTCTAAGCATCAACTGAAGAGATATGTAACATAACCTCCACAGACACGGGGGACTGTTCTACAGAATCTCGAGATACCCAGTCTAACTTCAAACTCTGGATAGCTGAGGATGGCTCAAATGTCCCATCTCCTTGCTTCACCCTCCCACCCCCCACCCCCAGTGTTGGGATTATTGCAGTGACATTTCAATTGTATTTTAATAACTAAAGCTTTCCTGGGGCCTAAAAAAGTAAAGCAACCCCACTGGTCAACCAGGCAGTGGTAACACACACCTTTAATCCCAGTAGCCACACTTGTTGCCATAGAAACCGGGTAGGGCGTGCCTTTAATCCCAGCCCTACAGAGGATTATAAAACAGGAGATTCCTAGAGGCATTTTTGAACTGAGGTCAAGGTAAGAGCCAGTGGCTGGCTGCTTTGCTTTTCAGGTCTTCAAGTTGAACCCCAAATTTGATCTCAGAGTTTTTATTAATCATGTTTCAGGTACAGGCATGTGCTCTAGATAACCTTTAGACATTTTGTTACTGTTCTTTTGGGACAACAGCTCACTCTGGAGCCCAGGCTAGCCTCAAACCTACAGCAATCCTCTTGCCACAGCCTCCTGCAAGCTGGGGCATGCTCCACGGTGGAGTGAAAAATACTCTTGAACCTCGAATGCCTCTCCAAGTCCAATTTCTTTGAAATCATCACAGTCATATTTTCCAGTAATCAAGCTTATTTGAGTTTGAGAGGGTATGAACTGTAATGTCTAACACATGGGGTCTCTGTTTCCATTCTAACCAGCCACATGCCCCTGAGCAAATCTGTTCTCTCTTGGAGTTCTCTGTAAAATATCAAGGCAAGCACCAAGGTTAGAGAGCTACAAGGACTTGGGGGAGGAGTAAAACAAAACCAACCAACCAACCAACAAAACACTGCATTCTTGACGGACTTTTCATGATACTGAGGAGGCATCAGCTAAGTTTCAGCTATGAGATTAAATTCCCATCCAACAATTCACATAATGGAATTGCCAGTTCTGTGAGCTTCTTAATTCAATAAAGCACTGAGTGTTTACAAGTGCAGGGTTCTTTAACACCATACAATTCAGCACCCAATACCAAAAGCACACAGCTATTGAGAACCTTGGGCACTGAAACCAAATAAAGTTCCACACAGCCTCATAACCTAAAAGGTCAAGAGGAGAAAGGCCTCGAGTAACTTCGTCAAAAGTCTCAATGATATCTCACAAACGAAGCTGATTTAAAACATCCATTGTATAGAGATCCTGTTGCACAAATTCTATCTAACTGTTTATAATAATGACAGCCCGGAGTCAGATGTTAGAGGGTGAAAGCTGAGAGATCAGAGGAGCAGAGCAGCCGTCACTAGAGAGTTCTTCCCTCTACCAATGCTTAGAGCAAAGGGGCGATCCTGTGTCTATGAATCCTCTATGAAAACTCAGGCTGCTGCTGTCTCTAAAAAAACCTCCTACTGAATTCTCCAACTGCAACTGAGCTCCTGTCTTTTCGTTCTCTCTGCTCAGCCATAGCACTCCTGTCTCCACCTCCCTAGGGCTGAATTAAAGGCATGTGATCCCAAGTGCTGGGACCACCTTTGCATGAGCTCTGCTTCTCTTTTAGATAGATTCAGTCTTGTGAAGTCCAGGGTGGCCTTGAACTCACAGAGATCTGTCTGCCTCTGTCTCAGAGTGCTGGGATTAAAGGTGTGTGCCACCACTGCCTGGCCTCTGTGGCTAACTAGTGGCTTGGTTCTGCACTCGGATCTTCAGGCAAGTTTTATTTGTTGGATTACAAACAAATATCACAAGATACAGAAGTTATCCACATGTAACACAGAAAACTGAGACAGTGCAGAAAGACACACACTAAAAAAAGAAACTTTGCGCCTTGGACCAGCCCATTGCCTCCTTCCTTCATCCTTCCAGAATTTTTAATAGATATATAGGTATATAAACATGTATTTGTTCTGCAAATGGAATCACACCATAGCCATTCTTTTCCATCTGATTTTGTTTGTTTGTTGTCTTTGCTTTTGTTTTCAAGACAAGATGGCCCTATTTAGGCCAGGCTAGCACCAAATTTGTAATCCTCCTCCTTTAGTCTCCTGAGTACTGAGATTGATGGCCTGGACTAGTAACTTGGCTTCCATGTAGTTTTTTGTTTTTTGGTTTTTTTGGACAGGGTTTAGCTTTGGAGCCTGTCCTGGAACTAGCTCTTGTAGACCAGGCTGGCCTCAAACTCGCAGATATTCACCTGCCTCTGTCTCCTGAGTGCTGGGATTAAAGGTGTAGGCAAAAAAATTAAACAAAAATCTGTCTTGAAGATATTTTTGTGTATTTAAAAGACAGATGGTATTCTATTAGATAAAATTTCATGCTGTATTGATAAACTTCTAATTAATGACATTCAATTTCCTGTTTTACTTCTTCTTCAAAAAGAAAATTGGAGCTAGGGGGTGGTGGCATATGCCTTTTATCCCAGCATTTGGAGGTCAGAGACAGGTGGTCTCTGTGAGTTTGAGGCCAACTTGGTCTACAGGCCAGCCAAGACTGCACAGTGAGACCCTGTCTTGAAAAAAAAGAAAAAGAAGAAGAAGGAAAGAAAGAAGAGAGAAAGAACGAGAAATGGGAAACACACCTTTGTCTGATTTTTGCTTATAAGTAATAATAAGTTGCTAGCATTGAAGACCAAGCAGATCAGTTAAAACGTCAAAGAACAAAGCTAGAATACACATTTATTATTATTATTATTATTATAAGTGTGAGATTATTTAAGGCAGACCTAGTTGTGGGTCACCTGTGTTCTCCCTCCTTCTTTCTTAACAGTGTGTCTCTTTAAAAAGATCTCTTTTTATTCACTTTATTTTAATGTGTATGTATGTGACCTCAAGGGTGTGTATGTGTACCACATGTGTGCAGATGCCCATGGAGGCCAAGTGAGGGTCCTGGATCTGCTGGAACCAGAGCTAACAGCTGCCTGATGTGGGTGCTGTAGCCCGAACCTGGGTCCTGTGCAGAAGTAACAAATGCTCTTAACTGCTGAGCTATCTTTCCAGCTGGAATGTTGTGTCTCAGTAGAGGTTAAGTTGGGCCATAGCACTCAGGATGCTGGAACTTAACAGTTAACTAGACTGTTTTATTCTCCAGGCCAGTCCTGCCAGATGGGGAATCGAGGCAAAAAATTTAGCACTGCCCTCTTACTCCAACGGCATGCTGAGACAAAATACATAAACTTAATGTCTTGAGAAGTGATAACCACCTGTTTGGGGAAGTTCTAAGGGCAGGCTGGTGCAAGACCAAGGTGCTGGCAGACTCTGGGTTTGGTCACTGCCCTGTCCCAGTGCTGACACCTTCATACTGTGTCTTGACGTGACTAAAGGATGGCAGGATTCTCTGGTCACAGTCCTTTTGCGAGGACACTGAACTCGGTCCACAAGGGCTCTGACCTAATTCCCTGCCAAGACGTCACATCCTAACATCATCACTTTAGGGTTAAGATTTCAACATAAAAATGTTGGGAGATGGGGATGGATACTCAGTCTGTTGCAACCGATGACCTCTTAATTCATACTCAACAAGTCAATAGGGATTTCTTATTAAGATTGTCCAGTAATAATGTTTATTCTTAAGGAGCACTAAACCATCATTTCCTAAATGTCCAGGTTCTTAATATATTAACATTAGAAAATTTAGTTATTCATTTATCCTTCACTCATATATATTATTGTGAGGAGCCGAGAAAGACCTGAAAGAATGTGGAAAGAGCAAATGAAGTCTTTAGTGAATGTGTCTTGTTTGACATCAGCACAGCTGTCAAGACCCCCAATGCCTCAGGCCCCTTGGAGTGTCAAAGCCTTCCCAGGAGGAAGGTTCATGAGGATGGCAAAGCCTTCCTCTGGTCCAGGATAAATGTTAACCGTGTGTACAGTGGTTGCAAATGATTGACAAATGTACGCAAGAGCTTGCATCTGCAGTTTCTTCCTTCTGGATGTCTACAAACCCAGACGGCTCTTGTACAGACACCTGAGACAGGCTAACTCCTCCCTCTGTGCCGCATACAATAAAAGTGCAGAGGTTCATGGTTGTTGTTAAATTGTTGGTGCAATTCTGCTAGCGTGCGCATGGCCCATCTGATGCCAGCTTTTCTGTGTGTGTGTGTCTGTGTGCCCGTTCTTTCTTCATTCTCTCAGTATCCCTAGTCAGGCCAAGTCCAAAGCCACATGGGACTTGACAATTATTCTCTGTTTTGAGGCAATTGCTGATTCTTTTGGAGTTTTCTTTTGCTTATTAGTAGGGTTTCATGTAGCCCAGTTGGCTTCAAGTTTTTCATCCTCCTGCCTCCACCTCCAAGGAGCTTGCCCTATAGGCCTGAAAGCAGAAGTTGTCATTCCCTTCAAGAACTATTTCTCAAACAAGGAAATAGTTTTCATCACCTCATTTCAGGCCTCCACTGTGTCTACAATAAACTTGCATACACAAGAAACCTAACCTAGAGTTGGAAACAGAGGGAAGATGAAATCCTTAAACAAACAAATAACTTGTTTATTAACTGCTTAGGAACAAGCAAAGCAGAAATCCCAGGCCTCTCTTAGAAGCCTTGCCCTCTTTGCTGTAGTAAAGATCCCTTTGGTAAGCACGCTGGGGCTCTCACACTTTCTCTGGGCTCTCCCATAGCCATCCCTCAGCCTGTCTGTCAGTGCTTCACGCTGGAAGATGCAGGTGAAACTCCAGAGCTCAGTGGAATCCTTTATTTATTTATATACTTTTCCTGCCGAGAGCGGCAGTGATAGCTGGAGCTTTTGACAGATGGACTTGAGGGAGGCACCAGGATCTGGTGTCCAGTGTCTGGATTAGGGACTGAGCTGTCTGCCTGGTAGCTACAGCCACGGCAGAAGAAGTGGCCATGGGGACTTCCCCTGGGTGCTGAAAGGCCTCCAGCCTGCCTTCCTGGATCTCTGGCCCCAGTTCTGACACTAACCCATTTTTGTGCTGCCTAAATTAGCTGTTGTCTCAACTTCCCCATTCACCAAACTCCTTCTGCTTGATTCTTCGCGCCAGCCTCTGGAACCTGGGTTTGCCAGTTGTTCATGCTTAGTCCCAGCTTTGCTCTCTAAATTCCTTTCAGTATGAGCTTGGCTGGTCCTTGTGCATTAGTTCTTGGACTCCATAGCCTCTTCCACAGCTTCTAGAGTGACCTTCTGTCCTTTAGTTCAAACGGTGCCATTCCTCAGAACCTTCTGACAGGCCCCACCACCTTCCAGGTAAAGTCCAGCCCTGCGATCGTCTTCCAGGCTCTGAATAGGCTGTTCCCTCCCTACTAATCTCTCACTTTATCAAATGGACTTCCTGTCCTTCACCCACCCCTCTCTACAGATGCTAGCCTTGGATCTATAAAATCCCAGTGACTCCCGGAGACATAGCAAACACCCAACTGACTCTTGATGGTCTCAGCACAGCCCTGTTTCTCCGCACTGTGGCCTTCTCGTGGATCTTCTCTGCACTGGGTCCTCCCCACTTGAAGACACTCCCATCAATCCTGCAGTGATCCAATCTCTCTAGCACGCCCATCCCAATTCCTTATTCCTCTTACTTTGTGCTATTACCTTCCGATCGCATTTCTTAACCTCCAACACATAACTTTCTTTTTAACCTGGCCCTTTTCTATCTCTCCTTCTTAAACATATAAGACCCCACAACCACAGGGCATGTCTGATTTCTGCTGTGTCTTTAGGTCTTGGAGGTTTCCAAATTACAGTCAGAACTCAACACTGAATACTTAATGAATAGATGGATGTAGATATATCTATATCGTCTATCTATCCATCTATCGACATGCTTTCATATCTATCCATCATTTACATATACAGCTTTATCTACTGTAAGAGTTTATAATGAGTTTATTGCTAGTCTGTCATAAAAGTTCTCTAAAGGCAGTATACTCAGTGGACGTCAGCTAGAACCATTGAAGGGGACGACTGGTTTCATAAATGTGCTTCATTTTAACGAACAAAGAAAAACATCCTCTAAGATACAGTAGAAATTGACTGTGGCTTTTATATGTAAAACATTTTAATTAAGTTTTTGAGTATTTCATTCAGTATATTTCGACCATATTCACCCCAACTCCTTCCCCTTAACTTGTCCCAGGTTTGTCTTTAACTTCACCACCCCCCAACTAACCATCACACACATGCTGTAGCTTGAATCATGTGGACAGTGCTCTGCTCCATGCCCATAGTGGGAATGCTTTCCTTTAAAAATGATGTGTGAGGTGGGCATGATGTTGCATGCTTTAAAACCTATGTTGAGGAAGCATTGGCAGGTAGATTTGCATGATTTCCAGGCTTGCCTAGTTTACTGGGAGACAAAATTTTAGCAGTTTAGGTTTTTGATTTTTGTTTTTTAATTCTAGAATCAGGCAACACATCATTTCATAAAGTAGAAGGCATGTTCTGGTAGGCAGCTTTGTGACAGAGAAGAGCTGAAGGAAGCAGAAACGAACAGAAAGTGGGCTGGTTATCTCAAAATTGCTTGTCAGAGAAGGCGAGACAGGATAATAGAGAAATACCTAATTACTTCAGGTGCGTTTCTGTAAGAGTCAAAGAATGCAAGGATGAAGGCAGAGGAAACTTAACTCTTATTGCTTTTGTGAAAAATCAATCTTTCTTCCATTCTTCTGAGGAAGGTCAGCTAGCAATGGAGCTGCAGTCTGGAATTTTGGCCTGGCAAACCCCACTTTGGGCTTCAGTTTTTCTGCTAGGGCCTCGTGCAGGAGCTTGGCGAAACAAAGCAAAGCCAAGTAACGCTTTCCTGTAATTTTCACTTGACACAAATCTATCTCAAAATGGTGCAGTATATTCACCATGACATTGACCATCATTGCTCAGATCACAGCCCCCAGCTGGAGCTCATACCCTTAGTACCATAAGACTAACATATAATTCTGCCTTCTGGACAGAATTATAAGGATTTTGTTCCACCTTACTTAAATCTTCTGATTTGTAACCTGTCTTTCCTTATTGATTTGTATCTGTATAAGATGTACAGTCTCCTGCTATTGGTGCATCATGTACAATTCGGGGAAGAATCCAAGAAGATCTCTTTATAAGGTTAAGTCTATTGCTTTGGGGATAATTGCTATCAATTTCTCCCCCCAAAAAAATAGCACAAGTTCCTTGGCATGGTTCATTGTCTTTCCATAACTATTTAAATACTGAAAGATATGCTCAAATTAAAAACAGTTATTCAGTGTAAATCACAGACTGTGTGCTCTGCAGAGGTCCTTGGTCTGCAGCTGCATGAGCACAAGGGTAGTAAGGCAGCACAACTGGCAGAGATCCAGGGAAGCCCACGTCGCACCTGAACTTCTGCAGCACACAAAAGCTGGAGCCAGAAGTTAGGTGCGGACCTGGAGCGGCTCAGAGATGTTTAACTAGAAAATATGAAGGACCACAGCTAGCAGCTACTCAGGGCCACTGTGTGGGAATTCTATACCCAAATGCACTGGGCAGATCCTGATAGCAACTGGCTAGAGCAACTGGAGACCCAAGCCCCATGTTGGGCGCCAACTGTTTGGGAAATAACCAAGTTAGCTAAAAGATGAAGCAATTATATTTTTATTATAAGGGAAAAACTTGTGAAACAGGAAAGAGAAGTCCAAGCTAAGCTGAACCATGAGGGAATCACACAGACACCTGGGCTGCGTGCTATTTTTCTCCAGGCCCCAGAAAGCCACACCTAACTTTGTCCTACCTCTTAAAGATAATTGGTTGACAAAGATTTCCCATCATTATCATACTTATTTATAATTAATTAATTACTTATCTGTAGCCCAGGCTGACCTAGAACTCACTATGTTGTCCCAGGGTAATTTTGAAATCATAGCAATCTTGCTATATCCTTTTCCAAAGTAATGGGATTACAGGAATAAGCCATCATATCTCGGCAACATTTTGATCTATATCTCACTTATAAAAAACAGATTAATGAACACAGCCGACAAAGTTTTTGAGGGTATCTGAAAATCTTAAAGGCATTTCTTCATGCTAGGCAGTGGTGGTGCACACCTTTAACCCTAGAACCTGGGAGGTGGAGACAGGTGGATCTCTCTGAGTTCAAGGCCAGCCTGGTGTACAGAGTGAGTTTCAGGACAGGCTACCAAAAAACTCTGTCTCAAACAAACAAAAAACCCCAAGAACAAAAAGGTATGTCTTCGTGCATATACTTGAAGGAAACTTACTAGAAAAAAACTCGCTGTGTTTTGAAGTACCCTAGAAAGCACAGGAAGATAGAAGAGCTGCTGTTCCAAAGCAAATTTTAAAATTCCATGGAACAGATAGAAATGGGGCTATCCGTAAGGTAATTTCCAAGCACTGTTGGAATTCTCTTTGTAAATACGTGGTTGCAAGTGGATGCCAGGTAATGGGAATTCAAAGGTGTCCATGAGCTTCTAGGTGGGCTGAGATTCATGAATCTCTTGACTGGGCACATTAGTCAGGACCAGTAAGACTCGAAGCTTCCACATGGGCACAACAACATGAGACTTATGCATCCTGCCGTGTGTTTGATGCCATCCAAGTCACAAGCACGTGAAGAGACAATAATAACATGAATCAGTGTGCACTGCGTGACAGGGATAGGATGGGGAGCACAGGAGGACACATTCCTGATGTGTCAGTAATGACAAGTGTTCTTTGGTTTGTCTTCTCCTTTTAGGCTCAAGTAGAAAAAGTTAAGGGTCACTTCACTCTTATACAGAGTAGTTGACTAGGTAAGATTATCACAACTTTCTCTCTGCCAGTCTGAGGCCCTATTTGTTTGCTGGAAAGGACTCTGGTAACTCCACAGAGAGTGTACTGTCCCTTGCTGACACAGCAGGAGAACCCCTCTGTGGCAGCTGTTGCAATGGCTGCCCCTCATCCTGCTCACATTTCCGAGGCAGGATCTGATTACAGCTAGCAACTTGAAATTAAGGGCACAGAGATGAAAATATCAGGAGACAGGGACTAAGTAAGGTAGTGAGGCAGTCTGAAACATGGTCCCATTTCAGGCTCTGACCAGCATTCGAGTCTTCTGGATATAAAAGCCTTTCAGAACCGGCTAGCTCAGTAGAGACAACTACACACAGTGTCAATCTGTGGGGTTCCTCTGAAGTGCCCCCAAATAGGAGGAATACTTAAGCTCAGTTACCAGAAAGTCTATGAGAAAACAAAATGGGAGACGCTAAGCCTCTTTTAACCTGCCATCTGGGGGAGTTTCAAACACAAGTCATTGTTCTCTCCCCAAGACTCAACTGCATCACAGATCAGAAGCTTCTCAAAGTTTTGACTTTTAAAGTGCTATCTATTTCTGCTTCCATTCCCTTCCCCATCCTTTTCATTATGATTCATAACTAAATTGTTAGCTATTGTTTCTCCAGATACACTGAGTCAATCTCAAGTTCTCCTTATGAAGTCTTTAAGCCCAGAGAAAAGATGTAATCGTGATTAATATATGAAAACAGTAACCATGCACGCATAATATCTTGTAACTTACAAAGCCCTTTCATATAATAAAGTCATAATTTATCCTGGGCGCAGCAATGATGCCCAGTGCCTCCTCCTCTTTCCTGAAGTTTCTTTATGCTGGTATCTGTGAGCTAGGATTTTATTTACATCATTGAAGGGGAAAAACGGAGAGAGCCATCAGACTACCTATAGAGGCGGGAGGGATGCCAAGAAGAGCGCCTGTTGGGCCACTGTGCCTACTATCCCACATTGGAAAAGAACAGATTACAGTCAGACCTCCATTTTCTAATAAGCAAAATTAAACTAAGCCACATCACCCAAGTCCTCCTGCACTACTGTGAGGATCCAACCAGACAGCATGCAAGAAAATCTTTTCCATCTTCCTAAATAAAGACTCTTCATTTTTTCTCACACTTCACTTTCTCTAGCATCTGCAACCTCAACTTCTGCTGAGGACTCCACCTACTATTCAATTTTTTTTAAAAAAAGACAATTTTTTCCATTCATAAGAACATGATGGCCTCTGAATCATCTTACTTTTATTATAATGAAAGCAGAGAGGTTTGTGCCTGGCAGCTAGATATCCCAGTCTTGGTCTAGAGTCAGCCCTAGTCAAGAGGTTTGAGCCTGGCAGCTAGATACCCCAGTCTTGGTCTAGTGTCAGCCCTGGTCAAGAGGTTTGCGCCTGGCAGCTAGATACCCCAGTCTTGGTCTAGTGTCAGCCCTGGTCAAGAGAAAACCAACATCCTGTACGAGCTTCACAAATATGATTTTTACTTTAATTTCATTTAAATAAATTTAGATAAATTAAGCAATTTATTTATTTATTTTGTAGTGCTGGGGATTGAATCAAGGGCCTCATAAATGCTAGGCAAATACTCTACTCCTGAGCTGTAGCACCAAAATAATTTTTAATTGCTTTTCCTACAGCCAAGTCTGCATTCAACCTACAGCTAAAACTCATGCACGCTTATGTACGTTTCTCACTCCAGCCTCAATTTTCACTGCTGAACCTGAAGCTCCAGGCTTGGGCTCCCGACCCTGCTTTGTCCAGAGTACATGGGCTGACTCAGATATGACCCTGCTTTTGTCCAGAGTACACGGGCTGACTCAGATATGCCACTAATGTAGGAACCCGGAACTTCCTGGTTGAAAAAAATAATCTCAATTTGTGAGCAGCCATTTGTTTATCGTGTCCTCCCAGCCATAGCAAGATTTATTTATCAGTGGCCTGTTAGGAAAAGGCGTGAGGCCACTGGGAGCTAGAAGCAGCCCTCTGCTGACTGTAAAATCTGCCTTTTCAGGTCTGAAAGCACTTTGAAGCAATATTTTTCTCAGCTTTCTTTAATTGGATGAGTCACAAAGGGGTGTCAGAAAATGTGTTCCATTCCAGAATTGTTCTGGCCTCTGCTTAAGAAACAGTCTTCCAATCCGTTAGTTAAACTGATCCACAGCCAGGCATGCTCTAAAACAAAAAGCAGTTTCAGCTCATTTTTAATAATATACTAAAATCTCAAGGTGTTGCTGGTCTGTCTTATCTGCCAAAAAAAAAACCAAAAAAACAAAACTTGTTTCTCTGGTGTCCAAAGACTATAGAAAAACAAGATATGATTTCAGAAGTTACAGTATATTACCAGTCAGTTTCCTAGGAACACAGAGGCAGAAGCGAAGGGGACTACGTTGATATTCATTTGCAGCATGAAGCCTTTTCGGCCCGGCACTGGTCTAGGATTAGGAGTCAGCCAGGGGGACAAAGGGAGGTTTCCCGCATTTACATTCACTCTGGGGAAGCAGAAAATTTCTTTGACATTTCTAACCCATAAACTGCCATACTCCAAGTTACACAGAATGCTTAAAATGGTTTACTCTGAATATACCATACTGAGTTTCACAACACCAAGGAAGCAATCCACTTAATCTCGGCCACTTATGGTCACTTTCCCAGGGTAGTTGCCGTCTACAGTTATAATTGATTTCTTTGTCCCCAGGGGCACAATCCTGTCCCGTGTCATTTTTGACCTTATTTCACAGTTGTTCTTTCAGTAATGATGCTCGGATAAAGCAGCCAATTGGGAGGTTTGTTTTCTGTTCTCTTTTAAGTGTTCTAACTCAGGCAGTGAAACCAGTTTGAACTGGATGGAGTATTAAATCTCTTCTCTGGAGTCTACCCAGAGCCTACGGATGGATACTCAGCAGCCTTGCAAGCTGATACCTGCATGTGCCAGCCAAAACGACATCCTATTTTTTTTTTCCTTAGCAGTGCTACTCATGTTTAGAATTGTAATATAATGCTAGGAGGAAATACTGCTGCAAGATTTTTGCTTTTGTTTTTGGAAGAACATGCAATTTGTCTGTGCTTGATAGACTCTTCATTACTTTGCTGTTTTGAGGATAATAAACAAGCAGGGGGAAAAAACCAGCAAAGATTCAAACCGAGCAATACTGTTTTTAATATCTATATATTTCATATATATTTTCCTTTCACAGCTTGACATCACTTCATGAAAAACTGTGTTTTTTTTTTTTTCAGGAGTATATCAGCAGCGTAGAGTACGCTGCTACTACTGGGGTCAGAATGCATTTGGAAGGTGTGTATGGGATTTGATGTAGTTTTATATGTTTGGTTTTGTGATAAGTAAAGTGTTTCTTAGAGAAAGGTACTTTAGAGAAAGTTTGTATGTCACACAAGTTAGCCAATCAGTTATAAACTGCAGTCATGGGAATATTTGATAGAGAGTACCATCCGTGTCCAATGACTATAGAAACCAGTCCCGTTTTGATCATGTTAAGGCTACCCCTCCCAATAAAGCTGAGGAGATCCCAGAAGCAAACATGGAACCGACTATGTAACAAGCTGCGGAGAGGTGACTTCTGATCAGAAGTGAACATGAATAAAAGCAAATAAATCAAGAAAGCAACCCTTTAATTTCTGGTGACCGATGGGTGTTAGATTCCATGCGAGATAAATAACTTGCAAAAGAAGCTGTCTGGCGGTGAAGAAAGTGACAGTGGAGCCCACAAATTCTGGGAACCCTCACGGGTGCCAGGAGCACAGGACTTGGTTTTGAAATCTGGATCACATCTTTGAATCAGCTGGTGTTCCCGGCTTAAGCTTCTTGGCAGCGGTGCCAGCTGAGCGTGCACATAGCGTAGGTAGAGGGTAGCAAACCCTGGACCGGCCACCCTCCTCGCAGTGCCAGTAAGTGACTCTTTCCAAGGGTACAGGACACGGGCAATGCCAAGAAAGGGCACAGGCTAGGAGAGAGGAGGACTGGACCTTGCCGGGAGGTTGCCAGGGTTGTGTGATTTTGAATATAAAAGAGGATTTGGGGAAGTTGGTTATAACTTTAATTTTAATTCTACCCGAAGCCTCTCTTTGGGGCATAGGATGCTAGTGATAAAAGTTATGCTTTTGGACTCTCAGTGTCAGCTGGGCTAAAACAATAGTTTGGCAAGCATCGCCAGGGACAGTTCACCTCCCTCTGACTATTCTCCCGACACAATCACTGTCTTCAGAGAAAAGACACCATTGGCCTGGAAAGGCAACAGTTGAGAAAAACAACAACATCAAAACCAAAATCCAGCTCAAGGACAACGGGGACCATCCCCGCTTTGATTTTGCCCATCAGAACCAAGGCCTAGAAATCGCTAACAGGAAAATAGGATTTTGTTGGTGCTGAGACACAGTCTTCATCTAATAAAACCACTGCTTTCATTGGCCTCTTAGCTGTGAGTTCCTTTAACCATCTGACAGTGATTGTGAGCCACACTATTTCAGGTTAATGCTTGTGTTCACACATATGTGAAAACATCAAGAATTAAAGAGAACAATTTGTGGGCTTTTTCATAGCATATCTGACCTATCTTCCATGTATGGACATTTAAACAAACCTTATCTTACCCAGTCTGCAATGGTAAGCATATTAAGACTGGGTACAACTTTATGTTTTTTTTTCCCCTTCCTATTCATTTAAAGGAAAATACCTCTCATTATTTGAAAGAAAAGCCAGAGCACAGAAATAATTTTATAAGCAGCCATATCAGATTTTGGAGCAATGCAAGTCTCTGCCTTGCGGCTCATCGCCCCAGATTGTGCCTGGGAATTTTCATTCCATCAACCAGTTCAAATCAGGAGTAAAACGCATTGGAGCCCCGCTGCTGCTCTGCCAAGCAGATAATCCCTAATGGCCAGTCAGCAATTCCATCCTCCAAAGTCAGGCTAACCTTCAGAGGCAAAGGTGCTTTGAGTTTGTGCAAAATACCCTTAGAGGAGCAGAAAGTCTCACCTGGGGTGATTCCCTCCCCCGTGGATCACTGACTCCAGTCCCCAGCTTCCTGTAGCAATGTGAGGCTTGCGACTCTTCAAAGCAATGTTTACTTCTTAAAGCATTTGGAGTTAGTACAAAATCTGCATAATTCTATGAGAAGGCTTACACCTCAGCTTTGGGGAAAACTAGTTGAGAAAATGCGATTGGGGGGAAAAGAAGTCTTATCTTCCGGTACAGAAAGTACTTGGGGAACTAAGCTCGTTAATGTTGGGATAGCCTGCTAAGCACTACACAAACAAGAATAGATGACAAGGGCTTGGCTTATCGCCACTACTGGTCTGCGGTCTGCAGGGGCTTGAGGTGGTTTGAAGGATTTTCTCTTTCACTGTGCTGCACATATGGACACTGGAGTCCCGGGACTGTGGTGACCCCACAGCTGTGTTCCTGTGGATTTTTACAAGATGTTTTGGCCCCTCTCAATTGAGGACAGTTTATTTTGGTGTCATTATGGAACCTGAGGAGATCTTCCCGAGATTTAATAAATCCAAGGGCCTGTCATCGTATCTATTTTGATCAGATGACCTGCCTGTCTCTCAGAGGCTGACAGCCAGCCTGGCATATGTTTCTTCCCTTCAGCTTCTGTGAAGATACTCTTCAGCTGTGTAAATGTTACCAAACCAGCACTAATTAAAATGTCCTCTGTGTGTTAAAGGGTCTGCTGCTCCAGGAGCCAAGAGTTTCCTGTTCTAATGATGGCATGCTGGAGTGGACGTGTGAAGACCGCTACCTTCACTGTGGCCAAAGAGCACACGGATGCCAGTCCAGAGCCATCTGAACACCGGAGTCTACTGCCTCTCTCAGGGCTTACATCTAACCCAGAGCCACCCTGACACCCAACCTCGTTTTTATTCCCCAGAGACCTGAATGACTTTTTGGGTACATAAATAAAGAGACAGTTTAATTTTCAAAATAACATAAATCTTGTAAGTGTTCTCATAATGGAAACAGCTTTTTTTCCCCTACATAGTTCACTGAGTATAAAAGTCTCCATGGATTTGTTACAGTGAAAACTACCCGGTGTATGTTTGTGTCTATGACCATAAGACACTGTCTGGGGACTTGTCAGGACACCTAATGGCTTTCTCCCCCAACAGTTTTTTCTACCTATTTTACAGAAATACTTGGTTTCCAGTATATGGTATTTTCCCAGGCCCTGTCTACAGTTCACACCTAACCTAAGCCTTTTCCAGATGCATCTACATTTTTTTTTCTAACACTAATGGCCTTACCTTACTTTTTTTCTGATAAGTGACCCTTTTACCATGATTTCATGAATCTTGAGCCAGGCCCCAGGTCACAGTAAATTAACCTTTATTTAGACAATTTGCTAAGCATCAAAATAGAAGAAGGAAATTGAGGAATTTTATTTACCCATTTACAAAATGAATTTAGAGAATTTTTTCATAAATTCATATCTGGTTATTTAAGTGTATCCAGATACCTTAAATATATTATTTTTTTTCATGCTACAAAAGAAGCTAAAATGTATTCTTTTAATTTAGGTTATTTAAATTTCCACACAAATTTCGTGCTGACACTTGGGAAAACTGCTTCCCTGGTAGCTGCTCCGGGATTGTCCAGGGCTGCTGTTTGTGTAGGTGCTCCAAGGTGCTGTGGTCTGTGGGTCAGGACAGTCCACGGGGTGAAGCCAGTTTGCTTAGAGACGGGCTCTGTTTTTCAGAGTGAGGCCTGAGCCCCGTGTTCTTCTTATGTAATGCCTTGGCGAAGCTACGTCTGTACCTAGACACACAACAAAAATGTGAGCTCTTCAGCCAAAATTGCCACCTGAGGACACAGAACAAAGACACACAAGTCCTAATCAGATTAGAGCTAATGAACCAGTCTCCAGCCTGTTGTGAACTCCAGAAATGCCAAGTCACTCCAGTGGATAAACAGTGTCCTCAGAGCTCGGAAAACAAAGCGTTTTCTTGGTTATTCGCATTCTTTCCACAGCTGTAATTACAAGATAGTTTTCATCCACTCACGACTCCCCATGCAGGTACGTCCTTGGGATGCAGTCTGTCCTTGGGATGCAGTCTGTCCTTGGGATGCAGTCTGTCCTGTGTGTGAAGATAGGTTGGAGCATCACTTCGATGGAAAAATCCCTCCTGCCGTCCGCAAAACAAAGGATAAAATGTTAGACCGCAGTTGGACACAGAGAAGAGAAGCAGTTCTCGGTTAGTCTTCATTTAATTTAGTAACTGGTGATTAGGTAGAAAACAACTTTAGACACTAGGTAGTCAGAAGAGTGTGTCAGAAACCTCCCAGTGAATATATCTCTATGCTGAGTTTTGCTCCTGAAGATGACTTTTTAAAATAACATTTTCCCAGATGATTACCAAAACAATACATGTTTTGTTGTTGTTGTTTTTACTCAGAGTTACACCTCCCCCCCCCCCGCAATTGCATTATGCTGGGGTGCCCACTATGGCCAACACAACAGAAACTCTGCTCTGGGTCTTCATCCTATTTTAGCTAAGAATCATATCACACTGTACTCATGTCGAGTTTTAATCATGTATGCCTATACTGCAAGTTCTTCCTGCCCGCTGCTGTTCTGCATTTTGCAAAGGAGCTGCATAGTATTTTGCTACACGTGTGGTGAATTGTCAAAAATTATTCTGGGATGTGTCATTTCAGTGTTTCCTCAGCTTTGAGCTGTAGCTGTTGGTGGCAGGCTAACTGAAGCTGCTGTCCCTTTAGCTGGAGCTGGTCCTACATTCCTGTTAGGGGGTCAAGCCCTTTTGCATTTGGTCTATTTCACATGCGAGGCCCCACCCAGAACCACAGGTTTGTATCTGCCTACTATGCCTGCTTCAGTGCATACTGTTCTGAATGCAGGGCTGTCTCACTAACACACAAATTACCCCTTCGTCCAGCACATCTCCTTTACTCTTTATACATTAGGACTTCATTATCTGTTTTATGAGATTAGCATCATAGCACTGCAGGGTTTATGGTCCAGCAGTGATGATCTGGGGAGGCACTAGAATCTAAAACAAAAAGACAGATTAGCTGTAGTAGTGTATAGTAACACTGCAAGGGATATAAGGGATATGGAGGAAACATGGTATATAAACACATGGGGAGGGGCGCTTAGATATCTCCCACAATTTTGAGTGAGCAACGTGGGTCTTGCAGTACACCCCCTGTGAATAAAGGGGATGTCATCTGCTATTTCAAAAGGAAAGAGGCGATAGGCTATGATCTTGGCTTCAATTCTCTTAAGAGATTTTTTTTTTTAAATTAGAAATCTGTTTCAGCATAGCCCTGGGCAGGTTAGGTCTTGCTATGGTGAAAAGTAAATAAATAACCAACCCTGGGATCTCTGTCACTTGGTAAAACAGTTCTCTTAGTGTTCATCTAGGGAATGATGATGACTTTTAGGGATTCTGCTCTCTTCGTGATTCAATGGTACAGGAGCCTTCCACCTGCAGTGAGCCATCTCAATGTGTATCTTCCAAGGCTGTTAGAAGAGGGGAAGAGAAGGTTGTCAAGTTATACCAGCATCAGATGGATTGTTAGAATCAGAGACTCTGCAGGAACCATTCGATATTGAGATCTGAATAATCTAAAGAATAATGCAAGCTCAGGAATGACATAACCAGATGGTCACTGAATACTGTAACCCAGAAAGAGAGAGAAGATGTGGTCCAAGTAGCCACAACCTAGTATTCATGACTAGAACTTTCTATGCATGACTCTCCATCTGATGATGCATTGCAGTCATTCTAGGAGCTTTAGAAAATGTGCAGTCCGGGCCCTGCCTGAACCAGCCTATAATCAGAATCTTCTGAGGATGATCCTTCACTTCTTTTTAAAAATCCCTCCTAGTGATCTGAAGTCTAAATATGATAGAATAAAAGGGTAGATTATAGAATCTACTCTGAAAAGAAGAAAGGGAGGATACAGATATAAGATAAAAAGGTAGATTATTGAATCTATTTTTTAAAAGAAACTACTAGTTTCAATGTTTTACATCGGATTGAACTTTTGTATATTGTATACAAATTTTGTATATTGAGATTAATTTTGTTAGAACATACTGTACATACATTGCTACTCTTTTTCAAGGTAGTATACCTATATAACTCTTTTAACAATGTAATCCAAATTTCTAGTATTTGAAAATTAATATTATCAACTGTTCAGGATAGTAAGGAAATGCCGGTTAATAGATAATCACCTAGTATACATGAACTCGTAGTCACATTAGGTATGCTTTCAAGGTCAAACAAAGATATATTTTAGATACATAGCTCATCTTCAAACACTTCAGAGATCTACAGAATATGACATTTAAGATGTTTTAATAACCTAGGTTCTTTTTTATGACAATGAGACATCTCTACTACTGGCAGCACCAATCTACTTCAGAGAAGATAATGGGCACTGAAGAAACTCCACATGGAGTTTACTTTCTTTGTGGCAAAAGTTAAGCTACTGGGCAAGAAACTGTCCTTGCCTCTACTGCTGAAAGTATGTTGTCCTAATTGGACAAGCAGGTCACAAAAGAAAGTGACTGCCAAACATTGTCATTACAAGGAGGGACAGCCCTTCAAAATATCCTGTTTCACAGAAAAGTCTGTCAGATATGCTAGACCTATTGGCCAAAACTGAATGCACCAAGATTGCAGAGGAACTTTGGGTGACTGTCCAGGCAGCCAGCTGTTTCTGTCATTGCTCACATTTTTTGGAAGTCACTTACTTGTATTTCCTGTTTACTCAGTTAATATTATTTCCTCTTGGGTATTTGAGGGAGTTGAAGACTAGATAGTGATAGTTATAGTTTTCTTTGTTTACCAGAGGCAGAAAGCAAGTTATGATACAAAGTAAATCAGGTAGAAGACATTGAACTCACCAAGATAGGATAGATGTGAAATATTTACTCTGAATTTGTCAAATGCAAATGGACTAGATATTGTTGATGTACTTAGTGCCTGTATATATTGTATATAGTTATTGTACTTACTGCGTATAGATTTTCTTATATTAGTTATAGCCTTTTTTTATTTTAGATAAAAAGGGGAAATACAGTGGTTTTTTGTTTATGTTTTAATAAAATAAAATTTGCTTAAAGATCAGAAAGGCAAAGCTAAACTACTAGAGGTCAGGCAGTGGTGGCACACATCTTTAATCCCACACCTTTAATCTCTGTGAGTTCAAGGCCACTCTGGGCTACACAAATCCAGAAACAAATCCAGGTGGTGATGCCTCATGCCTTTAATGCCAACACTAGAGGGAATATAAAATGAAAGGAGAGAGAGAGGCTCTGGCTGTTTAGTTTTCTTAGTCTGTGATCACCCAGTCTTGGTAGAGGTAAGACTTCTCTAGTGAGTTGGTTTCTTTGCTTTTCTGGTTTTTGGTTTGAACCCCAATATCTGTCTCTGAGTTTTTATTAGTCATGTTACATAAGTCCCCTTCTTTCTAGTTAGCTTTCATAGTGTGGGAAGGTGACATTCAGCCTTCTCTGAAAGAGAATTGTCATCAACCATCTGATGTAGCTGTGGATTCTATATGTTATATTACTCCTGACAGGCAAGATGCGCAATAGTGGCATGACTGTTATGAGAATAGCCAATTACTTTCTGATTATGTTTGAAACCTGCTTCACAAGAGGATTCATGCCTGGTACTGAGAACTTTGTCAAAAGCTTGGGAGACCATGAGTTCTAGAGGGAAGCTATTACTCTTATTTTCTCAAACGGACATGTTGGACTCATCACACTACTTTCTAAATATTTGTGCTTACATGTAAAGATAAGTGATGCTGTCTGCCTTGATTACAGAATCTTCCTTTTTCATAGGTAGCAATTACTCCAGAGATTCATTGGTGGAAAAAGACATCCTGAGAATATGTGGCCGTTTCTTACAATGCCCAGCTCCAAATGAAACATCTAGATCATTCCTTCCATAGCTTGGGGAACATTACAGAAGAAGGGAGGGGAAGAGTGTAAGAACTGAATGAAGGGATGGGAATGTTGTGAAATGTGGGCCTTCAGGCAAGATGAGGCCATTTTTACTCAAACTCATGTGATTACCTGCAAAGTCTTGCATAAGATGGGGACAGTCAATATTCATCACAGAGCAAAATGTGGCTCATGAGGCCACACTCCTCCTTGTGAACTTATTGACAGTTAATGGCTACTAGTGGATATAGAAATCAACAATAACTACACAACAACTACTCTTGCCAAGCAAAGGCAAATGAACGGGAGCCACAAACTCAAGGGGGAAATATGATGGATCTACTTCGATGCTAAATGTTTTGTAGCTGCTTTTTCATTACCAAAGCCAACCTCCCATACCAGAGTTTTAAAGATGGCACTTGAGACACAACAGATTCTAAACTGCATCTCCTAGTGATATTATTTTGTTTAATAACCCATTGCCATCCTTCACACAGCACTTTGATCATAGTAACCACAACAGGCCACTCTAGTGGATTGTGAAAGCCATGCATCTGTTTTCCTTGTACTCAGTCTCCCTGTGTGTGCTCAGGGTCCCACAGATAGCTGTACTCGCCAACACAAGAGTCAGGGTGTGGGTGATACCTACTTCTGAGCCATCTTCCAGATAACTGTGAGTGTTTTCAAGTCAAAGGAGAGACATGCTATAGAAAACAAGCAGGTAGCTTGTTATGCAAAGGATCAGACTTGCTTAGTCCCTTGTTTAAGAGGTATATATTTTGAAATTCCAGAGCCACATGCTCAAAATGAGACATCTGAGAAGATGGGCTGTCCATTAAGGGCACTGGCCTCTGTAAGTGTGACTTAACCACATGTAATTCTCCAAGTTCTGAGAGCTAGGTCTCCTGAGCACTCAGTGTGGTCCTCACGTCTTTGCATCTCTTCACATTTTTTTTGAGTATTTTGTCAAGCTCTAATGTACTTACTTTAATGAAAGTACCTTATATGTTACCTGCCTCTGCCTTTATGACATTCTACTTGGAGGCTTGATGAATATCTCAAAGTTCTGAAAACTACAACCGCTGATTCCTGATTTTGATTCCTGATTTCTGCTATTCCTAAGTCTTAGCATCCAGGCCTGCCCAAGTACTTCTTACTTAACCTCAAATGCTTAGCCTGTCTCTGCCTGCCACTTTCAAATCACCTCAAACCAATTGCATCTATACTTGGACAACTGATATGAGTGTATATCATTGTTGTGTGACTTTTCCTGAAGATTCATAAAGAAATCTTTTCACCCCAAACATAGAGGGTACCAATAAATCAAATGAAGGACTCTATCCAAGTCCAATTTGATAAAACAATGAGTTACTCATAGAAACATGGGAAATTCAAAGGTAGCTACACTATTGGGAAGCCCCTCGGGGAGCTTATGGCAGCTAAAGAATCCCACCTAGAGTATGGATGCTTCAGGACTAGCTGTACCACTACAAAGTTCTCCTAGGTGACTTACAGGCAGTTATTCTACCAACCCAGTCAATTGTTTACATCTTACATAACTTTGGAGATGGAAAGGGTCTTACGAGGCTGCCGTGAAGTCTTATAGACTCTGTCTGAGCCCAGTAAGTCTGGGAGTTTTATAAGGTTCATGGGTCTTCTCCACTTCCTCCACTAGGGTGTTACTAGACCAGACTTTGGGAAAGTCTTTTGAACATAGCTGCCTCGATTCATGGCTGCATTCCTCACATCTGAAACAACAAGGTTGCCACCATCATTTCTTAGGTTGCCTCAAATTCCTGAGATGCCACAGTGCTTTCCAGGCATTTGATGAATAGACAAATGGCACAGAACTGTCATCTGGTGGAAGCAACAAAGACTCTTACACTCCCACCATATGCTAGATGGTTTCAATGCAAACATATTCCTGATTATGTGGATTTCAGGACAGAGGCAGGGGGAAGTTCACAGACCCAAGAGTTCTGGATAGTTTTGCAGTGTTAAGCTTTATTGAGCAGTTACTAACTATGTGCCTTATGGCATTTCTTATAGCAATGTAGGCGCGCTGCTAAGTGTCCTATATATTTTATCCCACTTAAACCTTATCAGAAAAATATAGGATAGGTTTGATGCCTGATATTATTGATGAGAAAATCAAGCCCTTTAAAATTAGCTGCCAGTGTCATACAAAATACTACAATAGAAGATCTTCAAGTTTCTTAGCATTTTCCTAACTATATTATGTAAGCACTTCTTTCCTTCTCTAGATAAACTTTTATTAAATATCTCTACTACTTTGAGAAGGTTTAAAAATAACTTCTCAAGTTTCATAGAACATCTGAAAGTATTCTAAATCCTCATTTAAGTTGTGCTTGATATGTTAGCAAGCATTTCATATATTTTATGCTTTTGCACACTATAAAACAGGGTCCCTGTCTTCTTAGCACTTGAACCATATTAACCAGCTTGGCACTAATTCCCAGAGTCATGCCAGCTGACACCTAGTGCAAGATGCCACCCAGGAGCTGACTCACCACACAGAATACCAACAGTATTGTTCACAAAGCTTTAGATTTACTGGGAGCTATTTTAAGTGCACTTTGGGGGCAAAAATAAGACCTTACTGCAATTAGCATCTCTTTATAAAGAGAAATGTCAGTGTTAAAATTCCCCACCTGTATATAGCTCTTTGATTTCTTGATTCTATTCCGATCGCTCTTCAGTTGTATGGAAATAGCTTCATGCTGATTTCTTCATCTCACCATCATTGCAAGGAAAGAAGTTAAAGCAGGTGCCACACCCAGTAAACTTTGCGATACAAAAAGAACTGGATGGAGTTCACCCAAAAGAATAGGGAGAATTGAAGCAAAGGGGAGCAACATCAGTTTCCCAAGCAGCTCAAGGTGGGAGGATTGTGTCTACACGAGAGCAGTGCACATACATGGGGAGGCGAGGTATTAAGGCTGAAGAAGCGGCAATGAGAAACCTTGACTCCTTCTCTTCCTGCCTAGTGCGAATGGTCTTGGAGTTCCTCATCACACATGCGGCTTCCTCTCCAGCAACTCTGTCTCAAGTTCCCAGAGAACCAATGCAAAGCGCACTTTAGTGCTTTGGTACTGACATTCTGATAGCTTTCCAGAAACCATTTGATTCTCTATAGTGATAATAAGTTCGTAAGCAGTGCCTACTGGATACTGTTCTATGCTGAAGTAGGATTCTAACCCAAGGAGTTGAGCTCCACACTGCTTGACTCATTTTTACAGCATGGTCTTTCCAAGACAAGCCTTTGTCAGTTCTGAGGACCAAGTCCTCCTCTGAACTCCATTCCTAGCTCTTGGAACCTTGGATGCTTGTCTCACCAAACAGCTCCAGCTGGCCTTGAACTCACTACATGAATGAGTCTCCTAGTCAGAGTAATTTACCTGCTTGTAACCCACATCAGTGCAAAAGTGGTTTGGCATACACCACGAAATGATCTATCCACCACTACCAAGGGACTAACGGACACCAGGGGCATTAGTCAGTTCAGCTAAACCCACAGTTTCAATCAGAACACCATAGAATTGGATATCCAGGAAGGAAGTCTGGAATCTCTCCCTCTGAGTAGGGGGTGCCCCACTCCCATGTGTCTTGGGAAGTAGACGGGATTTATAAGGAACAAATCTGCAGTTGGACAGAGTTTAAAAGGTGAGAAGGCTTCTCCCTCCTCTCTTTGAGGACGTGTTTCCAAATATGTTCCCAGGTTTTAAAATGAAGACTTGCTGCTCAAAATTGCTCAGCAGTCTTTTGCTTGCTGCAAACTTACTAGTCAGGAAGATGAGGAAGGGAGAGTGAGCCACACATTGTCCTTTCAGGGTCTCCCATGGAGGGTCAAGTTTGGTGTGTACACTAGTGTGGAAAAAGACCTCAAATCAGGAAGTATCTAAGGGCCATGCGGGCAAGGGTGCAGTTGCACCCCACTTAGACCTGCAGGTTAGTGTAGCATTTGGTGAACTTGAGTGTATTTGTCAATCAACAGAGATCTTGTTAAAATACAGACTCTGGGTTTGCAGATCTGGGCTAGGGCCTGTGACTCTGCACTTCTCGGAAACTTACTGGTCATACTGATGCTGATTGTACACAGACAGCACTTTGAGGAGTAAGGACTTAGGGGACATGCCAGCTGGGAGGCAGAGTGACCTTCCACACCTAGCTGACACATTTATTTTTAGTGTCTTTCCCTGCTTGCTCCTGAGTAGACAGGATTTAAAGGTAACTGTCCTTTAAAGTCCTCCACCCTCTCTGCTCTACAGTCTGCATCAAGGCAGACAGTATCTTGTGTCTCCCTAGGGTCACATGTCCTGGCCCCCAAACAGCTGTATATATCATTAACACCAATGTCACTCTCCACTGCTGTGTGTAGCAGAGGAGTCAATGTGCTGAAGGATAATCCTGGGTCAGCGCTGAAAGAAAATGCCAGAACTGGTGATCTTTGGGTCTCGATGCCTGAAAAGATCAGTGTGTGAGCAACCTCGCTGACTCAGCTTCCGTGACCTCTCCATGGCAAGCATTGGAAGATTTGTATCCACAGTTGGCGTCAGTTCTGACGTGAAGAATCAGTTCAGAACCACTGCTTCTTACTCAGGATACATGAGCCCCTGTCTCAAAAGGACAAAACAGTTTCTCAACAAGCTAAAAATCCTCCCAAGGTTCCAAGGTCCAGCTATACCATTCCGGATGGGCTTTCAGTCAGCCCACTAGAGAGACCCTTCACTTCACCGTTCACTGCTGTGTGGTGACTGATAGCTGAGCCCTGGAACCAGACTAGGTGTCCAACAAGAGGCGGGCAGAGAAACAAGATATGGTATTTCCTGTTTGCTCTAAGAAAGAAAGAAAGAAAGAAAGAAAGAAAGAAAGAAAGAAAGAAAGAAAGAAAGAAAGAAAGAAAGAAAGAACCTCAAGACAAATAGCTGATTCTCATTTCTTTCATTTATTATGTATGTATACAGAGGAATTCTTGTTGGTCATGAAGAAGAACCAAGTTACACTGTTTGTAGAAAATGGACACAACTATAGATTATCCTACCAGGTAAATTAAGTCAGTCTCAGAAAGACTTATATTGTATGTTTTCTCTCACATATAGTTTCTAAATTTTATATAGATACAAAAAAGTGTGCATGCATAAAATGAAAGAAGTACAGTTGTCTAAAGAACAAAGGAGAGAAATGGGAACGGGAGCTTGTTCCATGTATAACATACACTTGTATGAGGATTTTAAAAATAAATTAATTGAAAAATAATCTTTGCCTCATTGAAAATCAACAGAGATGGTGCTTAAATCAGATTCCAAGCTGTTTCCATAAGAAAGGAATGAAGGGAGCACAGAAGCCCGCCCTTTTGACTGCTGCAGACCCTTGGAGAGGGCTCCTGATTCAGCCATTCAACCCGGAGGGTAAGTGAGTCCCAGCCCAGCCATCTAGGTGTCTGGCCTCAGAGGGGACTAAGGACACCCGCCCATCCCCCAAACCTTCAGGCCATTAAGGCAGCTTCTCCCACCTATTGGCTTTTCTGATTAGTACACCTTAGCTCACTTACAAGCATCTGTCCTCATCAGAGGCGGGGTACTCGGTTCCCAAAAGGAACTCAGCCTGTTCCCGGGCTGGGGCCTCGAGGGAAA
>JAQHUG010000002.1:17384933-17421436 GCA_028555095.1 Dicrostonyx torquatus
TTTATTGGCATCAGAAGAAAGAAGGGCACATGGAGGGTTTCAGGCTTGGGCCTAAGGCCGTTGTTGGCGCTCCCTGAGTTGGGAATGCTAGGGTGGCAGGTGGCTGCCCATCCAACGCCTAGCCTTGCCTAAGACGTACGTGCCAGCTTTGCCTCGCAGCTAAACTGCATGGTGATCTACAGGTGCCCAAATAGTGAGCACAGGTGTAACTGTGTTAGTCTTCAGCAGGAATAGTTTATACTTTTATCTCATTCTTTGAGTATACCATCATTGTCCTGTTAGGAACTTCTGATACACAGCTTCAGAAACTATGAGACTGGCTGGATGAAATGTCAGTCTTTTACAAAAGTCATCTTTACTCGTCATATAAAAGCTACTGTCTTTCAAAGAACACAAACATAGATGTGTATAAAGCCTTGCCTTCCTCCCCACCCCTTTCCTTTTCTTTGTCTTTTGTCTTTTTCTTTTCTCCCTTTTACTTCCTCCATTTCCCTGTTTTGCTAGCCTCCTCTCCTCTCCCCTCTTCCCCTCTCCTGTCCTTCGGTCTTTCTTCCCCCTCCACCCTGTTATCAATCTAGGAGAAATATCCCCCTGCCCCCCGCAGCTGAGTCCCTGACTGACTACACTGGGAGCACTGGGAGCTCTCAGATTCTGGAGTTAGATAGACATAGGATATAGAGCTGAGCAGCCCCATGGAGAGGTCTGTCACAGGCGCCTCCTCACCACCTCCTGCCCTTCACATGACCCACACTTCAACTTCTGTGGGGTGGATTGATTACATTCTCTCCCCAGCGGGCATGTAACTATCACCTCATGGAAGAGTTTAGAAATAATTGTAAGCTCTTTAGATGTGGCAGCATCCTGGTGAGAAGGTGGACAGCAGATGAGGGAGCATGAACATGGGGAAGGGGCCTGTTTCACCGTTAAGAGAGAGCTTTAAAACTGTGTTAAGCAGGGCTAGTGGAGGATAAAGGTTGAGGGAGCATTGGACGGACATCTCTGCGTCTCACCGAGATGAAATCCATTGGTTAAAGCAGTAAAGTAGTGTAAATGTAACCCCTCTGGAACTTTTAATGGCAGTTCCGCTCCATATCTGGGCAGCCAATACTCAGGCTGCTGGAGAGAACAACGGACTGGGTAATGAGCCATAAATTTAAATATGAGTTTTCATTGGCCTGTTTCGAGAATTCAAAATGACTTTCTTCACCCGTCTTCAGCAATGTGACTGATCAATATAGTAAGACTCTAAGATACTATTAAATCACGAGCTTCTGAGAAATTGAGGAGGTAACTTTTGTGGAATATTTTACAATATAAATTTATTACTGCCACTCATTATTATGGAGAATCATCACAGCTTCAAAGGACATTTAATTCCCAAAAGTATGATACAAGAAAAATTAATTTGCGGTGAAAATGTTTTTGCATAAACTTCTGGTATCTCTAAAACTGCATAAGCAGGGAATGTTCTTAATCTCGAGAGAGAATATTAGCACTTCCTACACAGTTATTTTCTGATCAGTTTTTGAGAAATGAGCATCACATGAAGGGTTAGCAATGTTGTCAGAGAAAAACTTTATACAGTTTTGGTTTCTCATATAAAAATATCACAGCTGTCTATTTTTTCTCTTTCCAGTAGGATTGACTTTGTGGCAGATACAATGGTATTAGACCCTAGCTTTGCTGAATATTCAAAGATATGAAAATTTGTCCTTCTTTGAAATATGGTTTCATCCTTCATTAAAACACAGCTATTTAAACTTTTTATGACTTCTCTATTTATTTGCTATGTATGTGTGTGAACATGTGTGAAATTATGTTCACCATGTGAATGCAGGTGGGCTCTCCAGAGAGGGCATCAGATCCTATACAGCTGAAGTTACAAATTGTTGTTCACGTGTATATGCACTGTGTGTGTGTGTGTGTCACACACAGTATGGGTACTGTGGGTACTGGAAAACAAAGCCAGGTCCTCTGCAAGGGCACCACATGCTCTTAACCACTGAGCCATCTTTCAAGCTCTGTAAAAGCAGTTCTATTCTTATAGTATGCACGAAGAGCAATCAATATTGCTTTATTCTATTTTAGCTTCTCTAAGTGAGAAGCAAGATACATATGTAAGTTTATATAAATCAAGGTCATTGGAAATCAAGACCTTTTAATATTTTTAGAGCCAGTGGCAGCTGAAGCCATCTTCTGGCATTATATTTGGATACCTTTCAACTTTTGGGCTTTGTTAAAAAGGATTACTAAAACAAACGAACCCAAAATTTCTGAATAAATCTAGTATAACCTAGAGCTTTGCCTCTAGGCAGGAAAGTCTGACTCACTGGGGACACATAATTCAGTAAGCAGGCAGCAAACGTGCACACAAGCCGTATAGCTAGGCTAAATTCAAATGGATTCAATATGAAAAACATTTCCTTCCAACAATGATAGCTGAATCTCAGAAGCACTTCACAATAAATAGTTTTGGCTTAATTTCTTTAAAAAAAAATGTACGCAGAGAATCCACACTCCCACATAAGACACAACAAATGACTTAAGGTTCAACTCACCAGAGAGATTAAGGTCTTATTCTCTAATCCAGCAGTTGGAATACAGACATGAATACACACAAGGAAAGTGTTGTGACCGATGCCCTTGCTCATTTAGATGGTGACTGACTTGCAGACTCTAAGATAAAGACAGGCTCATGTGGGGTTATTCCAGTATAGTCTGTAAAGAGCCCAAGCGGGAAGAAACTTCTAGTTCTTACTGATATCTCTCACCCAGAAAGTCTCGTTTGAGACTAGGAGGCTAATTGTTCTTATGTTGCAGACAGACATGTATGCACAAAGTCCTCAATGAAGAACATGAGGCAATAAAAGACAGTTGGTGTTAGAATAATAAGGTTGGGGGAGAGTCTTGGTTTCAAACTTATAATTAATGTTATTTACAGTTTGAAAATGTTAACAGGTAAGCAAATGTTCATACATGGAGAAGTCTGGGTTACGCCAACATCAGCTAATGTTTGTTTTGTACTAGCTGTGTGCCCGCCTCCATCCATGACCATATAAGCTTCGTGGTAGGGACACACAATCGAAAACCCTTGCAGTCACATATGCCAGAATCGAAGGTGACGGTTACATTTTAATCATGAGATCACACTATTAAAATTATTCAAAAAAATCATATAGTGAACTGCCATTGCTAGGTCAATCTTCCCAAAAACAAGTTTCTTCCCAGAAGCCTGCTGACAACCTCAGTTGCTCACCCTGAACTTTCTGCCATTTGTTTCCCAGTGCCTGCTGTCACTGGTCCCCATATTAACCCTACAAACTTCTAAATCCGCAGGACAACGGCTTCACTTACTCTTTTCAGCTACCTAAGTTCCAGTCTTTCAGGTTACTTTCTGCACTATTCAAGACAAGATGTCAACCTAAGCCCAACTTGCAAGCAATTACAGGCCAAATAGCTCTTATCTGAAGGGTATGGGACCAGAAGGGCTTCAAATTTCACTTTTTTTATTTTGAAATAATTGCACATATATAATGAGATATTATACAAATGAGACCTAAGTCTAAACCTGAAATTAATTTGTTTCATATGCACTTCCTTCCTTCCTTCCTTTCTTTCTATCTATCTATCTATCTATCTATCTAATCTATCTATCTATCTCTCATCTCTCTCTCTTTCTCTCTCTCTCCCTCCATGTAACTAACCTGAAGTTTATATAATATTTTTAGTATACCTGAGTTTTGTCTGATTCATGACAGAAGAGGGCCTTGTTTGAAACATTTTACTTGTGGCATTACATCAGTCCTCAAGAAATTTCTGAGACTTGGAGTATTTGTGTTTTAGAATTTTGGGTTGAGTACTTAACCTATATTTCTTTAATTCCTATAAAAGCTTATTACATATATCCTATTGCCACATAAGCATAGATAACCTTAAATTACTTAAAAAGTAAATACATGCTATAATAGTTCACCTTAATTGTTAAACTGATGAGAGTGGAATCATCCAGAGGACAGGAACTGGGCATGCCTGTGGGGATTATTTAGCTTAGATTGCCAGAGATGGGCAGACTCAGCACAGGGGGTTGGTAATTGTTCTTATCCTGGACTGTATGAAAAGGAGAAAGTGAGCCAAACACAAGTTTACACCACTCTGTGCTTCTTGACTGTGGATGCAGTGTGACCAGTGCCTAAAGCTTCTGCTACTGTCACTTCTCCAAGATGACAAACTGTAGCGTGGAGCTGTAAGCCATAATAAGATTGTTTCTGCATTAAGTTCTTATTGCCATCATATTGCTTCAAGGCAACAGCAAAAGAAGATGCGTAGTTAGTGTTTTTTAAACGGAGCAGTATCTTTTCCTACCTATTGTAATATATCATTTGTCTCTTTCCTAACACCAATAATATACTCGTGAATTGTCAAGTTACAATGATGTGGTTTAGGCAAGCACTGGGCACTTATTAAATGAGAACACCTCGGTTGGGAAAGGAGAAAGTTTCTGGATCTAATTTTGCTATATTTTATAAGAGTTATGTTGGCTTAGTCATTGATCCTTACCTATAAAAAGGGCTAATAAAAGGATCAACTGTTAATTCCAGATTGTTCCATTTCCAGTGATGATGTATCTCCTTCTATCAGACAGTTTCTATTCACTTTGTTATCAGAGAGCTTGTTCGGGGTAATGTAAGGAATTCTGGTCAGTACCCTCGCCCAGACTCCAAGCATCCACTGCCTAGATGCTTGGCCGATACCATTCTCTCTCTTAGTTTTAACTTTGCTCTGGGACTTTTTGGAAACCGCCACATACACTTGGCTACAGCCGACAGCAGAGCAGACATCCATAGATGAAGTTTCTGAGAATTTGCCAGTCTGGCTGTGTGGCCAAGATGATAAGGGGGTCCAAGTGGAGCTGGGGCTCAGAGCTGGAGGCTGGGTTAATAATGCAAACGCAATAACCTTAGCCCTGAGCAAAGGGCGTGGCTGGATTCTCAAATATAGTTCGAAGCTCAACCTTCGGGATGACTGTCCGCTTAGAGTCCCAGAGCTCAAAGTCTGCAGAAACAAAGGCAGAAGTGTGGATCTGGGAGTGAGTGTGGGAGGGGTGTGCAAGAGGAGGCACTTCAAGCTGCTCCAGCTCCCTTGCTATGCACTTAGAAGAACAACCTGGACAATTTGGGTTCAAGTCCAAGATGACCTGAGCAATTAGGGAAAGAACAGAGTACAGTGTGGGAGATCAGGGCAATATCCAGAATGGCAGGGGGGGCGGGGGCAAGGATGGGGGTAGGGGTGGGAGTGAGCTCCTCACTCCAGAGAGGCCTACTGGCCTAGCCAAGTCACAGGGCTGGGGGGATGGGGTGGCTAAGTACTCACATCTCTACTCTGTAGGAAAATGCAGCATGATTCCATCTGAAAGCAAGGCCCTCTCCATTTTCCAAAAATTTAGCAATGGCCTACAGGACGTCACAGCCTTCAAAGTCCTCATGTAGCTGTTTTTGGCCACAGCAGTACCAGAAGAAAGAGGCAAGTAGCTGCTGGGGAAGGCTGGGTACAGCCCTAAGGACGTAGATCAGCATTCCTTAACACACATCAGGCGTTAAGATGAAATCACCATCCAGGCCTGGATGGAGCTCACTGACTCACAGGGATAAATCAAGTCCTCAGACCCATAGCCCCCTCTCCAAAAACAGAAAGAAAGAAGAGAGGGAGGGAGGGAGAGAGGGACTTAAGGGCAAGCCTCCCTCTTCTGGCGACAGGTCCCTGCTACAGTGGAGAAGTCCAGAAGGAGGAAACTGGCACCGTGAGGGGGTGGAGGATGTGGCAGGGACCGAACTTTCTTGTCTGAGGAAGTTCTTAACAACTCCCCATCTGCCTCCAGGGAAGAACACATTATTCATTTCAATCTGAGTTCTGTTGTCAGCAATCTGTGTCCCCATGTTTTCTCAGAAACTGTATGGTCCCCAGGGAGTTACCAAATGTCCCTTCTTAAGTAGTCCAGTGGTAATTAGGAGGAGCCCAGATCCCCAGCACGCTTTCTCCCCTTGGTGAGTGGTTACAGCTTCTACAGCTATTTCCGTGCTCCCTCCGACCCAGGTAAAGGACAGGGCAATCATTAGTCAGCAACAAGTAAATCTTGGGCACTTAACAGTATTCTAGGCACTTAATCATACTTACAACCGGCTGCTAATGAAGCTCGCAAACCACTCAGCAACTCCGAAAGTGAATTTCTCTGCAGGCTTAGAGAGCATTAAGGCATTTCGATCTTACCAAGCACATATTATGCATGCTTTAATTCCTGGGCAAAGAGATTCAGAAAATGAGGTGAATGCTCTGTTGTCCTTTCCTGAGTCCAGCCACTGTGCATTCCATCTGCGAGGCAAGAGCCTGGCGGAAACATTCTGCACCTCATCCGTCAGCTGTGCCTTCATGACCGAGAGCATCGTCATCCTTATCACCAGAAGAGAGAATGCGAGTGACTGACCTGAAGAAAAACGAGTTTGAAAAATTGAGACCTTTTCTTAGAAAACAAGCAAGTTACTGTAAACCAACTTCTCACTTGCTTATCAGACAAAAGATAGATACCGGAAGTATCTTAAGTGTGGGACTTATGAAGAACGTATTTAATAGCTAGAAGAAGTTCGACCCAGAATAGAAGGCGGTGGCGGGCAAAGAGGACACAGAGAGTATGAACATCATCCACCTCTTTCTCAGTAAAAACTAGTGTTCTGTTGTTGCTACCATTGTTTGTTTTCAAAAACCGTTCCCGCAAGTAGGGAATGGCAGTCCTCCTCCAGAAAAGGCTGGTTAGTAGCTCTTCTACAAATGTGAACCACATAGGGCCTCTCTTTCCTGTTGTTCTGAATATTCCACCTCGTGCCCAACTAAAACAGGCAAGGGGCCATTTGATCCCTGGTAGTAGTCAGCTGACCCCTGAGGTAAGGCTGCACGTTAGGGCGGCTGTAGCCAGGGTTCACACTTGACACACTTTCCGTGAAGAAGAGTATTCTTTTCTTTTTTTTTTTTTGGTTTTTCGAGACAGGGTTTCTCTGTGGCTTTGGAGCCTGAGCTGGAACTAGCTCTTGTAGACCAGGCTGGTCTCGAACTCACAAAGATCCGCCTGCCTCTGCCTCCCGAGTGCTGGGATTAAAGGCGTGCGCCACCACCGCCGGGCGAGTATTCTTTACCTAGACGCTTAATGTATTTTAATGGGGAAATAAGAGCTGTTTCCTTTCAGAAAGTGGGAATTAATATGTATCAATGCCAGATAAACGACCTTCTTTTAGGGGTTTCCTATCTTGTGACCTCTTAGAGGAGCATGGAAAGCTTTGAAAAACCTTTGTGTTTCTAGCTTCAGTCGTAAAGTCACCTCTAAGACCTTCACAGACAGGGTCTCCCTGTATAGTTCAGGCTGGCCTCAAACTCAAGATCACACCCCCAGTCTCAAGGTCCTGGGTTAAGTAGGTCTACTGCTGTACCCGGTTTTAAGTTTTTGTTGTCATTTTCCTTCCTAAAGATAATAAAAAATAATTTATGTAATTAAATTCAGGATTATCCAGGAGATCACTGCTCAATGTTCTCTGAATTCAAGACCTCTGTGTACTAGTCTGATTGGATGGTTCTCTCAAAATGCTAAAAGGAGGGTGGCTCATGCCAGTAGGAACTTATTTTCTTACAGTCCTGGAGTCTGGGAAGTGCAAGATCAAGACAGATTGGGATCTGATGAGAATACGTTTCCCAATTCATTAGGGGACAGCTTTTGGAATTGCGGAGATGGCTCAGTAGGTAAAATGTTTGGTACATATGCATAAGGACCTGAGTTTGAGTTCCCAGAGCCCACGTTACTAAAAGCCTGGTATTGTAGTACAAATCTATAATCCCAGGGCTCCAAAAGGGCTTGGGAATTGGAGTTAGGAGAATCCCTGGAAACTTCCAGTCAGTGGGCTTGAAATAGTCTGTGCATCAGCAGCAAACAAGGAGAGCCTGCCTCAAGCGAGATAGAAGCCGAGGCTGACATCCAAGTTGTCTTCTGCTTACACACGTGCACCTTGGCAAGAGTGTGCGTGTACTCACACTCACAAACAGGCACTCCTCTCTCTCCTCCTCCTCTTCCTCTTCCCCTCTCTTACAGGACAGAAAGATCAGAGGTCTTTTATGGACCTCTTTTATAAGAGCAATAGTACCAGTTAAGAGGGGAGAGCCAACTTCCCTCCTGTCTCATCTCTTAATACTGTTATCGTGAGGGTAAGATTTCTGACTATGCAACAGCATCCCTGTACCCTGAAGATGAATAGCTATGACTGACGTGTAGTTACAAGATACAAGTGAATGTGTTTGACAGCAATTTCCTTACACTAACCTGCCAGGTGTCTATGGAAGTAGATGAAGCCATGGGATGCCTACTAAAAGTACTTTAACACCTACAGGGTCACACCACTGGTTACACTCAACTCTTCTAGTTTACTTGAATTTCATTGAATTTGCTTATGTACTTTGCAAACTTAGTTTCGACTTGTATATCTATAATGATGGGGAGGGGACAACCATCAAGTCAATATGAGAGTATTGTGAGAGTCGGTTTTATGTTTTTGTGTTTTGTTTGTCTATTCATTTGTTTAAACACTTCCTAAGTGGAGGGAAGGGTATCAAAAAGCTTAAAGGTCCTGTTTAGGTACTGAGAAAACGAGTATGTCTATAAAAAGCTTAACAATGATAATTTTTTTTAACCCTTGAAAGATCATTTTAGGCACTATTTGACAAAACAAAGTTCTAGAAACTTACTGTAACTGATGGAATTTGACTGAAATTTAAGCCCCAACCTTTACCAAAATCAAATCTTCCATGTAAGTATCATATATTTCAAACAGAGTCATATATTTTAGAGTATGTTTTATTGTTATATAACCCAAAATTCAGCCTTGCTTTTGTTATCTGAGTACTAAACAAGGAGATGAAAATGCAAATAAGATCTTTGTTTGGTTCCCAATCCTTTTATAGCACAATTTGGCAGCATTAAAGAGTAAATATAGTTTCAAATATGAATTGTCTCTCACTTGATTCAAATTGGATGAATTATTTTGCACATTTAGTGACTAAACTAACCTATGCAATTATTCATACAAATATTATCTAATAACTGACTCTCTGTCCACATGCTGTGCTGGACTCTTGGCTTATATGAGAACCGTGTGCCAGAAAACATTTGGATAAGCTTGGTCTACCTCATTTTTCATATGCATAGCTTGGGACTTTGTTCTAAATTCCCAAATGGAAATCCTTCTAGAGGATTTCTGAGATTACTTTTTCTTTTGCAGTGTTAATAGAACTGTGGTCTTTCTTTAGAATTCCCCACTCTCTTTAAATAAGGCCATGTTTCATAGTGTTTGGATCTTAGGTAGCTTAACACTTTCAGGAATTGTTAAGAAATCCACCCAAAGATCTTGTGTAGAGAATGGCTATTGCTTTTAACAATATCAGAAATTAAGCACTTACTTTATATAATATTTTTATAGGTGTGTGTGTGTGTGTGTGTGTGTGTATGTGAGGGGGCATGTAGTTGTGTGTGTACATTCATCTGCATGCATTTGGGTGCCAGAGGAGGAAAAAGAGCAGACAGTTGGATCCCCTGGATCATGAGTTACAGGTGATCACTGGGGAACAAACCCACATTTCTACTAAATCTCAAATACTCTTAAGCATTGAACCATCTCTCCAGCCCTCTATTTTGCAGTGTTGTTAATCTTCTTAATGTCTGACTGACGGTCAAAGCTAGTTTCAAATATAGTTTCAAATATGAATTGTCTCTCACTTGATTCAAATTGGATGAATTATTTTGCACATGTTCATGTTTCTAAGAGACTAGGAGTTAGAGAGACACTTTGGTAGGCAGACAGATAGGGAGATGGGCCACAGCTAGATAAAAAAGGTGGCAGATTCCAAGATGGCCAGTTTTTCCTTCACCTTCTTGACTTGAGGCAAAAGCCTGGCAGCTTAAAACAAAGACTTTGTAGACTTTGGTCGCCCACCAGCAGGCTCCTTGCTGCAGGCTCAACAAGTTTAAGACCTGCCCAGGATGTGCTGCATGACAGCTGGGGGCCAATCAGCCATTCTGTCTGTCTTTAAACTGACCAGTCCTAAAGTAGAGAAGGAAAACTTTTCAGAGGTTTAAACCCCCAGTCCTCATGACACTGGGTTTTTCTGCTTCGCAGAGTCTTCCTCTCTGTGTGTCTGCTGCATGTGGGTGTCTTCTCAGCCCTAAGAAACACAAGTTTCTTTCACTGCTGATCCTGCCTGCAGTGCTTGAGATTACCCTGCTGCACTTCAGATTTTTCCTGCTTTTAATTCTTTACCTGGAAGAGAAAATGAGCCCAACCAAGACTCCTAGATTATATCACTTCAAGACCCCTAGATTATATCATGTCTACATTCATTTTGCTACATTATCTTGCTCAAAGGACCGACAATCAGTGTTACAGCCAGTGACATGTTCCTGATAAGGCATCTGTCTTAGTCAGGGTTTTTATTGCTGTGAAGAGACACCATGACCACAACAACTCTTATAAAAGACAATATTTAATGGGGGCTGGCTTACAGTTTCAGAGGTTCAGTCCATTATCACCTCGGTGGGACATGGCGGCATGCAGGCAGGCATGGTGCAGGCAGGCACGGTGACAGTTCAGAAGTTTGGCTCCTTGTCATCATGACAGAAAGCATGGTTGGTAGCATTCAGGTAGACATGATGCTGGAGAAGGAGCTGAGAGGTCTACATCCGGATCTGCAGGTATCAAGAAGAGAGAGACACTGGGTCTGACTTGAGAATTTGAAACCTCAAGGCCTGTCCTGAGTGACATACTTCCTCCAACAAGGCCACATCTCCTAATAGTGCCACTCCCTATGGGCTAAACTCAAACACATGGGTCTATGGAGGCCATTTTCACTCAAACCAGCATAGCATCATTGAGTGATTTTTGTCATGTGAACACAGTAAAGTGTAATTATTCATACCAAGATGGTTGTGACCATGTGATTTTTACCAGACTACTCTCACAGGTATGGCCACGTCATTTCATGGCATATGGCTATAAATAAAGAAAATCTGACCTCTTACGTGTCTGAGTATGGAAAAGGCAAGGTTCTTTCTACAGACCTTTCAGATTTCAGTAGGTATTTTCATTGACTATTATACATAAGCTAAAAAAAAAAATACTGCTATCTTAAATTTGCATTTTAAAAATTTGGCTCAATGAGATATTTAGAGCTGAAAATATATATCATTACACACTATCAAAAAGTCACATCTGTTCATATTCTCACCTGCCTCATCAAAACAAGGCATATGTAAGCTCTGGCAATTGAGCAGCTCACCAACAGAAGTTGAAATTTTTCTGAAATTCAAATTTCCACTTAAAGTGTAAGATTTTATCATTCAAAATATACATTGCCAAGGCTATTCTATTTAAAACTGACAAACTCAATCCATTTTTTTTCATTTTTAAGAAAAATTCACAAGGTATGGTGGTGCACGCCTTTAATCCCAGTACTTGGGAGAGAGAAGCAGGTGAAGTTCTGTGAGTTCGAGGACAGCCCGGTCTAAAGAGTGAGCTTCAGGACAGCCAGGACTATGTAGACAGAAAAGAGACCTTGTCTCATGAAAGAAAGAACAAAGAAAGAAAAGAAAGAAATGTCCAAATCTGAGAAACCACAGTCTGTCAATTGATATTTCCAATACTAACAGTGTGCACGAAACAATGGCTAGTTCACCTTGAGATCCAGTCATACAGGTATGTATCCTTGAGAAAGCCAGACAGGAAGCTTTAGCAGCCACAGAGGAGCCTCTGGGCCACCCCACTGTGCCATTCAGGGCACTGCCCTCAAAGGCTGAGATGTCAAAATTGCAACCATTCACTGGTTTACTTAGGGAAGCTTTGAGTGAAACTGGCCTCCTTCTTTTCCTTTCCCTAACACAGCAGGCAGTGGGTGGCACAGGGACAAGTGCAGTCTGGTGCCACTGCTCTAAACAGGCCTAGGTGTTCCCCACTTGTCGCCAACAGCCATGCAAATGTCACACAGTGAGAGAAGGAAGTCACTGAGCATGCTACAAATGGCAAATGGATGGATCTAGAAAAAACATATTGAGTGAGGTAACCCAGACCCAGAAAGACAAATAGAATATGTACTCACTCATAAGTGGTTTCTAGACATAAAGCAAAGAAAAATCAACCTACAGGTTACAACCCCAGAGATACTGGACAACAGAGAGGACACTAAGAGAGACATGCATGGATCTACATAGGAAAGTGAAAAAGACAAGATCTCCTGAGTTAATTGGGAGTGTAGAGGTCACAGGAGAGGGTAAAATGGGAGAGGGGAGGAAGGGAGAGGAGTGAAGAAAAATATGTAGTTCAATAAAAACGAACTTAAAAAAACTTGTTTTTAGAAAAGGAAAAGCCATGCTGCTACCTCACGGGCCTTCTAAGAGGGTCTTGGGGACTTCTAGAGTTGGCCAGACTGCAATTTGAGAACAACTGCTGTTTACCACACTGAACTAAACTTTAAAAATAGGGAGGAAAAGTCACAAAAAGTAGAAAATATTGAAATACTGCCAAGTTTTAAAATTCCTTTCTTTGCAAATATTCCTATAAATGCTTGAAATTTCTTTGCTTCATTAATTCATTAATCCATTCTTGAGAGAACATAAATTGAATCTACTTTGTGTTTCTGATGTGGGATTCCCCTCTGTATGCTGTGAATATGTTTTATTACCATTGGTAAACAAAGAAGCTGCTTTGACTTATAGCAGGTCAGAATATAGCAAGGTGGGAATTCCAAGTAGAGATAGAGGAAGAAAGAAGGCAGATCCAGAGAGACAATATGTAGCTACTGAAAGAAAAAGATGCTAGAAACTTACTGATAGGCCACAGCCTTGTGGTGATACACAGATTAATAAAAATGGGTTAATTTAAAACGCTAGCTAGGGATATACCTAAGCTATTGACCAAATAGTGTTGTAATTAATATAGTTTCTGTGTGATTTCAGGTCTGGGCAACCAGAAAACCAAAACAGAATCTCTGCTTACGTGTTTCTGACCTTGAGCTCTGTTTTGTGGACACAACGATAAGTTGAAGTTCTACGACTTGAACTAACCTACAATCTAGAAGGGAAAAGGTGTGAAGCAAATTCCACCACACAAGAGTTCTATTAACCAGTAAAAGTAGATCATAAGGGAGTGGACAGCTCAACCTCAGGGTATTATGCAAAAGTTCTGTGATAGTGATTCTCAGTCTGTGAGTCATGACTTGGGGGTCAAATGATCATTTCAGAAGGATCACTTAAGACATCAGAAACCACAGATATTTCATTATGATTCGTAACAGCAGCAAAACTAGTTATGAAGTAGCATTGCAAATAATTTTATGGTTGTGGGGTCACCACAACCGAAGGAATTGTATTGTAGGGTTGCAGCATCAGGAAGACTGAGAACCACTTTTGTACAGTCATGACACAAGTTGCATCTTGACATTGGTATGGATGACTTCTAGGCGGAAGGGTAAAGCCTTACAGGTTCCTCCTGAAGGAACTTGGTGTGATTGATGAGACTAGAGCAGTAGGAAACCAACACCTTGGGGCTCAAGTGCCAGTCATGGGAGTTAATGCTGTAGTCTGTGGATTACTGGCAGCCACAGAGTCATGGTGAACAGCAAGGGTAGATTTACGGTTGTCAAGGTTTGAGTACAGTATGTCCCTGACAGACTCGTGAGTTAATGCTTTGTCCCCTGCTGGTGGTGCTATTTTGGGAGATTGTGGAGACTTTAGAGTTGTGTCCAAAAGCTACTCCTTGAGGCTATTTTGTTCTTGGTACCTGCCTGTACCCTTTCTCTGCTTCCTGTGTGCCAGACCCATGCTCACTTTTTCCATCACAGCCTCCCCACTATCATGGATGGCTACTTCTGCACACATGAACAAAACAAAATAATTTCTTCCTTTAAGTTGTTTTCTCAAGTACTTCGTCAACGGCATAGAAAAGTTGGATAACCACAGCAGTTTAAAGAGATTACTGGAAGAATGACTGAAGTGTCTTCTTCCCATTATATTCTCAACATCAGAGTTAAGGAGAAACCTCCAAGACCCATTTAATGCAATCTGAAACCTTCAGACAATAAAAGACCAGTGTGGACAATATGATAGTTTGTGACTTCTTTGTTGGAAAGGAAAAGATTCATTATCTTGAGAGATCAGGTCAGAGTGTCATGACTCAAGGAATGTCACAGAAATAAAGGATAATAACAGTCTTGACTAGGTTAGACTTCTAGGAGGAACAGTTAGCTTCAGCAGCTCTCTGTAGGGAGCAGAGGAAGCCCTCGTGTGTGAGGTCCTGAATGGATGTGTATTGTTAGCATGGGTTCAGCCATGCCAAGGACTCTAATGGCCTATAAGAATGGCAATTGGCAAAGCTTCCCTCTGGCGTCCAAATGCTAGTGAGCAACCAGTGTGAGCAAAACCCAGAAGCTGCAACTTCCTTTGTCCTAGATGTTTACAGCCTAAGACTATTCTCTTACAGAGACCTCCTACAGAGACTGGCCAACTCCTTCCCTGTGACATACCTAATACAACATGAGCTTCCATGTTGCTTTAGTAGTAGGTACCATCAGCATGCGCACATCCCACATGACCTCAGCTTCTCTGTACATGTGTCTGTCCCTTCTTCATTCCCATACAAGTTTCAACTTGGTAACCAGCACTCAAAATCCTTTGGCTAGCAAGCAGTGTTGAACTCTGTTCTTGCACATCAAACACACTTAAAACTGTTTAACTCTTCAATGAATTATTTCTCCTCACTGTACCAGAATAATGAAAGCATCCGATAGACAAATACCAGTCAGGGATGGAGATGCTTATCTACCCACACAGTCCCCTGAAAATCTTGTGGGCTATCGTGGAGGCAAGTGCCTGTGTTAACTTGGAGCATTTGTTTGTTTGGCAAGATTAATATTAAAGGCAGGGAGATCACTCTCTATGTGCAAGAGGGTATCATCTATTCAGTGGATGATCTGAATAAAATAAAAACTGAAACAGAAGGATTTCTCTTGGTTCTTGAGCCCAGGAGCCCACATTCTAGATTTAGAATTTTCCAGCCTCCATACTTCATGAGCCAAACGAAGAGTAGCAAACACACAAATAAAATGTTGCATTTGTTCTGTTTTTCTGAAGAAACCAGCTAGCTCAGCTGTTACGTTGATGGTTCCCTGAACTTGACTTGGAGTCTCTAGGTGTGAGATGCAGTTACTTCCCACTAGGCCTAGTAGCTTAACCCAAATGTGGTTTTTGATTCAGTCCAGATTTCTTTTAATATTTCTAACATTTTTTTTGCAGTTCATCTCCTTAGAATTTGGAGGAGTTCTTTTTCTTCTCATCATTGGAGCTTAGTGAGAAAATTCTAAGATAACCAGAAAAGTCCCATTTAATGTAGCCTGAAATCTTCTCTAGAAAATAAAAGAACAATGAAGGTGATATAATAGTTTATGTGACTTCTTTGTCAGAAAGGTTAAAAATTATTTTTTACCTCAAAAGATGAGGCCAGAATGTCCTGACCCATGGAATAATATAGAAATAAAGGTAATAAGACTCTTGAATAACTTCCTGTCTTAAAAAGTATAGTCTAAACAGAATAGAAGCAGCATCACAGCCAAAACTCGCAAGTCTATTGCTGCCCAGGAAGATTGCTGTCCAGAAAAGTGATCCAAGAGTCCACATGGCCTTGTCCACTAACTGGATTGGCCTCTTGGAAGCCCTCTCAAGTATTTATTTATCCTCTGTCTCTTTGTTACTCTGTTATCTTCTACTACTACCTAACTGATTTTCTATAGGTAACTGTAGTTCAAAGTCTCAAAAGAGAGGATGAGTTTGGTTCTAAGTCTTGAAAGAGAGGATGGGATTGAGCCAATTAGTCATCATCATTCCTAGAGGATGGAGCTCTGTGTGTCAGACCACTTCTCAGGCTATTTATCAGCCAAGGTCAGTCACCTTGGCCTAGAAGCACATCAATTATCTACTGCTAGCACACCATTATAGAGCAAACCTTGGCTACCCATACCTATAACTTTCTAAGTAGCTGTTGTTGGTTTCTGAAGAGAACATATTAGGTCTGGTGAACCCTATAAATCAGTGAGCTTAGTATAACATAAATTTCAGTGGTCCTTGAACAAAATAGTAAAAAAAAAAAAATTCTCTACTTTTTTTTGAAAAACCATTTCTTTTTTAATGCATTTTTCCCTCTCTCATTTCTATGAGTATGCTTGGTTGTGATAACAAAATACCATGAAGCTTAAGCTGCAGGATTTCTTTCTCTCGGTTCTGGAGCCTGGAAAGTCCAAGAACATGGGGATTTCTGCTTCAGTTCAGTTCTTTTGTGAAGGCTCTCTTCTTGCATGAAGATGGCTCATTCTCTGTCTTCACATAGCAGATAAAGAGAAGCAAGTCTTTTCGTATCTCTCTTTACAAACATTCATCATCAAGAAGGCTTTACCTTTGTGATCTCACCATCTAAGACCTGATTACCTTTCCAAATACCCATCTAAAAACAATCACATTGGGAGTTATGGAAGTCCACATCTATTTTGTGTGTGGGAAGCCATAATTTGGTCCATGGTATTCTTTCCCTGTTTGAATTTATTATCTTCCTGAGGTCCATTGTCCATTCTTACCATCTAATCTCACTTTAAGGCATCTTTGTCTTTCATCTGATTTATTTGCTTAAAATTCTCCATTATACAATGAGAACAAGTGAATTGTTAACCAATCCCAAGGGTGCCATAAATAAAAGCTTGTAGAATGTTAATCTACAAGATTAGATGAGAAAGACTACAAACCCAAATCATCATGGTCAAATTAATTAAAGCAAACTTTTTATTTGTGTACATGGGCTGCCTCCTCCTAAGGCAGGGTACAAGAGCTCAGCCTTGGAAATGATGAAGACAAGGCTTTTATAGTTCAGGAGTAGTGAGTTTCCAAAGGGGCAATTTGGCAGGCAAAATAGGCAGGGTTACAGAAGCAGAACCCAATAAGTTGGCCATAAAGTAATCATAACAACCTTTTGAAACAAAGGTAGAGTTACAAGATGGTTTTAACAACCTTTTGAAATAAGGACATGATTGCAAGGTGGTCAGAAGGCAGTCATAACAATAGGTGAGCACAATAACATTTGAAACAAAGGTATGGTTGCCATTTCCTGGAGCAAGCAGTACAGGGACACTTGTAGTTAAGACTACATGTTGGGCCTAGCCCAATCTTTGAGAAACAGAGGTTTAATCATAAACAAGAATGAGCCTAGTTTGTCTTTACTCTAAGATGGTTTCTAAGCTTAAGATGGAGGCAGGCTGGTTCTTCAGGAACCTGAAACTCTCCTCTCTCCATGGTAGATACGCCTGCAGCTAGTAGCAGGACTCAAGAACCAGGACCGCTCAAATGATTGGTATGCTGGGAGCATGATGGATAGCTTCAAATATTTTCATGAGAATAGATCCTGAGTTTACCTAAGTATACAGGTTCAGTCCTGGGGAAACTAAGAAAATCCGAAAAGTAAGCATTATTTATTAATATACCTAGAAACATCTAGAAAACTGATGGGCCCACATGTTTTACAAGAAACTCATGATGGATGTTTCATGTGAAGGACCTGAACAATCTAGTGAACATCTCACCTTTTGCATCTCTTTTAACATATTTCAAGATAAAGAATTGTTTCCTTTCTGTGGAAGTTTCTAGAGATGCTCACTCAAACATTAAAATCTCTTTTCGCTTGTATAGCCAGTAACCCAAGTTGCCCAGCAAATGGCTATTTTGGTCATTGTTGAGTCCTTACACACATTTCTGTAAGATTTAAAGTCACTATAAGCAGAACAGGAGATTGTCCTGCATGTCATTTGCATAGTTGGGGAGGCTATCCATTATGTATACGATGAGGGAGCCGGCTAGACTGTCACAGAAATGCTTTGAAGAAAGCACTTAGCAAGCTTCCTTCAAGTTCCCAGAGCCACTGAGAAATTCAGAGGGACTTAAAAAGAACATATTTCAAACTGTTATTGGTGCTCTTTGCACTGCCTTGTGCTTTTAGTAACAAGATTATGGATTCATTCTTGAAGGCGTGTAAACTTTTCCTCTATTTTTAATTTTTAAGAGTGGTAGCTAAGAATACATAGGCTCCGATGGAGACAAGTTGGAACTTGACTACAGCATTCGGCACCCTTGGGAATGTGTTTCTGCTATGAGCATCTCTCTGAGCCTTGGTTTCTTCCCAGATCACATTGGGATAAGACCGGTCTGGTGCAGCGGTTATGGGATCAGGGACAATGGAGCGTGTCAAGTGCCTGGCACATGGCAAGCACCCGTACATTGTTATTCGGACAAGTGCTGGGCAAGCGCTGCAGCCTGCTGTTTACATTTAAAGGGCATTCACATTCTCTGTGCTAGCTGTGGCTTAAAAGCCTTCTTTCCTGCCTGGTGGCCGACTTTCCCTTTCCTTATTGTTCTAAGAATACTTCTGCATATGGGCCATTGTAAATAGTAACAATTGTTTGGTTGTTCCATGAGACAGGAGAAGCCTTCCTGGAGCCTGGCTGACAGAGCTGTCTCTCTGACCTGTCTAGCTGTTTCAGGGCTGGAGACAAGGCCCAGCATGCTCACTTCCTCCCTCGGACAAGAACAGTGTCCCTAACCAAAATAGACTCCAGTCTTCTTGCAAACACCACCCAGAATAAACCCAAAGGAAATGAGGGTTAAAGTCCACTGGAGGGGATGTTAAGGAAGAATTCTTCACCAAGCACAAGCTTTCCAACAGCAGGCATTAGAGCGTAAGAGCCATTTATGCCAATTCCAGCTTATAAATGGCGTCATATGTTAAGTAGTCATTGTTTAATGAATTGAACTCAGATATTTTATCTTTGGGAATAAGTGTGTAAAGCCACATATGTAAATAACAATAACTCAGTTGAAAGTCCTAAAATTCAAATCATTGATGGGGTGGAGGAGAAAAACTGGTTAATGTATTAGCATTAAAGAAATACTAAAATTTAGTTTTCTTCACACCTATAATTAAGCTCTGAATAAAAATTTGGTGTGATTCTGTTTCTTTATAACATTTAAAAATTAAAGCTAGGTATACTTGTAATAAAACATGTGTGGGGAGCAGCACAAAAGAAACCAGAATACTAGAAGAATATCTATTAAACCAATACAACCTTGATATTTCAATTAATTCATTGAAAATTTCATTTTTTCTATTGATGCAAGATATTAATTGATTAATTCTCCTTTTGCCTGAACAATGCTTAAAATTGAGGAAAAATTTTAAAAAGTAGGGTTTAAAGTCATCTTCCTAGTTTTCTTCAATGTTTTCTCTAGTTATGTGTGTGTGCATGTGTGTATGTGCGTTCATGACATTGGTGTGTATGTTGAGATCAAAGACTAGGTTGTAGAGTTGATTTTCTTTTTCCTCCTTGTGGGTCCCTGGGATTGAGCTCAGGTAATCAGGGTTGGCAGCAAGTGATTTTACTTGCTAAATCATCTTAATAGCCCTATATTCTTCTTTAAGGAAAAAAATCATGTGTGTGTGTGTGTGTGTGTGTGTGTGTGTGTGTGCACAGAAATAGACATGCCACAACACTCATATGAAGGTCAGTATATATCCTTGAGTATTGGTGCCTTGCTTTCCACCTTGAAAGAGATAGGGTCTCCTAGTGGCATATGGACACACACAGTTTGTCCACAAACTGCTGGAGATTCTCCTATCTTTACCTCCCATCTTGTCACGGGATGCTGGGTGTCGTTCATGTGAGCAGGCAATACAATGTATGGTAATTGGCAGCAATAATACCAGTTACAAAGATGAAAATGGAAGGGTCAAAATCAGTTTGTGATGCATGATGAAAGTCACAGTTCAAAATACCTACTAGGGACCAACAAAAGGGTCTCCGGGCCTCAGTTTACTCTTTTATATTATGAGGGGCTTAAGTGCTTCATTGTCCCAGTCCTCTCAAGTCAGTGGACTTCCTGTTCTTGACGTGTACAACCAGGCGCCAGAGGAAAAAGTTGCTTTGGTAAGGGATCTAGGATAAGTAAAGTCTTCTAACAGTGTTCCTAAGGGAATGTGACAACAATAGTCAAAACTAGACCTGTTCTCAGAAACGGGTTTCTTTATCAATCTCATGTCTGATGAAAATTCTCTTCCTTTAAAATATATTTCATTCCTTGTCCATTTCATACAATGTATTTTTATTATCCTCCTCCTAGTTCTTCCCAGATTGTCTCCCACCTCCCAACTCCTCCAAATTTTGTGTGCTCGTGTTTGTATGCATTATGCATGTATATATGTGTGTATAACCCACCAAGTTTAATTTATGTTTCCCATATGCTCATTCTTTCCTACATGACCTTGGGCAAAGATGTTTAAACACTTTGGATTATATTATACCTTTAAAACAGAAGTTCCCATACATGGATGCATATTAGGATCTAATGAAGACTTAACTAGTAAGGGTTCCATACACTAAACAGTAACATCCCCAAAAGACATGGACAGGAATGCTCACAGCAGCAGCCTTTGCAACAATGCCAAGACAGGAAACGATGTGAATGGCCAACACAGGCAGGATGGACCTTCAGTATGGTCAGATGCTAATGCCACAGGGCAGGGGTGAGCCAGCTTTCTGTGAGGGGTCACAGATGTGTGGTCTGCAGTCTGAGTGACAAGCAGTCTGCCATCAGAATAGGAAAATTGCTATTGACAAGATTAAAGCAAGGTAGACTGACAATGCTGCAGTAAACTTTATTGACAAGATAAGAGCTTAAGCCCATCATTATATATTTGTCTGTGTGCACATATGTATGTGTACATACATATATGCACAAACACACACACACACATACACATATAGAGGGAGAGCAGTGAATACATGAAGCTATAGCTATAATTACATGACGTAACATGGCTGGATTTCACCAACATCTTGTGAAGGAAGCTAGATACTGAAGAATATATATTATGTGATTGATTCCTTGACACACATTTCAGACATAGACAAAAATATATTATGAAATTAAAAGTGAAAGCACATCCGTTCTTCTGGGAGAGCAACTGGGGCTTGAGTAAGACCCGAGATCTCTTCCGAGTGGGATGACTGTATTAACCTGAAACCGTGTTCACCTTTCATTTTTACACTTAGAAGATTTTCACTTTTTCCTGATGTAAGGTTTATTTCAATGACATGTTGACAAACAAATATTCCCTAGTTTTGTTTTGTACAATCTGAGTTAAGCTGTTCAAGGGTGTGACCTGAGTGCTCTCTTAACTCAGCCTTGAAGAGGTGAACGACCCACCCAAGGTCACAGTGGTGGAGCAGAGGTACACAGCACTCTCTTGCAGTGCTCAGTGTTCTGTATGGGGTGCGTCAGCAAGGACCCAACACCCGCCCTTCAAAATGATTGAGAATGAACTTGAGGAAGCCAAGGTCGCATTCCAGACTTGAGCCTACCCTGATATTTGCACGGGCACCTGAATATTCTCCTGCCTTCTATCACTTGAGAGGGACCTGGCTGCATGCTTGGCAGGGTGTTAGAAGAGCCAGGATGATGCCAAGGGTCTTTTGAGTCTCAGCAGGGGCACAGAAGCCAGCTCTCAGAGTGGATGGTCTCGGCATTCTTTCTTGTTCAATGCCTAGCTTGTACTTCTGGCTTAGTGGAGGAGGCCCAGCCTGATCTGAGGCTGTCAGACATTACCCTCGGACAGTCAGCATAACCCTCCAGCTGGCGAATTATTGAACTTCACTTAATTCTAGCTTTTCTTATCTGTAAACTAAGCATAAGATCTACCTAAACTATAGGTCTCCACCCCTCCTTCATACAACAGCTTGAAAAAAAGCCATGATTTTTCAGAGTGCCAAAATTAATATACAAAGCACTAGTAAGACTGGTCAAGGGCAAACTCTTTTAACCTGTCCAAAAGGAAGTTCACCTGTAACCTTCATTTTATAATGAAGAAAATAGACATAGGAGGAGTTAAAGGAAGTCTGGAGCCTGATCTGTTGTGACTGGATCAAAAGCCTGGCAACCGTCACTGGATCTGTCCACACATTAAACTGAAAATAAATTAATTCCACACATGTAATTTTTCTTCAAAGAGCTATGAATTGGAGCAGAGTCCTGGCAGCCTAAATGCTGGGATTCTGGGCTGGGGATGAAGCTCAGTGGCAGAGTGCTTACTCACTGGTGCAAGGCTCCGGGTTCCATCCGGGTTCCATCTGCGTTCCATCCGGGTTCCATCCGTGCTCTACAAAGCAAAGCAAACCCAAAGCAATGCAAAGTCTCCCGGCGCCAGCGACTCAGGAAAGAGGTTTCACTTCCATGCCGTGATTCTGGCACCAGGTTGGGTAATTCTTCACTTTTTCCCTAGGTTGCTGAATTTTCTGTTCTTCATGCATTTTTTATTTTCAAGACAGAGTTTCTCTGTGCAGTCCTGGCTGTCCTAGCACTACTAGCTTTGTAGCCCAGACTGGCCCCGAACTCTGGCTGCCTCTGCCTCTCCAGTGCTGGGATTAAAGGTGTGCACCACCATGCCTGACCTCTATGCATCCTCATACTTGCTGCAAACAGAAAAGGATTTCAATCTTTGTCCTAAAATTTTGTGGAAAAGTTTCAACCATAGGGATTTAAAGAAATATTTAAAACACAGATTTTAAAGAATCAACCAGCTATATCTTTTTACATGCACATATACTCACACCTCCTCCTTCCTCCTGTCCGTGAGTCTCCTTTGTGCTTTTGACCGGGGCACACATAACTCACCTTTGTTGCACTCTCAAGAGGGCACCATCGAATCTGACCTGACATGAATTCCCCCACCTCCACCCAGAACCAAATCAGTTTTTCCATGGTGGCAAGCTGTACACTCTTGTCATCTTGTCTGCTAGCCGGATGATGCTGCGTTTCCTAAGAGACTGAAAAGTGATGATTGCGATGTGATCACCAGGAAAAGAGCTGAGAAAATAGCATCCCGCCTTTATGTGAGGCCAATGAAAACTGTGTATCTGATGTAGAAGTCATTTGCCCAACAAGTGCATTTGGAAAAGATTGACAAAGTCACAGTATAAAGTGACAGTAACTTTCATTTTACTGACTTCCTGTTACTTGCTCACATCTTACTACTTAGTTGATATTCATGGGAGGATGAGTTTTGTTTAAGTCATTTACAAAAAAAACTGAAACAAATGGGAAGGTTCGTTTTAACAATCCAAAATTTTGCTCTCAATGCAAAGGATTAGCAGAATTGGGAATAACATTAAAATCCGTTATTACAATATGTCAGCTACATATTGGAAACATTAAGTTTTAAAAACAATCCATAAACACCACTGTTAATCCTGGAAGGCACAGGATTCAGTAGGTTGAAAGATTTAGTGTTCCAGTAACAGGAGTTTGGAATTCCAAACAGAGAGAAATTGCCGTTTTTGTTTTGTTTAGCTTGGTTTTATTCCAGGAAGTTAGGAGACAGTGAGCCAGACAGCGTAGATGACACGCCACGATGCGCGATCTTCCTCTCTGTGAGACAGGAAACGGCCTCAGTCCCTGCACATGACTCCCGGCAACGCTTGCTCCTTTTTTGGCATTTCCATTTGTTTCTCTCTGTTTATTCTATGGATCATGCACAGAAGAGCCAGGGAGGAAACGACCGCTCTAGGACAATACAACACAGCCCAAGCCACTGTCACGTTGTCCAGGAGCCATGAAAACACACATAAACTATTTTACGAGAAGACTTAGTGTAAACCGATGGACCTACAACAGCTTTACAAAGGACCTAGGAAAAAACGTTGTCGTGTTGCACATAGATGCACACGTACACATTCACTTATGTATGGTTTTTCCCATGTGATGTCATTTGGTGGGGAGGGTGATAAAACAGCCACGAAAAAATGAATTTTAGCACAGGATACATTTCAGTCTTCTGTTTTTAAGGCTTCTAGCATTTCAGTCAAGCAAACTTTCTGGTTTACCCTGAGATGTGTCCTAAAGGCACCTGTACCAGTGTTCATAGGTGGGCGTTGGGGGACTGATTGGATTATGAAGGATCTGACCTTCTTAATCGATTAATTTATAGATGTATGATTTAACAGACTATTGGGGAGAGGCAGAAACTTGGTTAGAACCCAGTTGAGGGAGTGGACCTTGGGATCTAAGTGCATCTTAGATTTATTTATTCTGAATTCGTCATTGTTCAGAAGCAGTGGAGCCTAGGGAACATAGAAGGGAAGGTGTGAAGCCATGACACTAACGTGTCCTGCTAGACGTCGTTTTCCTCGGTATCTTGTCACAGCAGCAGAAAGCTAACTGACATACAGACTTCAAGAATTATGAGCTTAGAAAATCTTTCCTTTTTATTTTCAGGTTGATCCTCTGGCTCTGAATTTCCTCACCTAGAAGTGTTGTGTAAACTTTTCCTGGAAGACTGGTTGGTAGGGGCTCAACAGTTCCATCTCCAGCCATGCTCCCAGGGCATGCTACCACTGCAGGGTCGGGGGGAGAAAAATACAGGGGTGGGGATAAGACTCAATTGGTCAAGAGATCGCCATGCAAAGCATGAGGAGCAGAGTTCAGACTCTAGGCATGGTGACACACACTCGTAATCCTAGGGTTGGGGATGTAGGGCGAAGGAAGCCCTGGAGCCTGCTGGCCGCTCTTCTTGCTAATAAGTGAGCTCTGGGTTCATGAAGAGATCCTGTCTCAAAAAATAAGGTGGAGAGTTATAGAGGAAGGCTCTTGACATTGACATCCAGTCTCCACATACACCTACATATGTGAACACTTACACACACACATACACTCATATACATATACATGCGCACACATTCATACACACACACACATATACGCATGCACACACATACATACACACACAAACACATACATATGTACATATACATACATACACACACCATTTACACACATAGATACATCACACACGCACACACGGGAAAATGTATTTTAAAATTATTGGATAATGCTTAGCTAAAACCTGTACACAAAATTATAGTGAATGCTTTTCTCCTACAAATATTTCTGGTAAAAGAATAGAAGTATTATTTCTAGCCAAAGTAAAAAAAAAATTCTAATAGAAAGGTAACCCATTTACTATATATCTCATTTTTTTGTTACAAAATCTTGTTTTTATGTTTATTTATTTTAGATTTTTTATTATTAATTAATTAAAATATTAATTTAAAAAGTGAATTTTAATTAATTCTGTGCATGTATGCATGTGTGTGTAGTTGCATGTATAGCCATCAGAAGACAACTTGTGGGGTGTTCTTCGGGGATTAACGACATACCTTTTTTTTTTTTTAACTAGTTTTATGTTTGGGTTAGGACATCGATATATCATTTTAAGAAATAGACAGCACCTAACTTGTCATACACCATTCTGGTGCTGGATTATCGCACACACAGAAGACAGTTTGTACTTCCCTAAGGCAAAGAGTAATTCTAAACAATCCAAGACCAGGAGTTCTGTACAAAGTAAGAGCTCATCTTTGCTTCGAGGATGGCATGCTGTTTAGTGGACTATGAGGCGATGTTCATAGTTTGACAAGTACATAATTATAAAACAAGTTATCAATGGAAGGAACACACAAAATAGAAAAAAAATCAGTGGCTGGAGAATTCCTGCTCATAACTACTTAGATAATATGGCATACGAGCTGCAGCTAAACCTTCATGAAAGATACCAAGATCTTTTATGAGCCAATACACTTAGATTTGTCTTTAAAATGTACAATAAATAATGGGGGAAAATAGCCATTTGATGAAATACAGTTGGCTAGCATAGAAGCTAGAATCATCAAGCAGTACTTCCCTTATTAAATTCTAGGGACCTTGTATCACAAGACAGAGTTGTCTAAGTGACAAAATACTGTTGGCAAAATGAAAAACTATAAAGGTTTCCAGGCTAAGTCTCTTGCGCAGGTCTGCATCTTTAATGCTCTTGGAAAAGTCATAGTAAAAATAGGAGATCTTAAAAAAACATCCCTGTTTTCAGACAGAAGCATATTCATCCTCACAGAATTATTAACTTTTCCATATGTCTGTCAATTTTCAGGAAAAAGAAGACTAAGAACTTGAAAACTAATGTGTTAAAATCTGTGGTTCAGACATGGAAGAAATAAACCTGGTACCCAGAATAACCCAGGGCTGGCCCAGCTGAGGCTTGAATGAGAAGCTTTCGAAGACTATGGATGCTCCCCAGTAGCTCTCTGTGGATTCTCTCAAAAGTGAACAAGAGCCAAGACCTGTCTTTTTATCTCAAAGCCTGAAGAACTCCTCTTCTACTGGGGGAGGTGGGGGATGCAACAACAGGCTACAAATACTAATTAATCAGATTAATTCTGGTTGGTAGCCACCAGAAAGCTTTCTGTGAAATAAGTTCTTCAGGAAACTTAGAGAAGACCTGTCTAGATCTGTCTACTAAGTCATATTTCAAATAGTTAAATTGAAGGATTGGTGGAGGGTTAGACACACAGCTGATTCTACTTGATTCCTTTAGGTCAGTCTGTACTAGCCTTGAGCAAACTAACTAGCCTTGAACAAGTTAACTAGCCTTGAACAAACTAACTAGCCTTGAACAAGTTAACTAGCCTTGAACAAACTAACTAGCCTTGAACAAGTTAACTAACCTTGAACAAACTAACTAGCCTTGAACAAGTTAACTAGCCTTGAGCAAACTAACTAGCCTTGAACAAACTACATGGGGGTTTATTTGTGGACTAGGCAGCACGGGCCTCCCCTTCCCTACTGCCCCCTTCAGTCTGTGGTTCCTGGAAGCCTTAGATGCAGCTGAGGAGCATCAAGTGGCCTATTCCAGAGGAGATACCAAGAGACCACACATCAGGATACCCAGAAACTTCGGATTTGATGCAGATGTGAATTTGCTGCTTCTCTGAGGGTGCACCAGGACAGCTGTTAGGAGGACTGAGAAAAAGGCTGGGTCCCTAGACAAGTTCAAAGCTCTGGGTATTTTATTGACATTAGCTTACTCAATAATAAAAGTTGGTAGGACCAAATGTCACACATAAGCAAGTTCACAGTGGATTGTTTATAGTTGCTGAGAATTAAGATCGAATCTATAGTTTGCTCCATCCAAAGGTGCAAAATGCATACTATTTTGAGAAAGGGGGGTTTACCCATCCAAAACACACAAAACAGGACCTTTTCTAAGCCAGCCATGGAAATGCTCTCTGTCTTCTCATTGACTTTATTCAAACTGTACATAAAGAGGAGACAACGTGCTTGTCGCACAAACAAGAGGACCTGGATTCAGATCCCCAGCATGATGCATCTCCAGAATCCATGTAATGCTGGATTGGTATGGCAAATCATGGTTTAGTCAGGTAATGTGGAGATAGACTCCTCAGAGCAAGCTGGCCGCCAAGATTAGTACAATAAGTTAGCTCTGGCTTTCACTGAGAGACCTGCCTCAGAGTAAGGTAGAAAAGCAGGCAGAAAGATTCCTGATGATAACTTTGGCCTTCCACACACTTGTGCATACATGCACAGGCATCTGCACACACATATGGGTACCCACTCACCCATGTGCCAACACACATACATATTACACACTCACAGACCCTGCTCTGATTCCGGAAGTGTGCTTCGACGCCAGGTGAGTTAAGAAGGTTGGTGTTCTCTCGGTGCTGATGTTCAGTTCGTGTTTCTCCAGCTTCACACCTAAGGTACTGAGGACAGCGTGTGTTTCAGAAAGAAAATGGCATGACCTTGAGGAAGTCTGCAGTTTAACGGAACAAAGCAAACATCACCTTAGCAAGAGAAACTTCTCCAAACAAATACAATCTGCTGTTCTAAAGGGAAAGGTTCTGTCCCTGCAGGTGAGGCTGAGTTCCCTTCAAACGAGATGATACACTTCCTCCATACCTCTTCCCCCTGACTGGCTACCAACGACACATGAATGACTGGCTACCCTCACAAGGGATAAAAACAAGGGAAGAAACTTCACAGTTGTGGGTTTTGTTGTTGTTATTGTTGTTTTGCTTATTTTATTATTATTATTATTATTATTTTTGCTTTTCACTTAAAAACCTGAAAGGGTAGAATGGGAGGCTGAGGATTCTAAGCCAAACATTGCTTAATTCACAAGCCAGACTCTCCTGAAGTTGCTAGCAGTTTTGCAGATTCAACGTCCGTGGTGAAGTACACATGTCTTTTTCACTCCCCCTAGGTCGTCTCTTGATTCTCCCTCCCTCTCCCTCCCGCTTGAAACTGTCTCCTGCTGATTTCTCAAGCTCTGATCCTAAAACAGACGGCTCCGGCTGGGACGGCTGGCCAGAACATGATGTTCTTGAACTGTGTGACCAGGCAAAGTCGAGTAGCAGAAGATAACCATGCAGTATAAGCAAGCTTGTAGTGACGGTGACCAACTAGAGTTGACGAGTCTCCAGTTCTTTACATCGCTATATTTATTTATAGCCTTATTGCTTTTGAACATGGACAATTGCACACAGAGAAAACCCACAGGGGGATGTCCAGTTATCAGCATGATCCAATTGAGAGTGCAGCGAATAGAAATGGGGGAGGGGGGCGGACCCTGTTCCATATACTATTTTGAGACTCAAGGTATTTTTTTTTCTGGGTAGGGGGTCAGCAAATCCATACAGACACACCAGACACGATCTGATTCTGGAAGCTAAGACTTTACAACTTCTTAAAATACGTATATTTTTAAAAAATATTTGATAGGAAAAAAGAGGAAGAGAGAAATTTCTATATTTAGTTGATAAATCCTAAAATATTTTTCCATCTAGTCTTTCACAGGAAAGTCTGCTGCCCCTTGATATCAGTGCAGTCCCCAATGCTTTGAGATGAGGTCCCTGGCAAGCAACTGGGAAGGAGAGAAGAGAGAACGTACAAGGGGTGTAAGAAACAACCTTTGTGAGGAAACACAGCCATCGGTGGGAATAACTCAATCACTTACCTGCTAGGGAAAACAAGAAATACAGTTGAGCTCTGAGCTTAGGAGGAAAGGGATCTGGGTGGCAAAGATGTGGGTCTCACAAGGGGCTTAGGTTGACTGCTTCCAGAATCAAGCTGGTGCCAAGTTCAGGAAAGGGCCAGGGCACCTCAGACTGGGGTTACCACAGTGGCTTCTCAGAAGAGGTCGGACCGCGGTGGCTGATCAGAGAGAGGCTGGAGGTTAGAGGAAGCAGATAACCACAGCACAAAGGTAGGAAATACAAGGCCATCGGGGAGTCATATTTCATAAGGAAAAGGCCTCACGGGGAAGCTATGACAGATAAGCTTAGCGGGAAAGATTGGGTTCGGATGACAGAAAGTCTTGACTGTCAGGGTCCATGCACAAATGCCAACTTCTAAATAAATCCGTTTGCTGAGGATTCTTCTTCCTGATTTTTACTTTTCCTTATGTAATTGTCGTGATATGGTGGTCTGGCGTGCACACCTGCCCCTCTAGTGCCTTCATCGGCACCTCTGGTTAGGCCTATCCCCCTGCCCACGCAAAGGTGTGTTCAAATGTCAAGAAACCACAAAATCAGAGAAATCAATTCATTTCTTTGAAAGCAATCACAATTACAAACAAAACATGTAAAGGAGTATGTGATGACGTTGAGTCAAATTAAAGAGTTGCATAAGGCTGCATGCTCAGACACGTGTTACCAGCCTAACGACGGCTGCCGGGTTTATGATGTTCCCATCTTCTAGTCCTGCTTGCTGGAAAATGACAAGCCTGTTTTCTATCTCCACGATTTCTTGTTAGCCTCATAGGTCTATCACCTATGTAAAGGTTCCTGAAAACAGATCATTTACCATTATCCACTTTTAACATACAGGTGAAACCACATACCTATGTTATGTGCCTGTGACTTAAGTCTGTGCTCTGGGCTGTTTCTGGGATGCATCCAAGTTTTGGTTTACAACAGCCTCCTACACATGATGCACCGTAGTCTTAATAACCAGCCTTGTTTATTTCTACATAGGAGATAATTTCTCTATTTCAAAGAAGACATTTAAATTAATATTGAAACAAACAAGCAATTCAGGAAATGAGATGCTGGTTACAAATGTCCTGTTCTGTCTGTAGGCCGCTCAAAGCCTGGCATCTCTTGCCTGGGAACTCCTTTGTACTCATGGGAGCATAAGGTCAGCTTATCACACCAAGTTCGCTTTGATTTGCCATGACATTCATCTGCACTCCTTTTAGCAATTCCAGTTCCAGTTCCTAAACACTCTGTTCCTCGGCCCGAGTTCACTAGCTAAACTCACTCAGTGTACTTCTAATGGCCCCAGGTTCCACTTCAGGACAGTTGAGCAGGAAACTTCCCAGAGCTGTGTACAACTCAAGCTCCCGACAGCACAGACCTTGACTTTTACAGCCCGGTCCTGCTGTACATAATGTGACTCTGATAGCGATCATTCTGCTATTCATCACTCTTATTTTGGCACTTGGGTGTATTAAATGACCAGCTTCATAAATAAAATCCTAATCAAGATGAATCTAGAGGGCATGTCTCAGTTCCCATTGACAGATCCATTCCCTCACCCATCCGGGAAAGCTTGAAGACTCTGCTCTAGCACACTGGCCTAGGTACACAGTCTCGAGGGAGAAACGTAACTGCTTAAGATTTCTTTCATCAAATATAATTTCGGAAGCGTTGACAATCCCTCCACCAGTGACTGCCAAAAAGGGAAAGAAACTCTGAGAGTGGAGGAGCAGTTTGCTTCCCTGGCACTTCCTTGCATTCCTCTCCTTTGGTTGTGTCCTTCACAGGCAGGATTCCATTCTGAATAATAACCATATGCTTGCCTTCCCTTGAGAACAACCTGAGTTGCAAAACCCCCTCAGTTTTAGAAGCATCTCTTTAAAGCAATCAGTTCCATAAATTATACATGCTGCCATGCATTTTCCAGTAGGTAATCGACAGCAGTCCCACGGATACCCATTGTCACATTAAAGTGGGAGAAACCCAGAAGTCCCCCACCTCCCGTTCCCCCCACTTTCACCCCCCCCCCCGACATCCCCTCCTCCCGCAACTAAAAGGCAGAGATATCCTTTGAAAGACCTGCTCACTCCTGCAGGGAAGTTTTGTTTCTCTTTCCAGGGGCACCGTTTCAAGCTTATGTAATCATTTTCAGCAGACTGATGCTGTAAGTGATTAAAAAAAAAACTATATGAAATTAAACCTGCAGTTAGCGTTTATTGAAAATATAGGTTGCTGTAATTTTGTTGATGACAGAAGTACAGAAGTAGAAATGATTGGATTATGCAGCTGCATTCAGATCACATGAACTAAGGCATTGGGGGTACAGGAGGATGCTGGTGCAGACAGCTGGTACCCAGCCACCCCTTTCACCTCAGGCTCTCAGCTTGGGGAGCATCACAAGAGAAGCGGGGTGCCGGAATGTTCATATTATCTCTTCTTCCTCTCATTATTGTTGTTTTAGGGGGGAAAACCTATCATATCATATATGACTTATCGACAAACACCATCACTTTGAGACATCAGAACTGACTTTAGTAAAAACTGAGTTGTATTGTGGCCTTGACACAGCAGCCCACCTGCCACCTCCCCTAGGCTTTGACAGAAAATTACGAAGAAAAATACCCTTAGAGAAAAATCCGGTCCACCACAATTTGGGAGGGAAAAGGGTCACCTTACTGCATGAATATGCCATCTGCCTCATAAATATTCATAAAACATTTTTCAACTCCACCATACAGAATCTACTGGGCTTCTAGCTCCCTTACAGCACCTGGCTCAAATCCCTCTTTGCTTTGTAAATCAGCTTGTGTTTAAACTGTCTGGGTCTCTCAGTGGAAGCTTCTCATTTGAGAAGACAAGAAATAAGTGCCGCTGCCCATATAACAGGTCTTCCAATTAAGTTGTCTTCATTTTTTTTAACCATATGTAAATATTCTCTACTCTTCATTTGTGTAGAAAATTATCATTAACATTTTTTTACAGATGAAAGAACAGAGAAACCACACAGCATCAAGTCTTGTTCCCCTATATCTTAGCCACAAGTTATAGTATGCAATCACCAAAAAAAAAAAAAAGCCAGAATTAAAAAGAAAAGAAAGTAAGAGAAGGAGAGAGGAGGTGAGCAAAGAAGACAAAGGAGGGAGAACACAGAGGTGAAGAGAAAGGGGCAATGGGAACTGAAGAAATTGCTTCCATCATGATTTTTAATAGGCACATGAGGCTGGAAGAAAACCAGCTGAAAACAGAATATAGGAACAGAAAAGTTGGTGACAAATGTGTAGGTCCTGAGACCGCAAACTGTGGCTACAACTTTGCCAGCAATTACCAGGAGAAATAGTGAGTTAAAAAGAGGCCTGTAGACTTCCTGAACAGAGGAGGACTGGCACCACCGATAAGGTAAAAAGAAGTAAACAAAGCAAGGGGCTAGTCCCGAAGTTGAACGCTTCTGCTGAAGTCCAGCTGTACCACTTCGCCCCGCTGACCTTGGCTATGTCTTTGTCTCATGTGGGAACTGGTGATAGAGAGCCCAGCAACACTACCCACCTCGCAGGGTTATTGAAGGACCTGACGAGGCGTCATTTTGAGAAGTTCTTTGAATGTTGTCAGGCACCAAAGTCTAGTGTAGCATATGAACGCACTGCGCTGCACAGGCTGTTCCCAGGCCTGGCGGTTGGAAAGTCAGATAGTGAAAAGAGGAGGTGGGGTGCAGCATAGCTGGGCATGGTGGTGTGGCACAGGCCTTTAATTCCAGCACTCTGCTAGTGGGAGCAGGCAAACGTATGTGAGTTGGAGGCCAGCCTGGTCTACAAAACAAGTTCCAGAGAGCCAGGACTGTTACATAGAGAAACCCTGTCTTGAAAAGCCAAAATAGATAGATAGATAGATAGATAGATAGATAGATAGATAGATAGGCAGGCAGACAGATGATAGATAGATAGAAGCCAAAACAGATAGATAGATAGATAGATAGATAGATAGATAGATAGATAAATAGACAGACAGACAGATAGGCAGGCAGACAGATGATAGATAGATAGAAGCCANATAAATAGACAGACAGACAGATAGGCAGGCAGACAGATGATAGATAGATAGAAGCCAAAACAGATAGATAGATAGATAGATAGATAGATAGATAGGCAGGCAGACAGATGATAGATAGATAGGAGCCAAAATAGATAGATAGATAGATAGATAGACAGATGATAGATAGGCAGGCAGACAGACAGACAGATGATAGATAGATAGATAGACAGACAGACAGGCAGACAGACAGATGATAGATAGATAGAAGCCAAAACAGATAGATAGAGAGATGATTGATAGATAGATAGATGATAGATAGAGAGATAGATAGACAGACAGACAGACCGACAGACAGATAGATAGGCAGGCAGGCAGACAGATAGATAGATACAACCTATCCTAGGGCTGTTACATAGAGAAACTCTGTCTCAAAAATCCTATTACCCACAGACCTAATTTATAAGCAAAACAGTAGCAATAACAACTATTCGTGGTCTTTTCTAAACCTGTGCTAAGTCCTATACAACAGAGCTCAGCAGCTGCACTTGAGTATGGTGAGCTGAAGAATCTAAAGGTACCAGCCCTGTGTCATGTACCCCCTACCTCACCCCTGCCCCATGGTTCTAAGAAGCAATGGAGGAAGAAGGAAGGGAGATACTCGGGACAAAGATGTGTTCAGGAGACCTTGTCACCATCTCTCCAGTATGGCCCACAGCGACCTGGGAGTCACTCTCCAGAGAGGACTCCTGAGTGACACCAAGAGACCTATGGAGATGGACACACAGCAAGGGAATCTGCCTGGTGGCTTCTCACGGACAAGCTAAGCGGACTGTCTCTCGGCAGTGTCAGAGCTGGCTGATTAACAGTGAAAGGGACTGGGTCAGGACAAGGGCGGATGCCAGGGCAGAGGGGCTGACAGACGCTCTCTTGCTTCTGCGGCTCCAGGAAGGAAACTGACATTTGGAAACAGCTAGAACAAAAGGCTTTCCCCTCCAACTGTTAGCACGTGGTACTGAATTTTGGAGGATTATAAAAAAGAACCATTGTTTGTTCTCTCCCAGGCCTTAGCAAGCATTTCATCACTTTTTAAAATAAATAAATAAATAAATAAAATGTAGTCTTAGCCGAAAAAGCTTTGTTTGCACAAGGGTGTGTGCTGTCCATGGTGGAAAAGTTTCCTAACATTTTCCATGCTCCTTTGCCCCTCCCTCCTTTGTCCAGTCATTCGGGGACTTTGTCTATTGTGAGCCTAACATGCACTGATTCTAAGGACCAACCTTATTTGAAATTTTGAACTTCAAAGATCCCGGTAATGAAAAAAAAAAAAAAAAAAAAAACCAAAGCCGTTTTGCCATAGAACTAGTTGCTGTCTGAAAACCCAAAAAGACTTCTTCCTTAATTAACCGATTATATTTGTTAAAAGTTACTTAGTTGATCCTATGTCAAAGACGACACATATCTCAAACCAGCAGATAGGAGTAATTTTGCTACTAAAATGACAAGATTGTTTTTGTATTGAAGTCTCTTTTCCGCTTGCAATCTTTTCCAGCTTCTGTATCTGGGACAGGTGTTGACAGCTGCTATTCTGTTGTGGGAATTTTTAGAAACACCAGCACTGTTGGGTGGCCATTCTCTTCATCAGGAAATCAAGCATGGGTCTGACATGGGAAGGACTGATCTGAGGACCACTCTTTCATCTTGTGCATTTCCCTGGAGCGGTTCTCCCTGGTGGACGCCTTTTGAATCCTGGCAGAGCTGAGCACAGTACCTGCCCATGTTCCTCCTTACACAGAACCACAGTCTTACTGTTTTCTAAGGAAATTTGTGAATAAAGAGATTATCACTGGTTATCAGTCTTCTCTGGAAACCAGAAACAAAGGAAACTGCTGCTGACTGCAAGGGGAACGGGGCTGCTTTGCATAGGAAATGGTTATTGTACAGTCCCAGGACACTGGATTTTTGAAATCACCACAATCCTTTGCTTCTGAGTAGCATCTCAGGCAGGCTGGAGAGAAAATTTTGAGGCTCTCTCTTCATTATAATGCAAGAGCATTTCACACTGCCTTCTGCCTGCAGCATATTTTTAAACTTGAAAGCAAATTCAAATTCTTTGAACATTAAAAAAAGAAAGAACAAAAGAAAGAAATAAAAATCTTAAAGCTAAACAAATTTTGGTCTTACTAGGAAAATCGTTGATAAACAATACATCATACCGTGAGTATATTTTCATGCTATTAAATATTTATTTATTGGAAAGTCATATGTTTCTGAAAACATCTCTTTCGCTAATCTCCTTAGGGTGGGAAATAGATACACATGCGTGCACGCACACACATACCACACACATAAGCACACACACACACATACGCACATACTATAAAATCAATGCTTTATGGACAAAAGAGAAGAACTTCTTAGATGGGTCCTGAGAAAGGCTGATGATGCTTGGACATAGCGGTCACTTTCCTCTTCCTTCAACAGAGGTCTCCATCCCATCCTCAAAGAATCTACCCGAAGCTGTGTGTGTAGTGCTTACGGCAGCGTGGCTAGGTTGACCTACACTTTCCCCAATTCCTGTATGTTGCTGGGTAGGGTGAGCTATCAAGAGGTTTTAATGAAGGAAGGCGAGGGACATATGAGACACTAGCACATTTAGCTCTCTTATATTGAGGTTCCCCTCTGCCAGACAGGTCTTGGGCTTGAAACTGATCAATCTTCCCCTAGCTTCTTCTCCTCCTTCTTGATTCCTTCTCTGCTGAGTACAAAGTAGGCTTTGCTCTGGAAAAAGTGATTTGCATGACAAATAGTGGGAAAAAATTCCACAGAGACCTAAGGGCTTGGACAGGGGCCTGCTGAGATACCCTTGATGATTTGCCAACAGCTTCATGACTGGAACCAAGGGATTCCAAGCCCACAGTGCCATGCAGGTAGCTCTGCCACTTGAAGCTCGTGACCAAGAGGAGGCAGTGATGCTTGCTGTGTCAGTGACATTTTGGAGCAGTTTGCAGATGACGAGTCTTCTGGCAAGTACCCTTTTGTCTTGCTACTGGGCCACAGTTAAGATTGAACACTTAGCAATGGATTGCAAAGTGGCAATGTGGCCTCAGCTACCCCTGTTTCTGACCCAAATGCTCAGTATGTGCATTGCAGCCTTCCATAAGCAAGTGTAGGGAGTATACATAAACCTGGGCTTATGTGGGAAGTGGGAAGGCAATAATATGCTGTATGAGCACATTGATATATACATATATATATATGTTTGTGTGTGTGTATGCATGTCTATATATTGATATATGTGTATATATCAATACACTGTTGACCCGACCCGCGGGTCCAGTTATTCAGGGTTCCGAAGAGGCTTCTACCTGAAAATCATGGGCGAGAGAAAGGAAGGAGACCAAGCAAAATCTCTCTTGTCAAGGTCTCACTTTATT
>JAQHUG010000002.1:17423791-17435563 GCA_028555095.1 Dicrostonyx torquatus
CTATCACACAAGGGATCCACAAGGAACCCAAGTGTTCACTGGAGGGGATATGGAAAAAAAGTGATTATCAAATTTCATCTGTGGCCACATGATTAGTGACAGCCATAAATAATAAAATAATGGGTATTTCTTTTTAATTTTGTTATGATAATATATATATACATATGTATATATATATATATGCTTGATCTATTACTTTGTATGTCTTCTAAGTATTTGTTTAGGCTGTAAAATTCAAATTTTGATGTAAACAGATTTCTAAGAAGCAGTCAGGTTATCAGAAGTAATATGTTTGGAACATTTCCTTGTAGCAGGAAGATCTAGAGCTATAATCATTAGATCAGCCTCATCAGTAAGTGGAGAGGAATCTGTTACTCTGGATAGGGCTTCTAAAGCCTGAATTCCTCCACATCAAACAGAAACCCTCTCCAGTGGAGTAGGGTTTGGTAGCACTACCTCCAGAGGTTACCTAGGTAACCCAGGGATGAGAGGCAGCCAGTGAATTTTGAATAGGACATCTGAGAGATACATAGAAGGGTATCAGTCTGAATACAGATAGGGCATCCTTGTTAGCTTTCTTAACAGCACGACATTGTGAATGCTGAAACCCCAAGCCATTCCTTTCACTCATTTCTTTCTGACCCAGATTCATTTCATTTTGCCCAGACCAGCCAGAAGTGACAGATTGCTCCCCAGAGTGCCTCTGGGTCTCCAACAGTGAGTCACAGAAAGCAGCATAATGCAGTGGGCATTTGACTGCCAATCGAAAGATCTAGATTTTTTTCTTAACAAAGGGCTATGGCATAATTCTTAGATATGTGACTATGGATGAATCTGATTCTCTCTGAATCTCATCTCAGCTGTAACTAAAGGAGAGAAACTGTGGTCTTGAAAACCTCTGCATTCTGGGCATCTATGAGTAGACCAATAAAAACACAGATAATCAAAAAGGGCAGTCTTGCCAAGAACTGTGTGGACAGCCCAAGTCGAATCCTTACTGGTTATGTTGGACAGTATAACATCCACCCAGCCATCCAATCACTAGATATGTGAGTCTCAGACACTACAGCACAGCATCCATCCAATCACTAGATATATGACAAGATACTGTTCTAGACACTGGAAACAGGAAGATGAATGTGACCCAGCTCCCCTTGGATAGTTCACAGCTTACTAAGGGAAGATCGATCTCTTCTCAACTAAGGACCATATATGAAAATTTCAGTCTGTTCAGAACAAGAGTTGTTTGGTGACAGCGTGATCCTTTGAACCCTGAAGAAAGTTACAGGCAGACAAGTGATGTTTTCTTCTCAAGAGAAGTCATGATCACCTTCACTTATCACCATGTGGTGTTGCTGTGGGTTCTGGGAGTCTTGTATGTCATAAATGCCCCAGTGGGCCTTGAGGAATAGAAATAGGAAGAAAATAAAATCCTGCTCTCCACGTAGCTGAACAGGGAACCATCATGGTCCCCTTACTGAAAAACAAACAAACAAAAAACAACCCAAAAAACAAAACCCCATAAACTTCCAGAGAAAAGGAGTCATTATGTAAGTTTGGCCCCCTTTATTTAGTCCAATGCTATTAGCTCATATTCCTCATTATAATTGCAGTGATTTAAAACTGGAAGTTCATCCTCCTTGGACAAATACGCACTTCTGAGGTTTATGTCATGTAAACTAAAAATACTGACAAACAGGTATCTGCATCCTCCAGATACGTTTTTTAATCATTCTGTTTCTGTTTTCAAAACACTTTTGGACTCTTCTCAGTTTTGTCAATAATCAACAGCAAATCAAACAGCTGTGGGTTTAAAAAGAAAAAAAAACACAGAATAAAAAAAAAAAACACAGAAACACTTTCTGCTAATGTAGTTCCCCCGACTATCATCCTGCTTCTGTCTTCTCAGCTTGTGTAATTGAAAACGCTAGTAAGCAAAGAGGTTGTGTTTAAACGTTCAAAGATGAGCTGTTCACCACCCAGAAAGCCGGGGAGGTATCTCCTCTTCCCGACTTCCATGAAGCCAGCAAGTCGGGGCCTGTAGCTGGCTGATGTCCCAGCACCACCTACCACCTCCAACTCCAGAGATGCCATCAGGTCCCACCCCAAGGAGCCAGTAGTACCCAAGAAACAATGAGCGATTCTTCCAAGACACAACCAGAGCTCTGTGGCTGTGGCACAGGAAGGTCCGATAAGATCTCCCAGCCACAGCATTCCTTTGTGTCAGCAGACGCAAGTGGGATGTTCCTTCTATGGTCCTTGCAGGCTGAGAGGAAGCAGGCTTCGAAACACAATGTTCATTGAAATCTGCTTTCATCTGAGGAATCCCCAAGCGGCTCCTGCTTGGAGGTGCTTTCTGCCCGCAGCTGAGCCCTCCTGATGCATTTCCGTTGTTTGTTCTGAAGGGAAGGCAGCACCTTCAGGAGACTAGGTAAAGGGCATCACATTGTGCCGAACAAGGCATTATGTGTCAGGATGTCTCCAGTGAGTCTGGAGCCTAGAAGGTGCAATAAAAATAAAATAAAAAACAATTGAGTCCTTCAACTTGCCGGCTAGGGGATGGAGTAGGGGAACACAAAGCATCTCCGGTGACTCCTGGGGAGCACAGCTTGCTAGGTGACCTTAGGAGCAGGAAGTCATTCATTGCTCAAGTTGCAACCTTGGGCACAATGCCACTGGCCACAGTGGTGAAACTGAACGCTACCCTTAGGATTAGCTTTATAGCACCTTCCCGGAAGCAGGCTGGGCTCACTGAGCCACTGAGGGGTCACAGCTGGAAGAGGGAACCCCCGACAGCAGTGTCAAGCATAAATTGAGAAGCCTCTCCATCCTCTTGTCCTGGCTCCATACTTCAGCAACCCGTTTTGGAGGAAAAGCATTCTGGATACAAATGTGACTTTTATATATATATATAGAATTCTATATAGAATATATAGAATGGGGTTAAATGAGCACACAGGGAAATGAGCAACACTGGTTAGTACTTCTGTCCTTCTTGCTAAGTCCTCCTTCATCTGCCATTCCCCCTCCTTCCTGTCCCACTTCGCCAGAGTCAACTTCACCTGATAATGCAATGCCTTGTAACAAAGCCACAATTCCTGCGTGCTCCCCGAGGACAGAATGAACGCTGCCTTTTCACACCCCTGACACTTTAAACTCTGCATATATAAACTTTAAAGTTTTGCTTGTTTGGTTGGTTGGTTTTCCAGACAGTGTTTCTCTGTGTAACAGCCCTGGCTGTCCTGGAACTCGCTTTGTGCACCAGGTTGGTCTCGAACTCACAGCGATCCTCCTGCCTCTGCCTCCTGAGTGCTGGGATTAAAGGTGTGCGCCACCACAGCCCAGTTTAAATGTTTTTATTGTACCTGTGTGAGCATTTTTTTCTTTTGCCTGCATTTGTGTCTGTGCACCATGTAAGTGAAAGGGCTGCAGAGGCCAGAAGAGGGATCTCTTGGAACTGGGCTTCCACATGATTGTGAGCTGTTGTGGGAGATATTTATCACACTCTGATGCTCCTGAGACTGGCAATAAGGTTTACTTTAAATCAACAGGCAGAGCTAGCTACTAGCTGACCAAAAATTAGGTTTTGGAGGGCCGATAAGATGGACACCTATAAAGAACTAGTAGGGTAGGGCTTAGAAATATTATCCACCCTTTTGGATCAAAGAAGAAGAGAAAGAAGTCACTGGTAGCTTCTCCTCTGCTTCTCAGAACGTTCAGGTTCTTACCCTGATATCTGACTCCCGAGCTTTTAATCGATAAAGAATAATTGATAAACGCTTCAGTGAGTTGCCCTCTGGGTGCTACACATCAAAGCTTGGCTCCCTGGAAGGGTAAACTAATGTTCCTAACCTCTGAGCCATCTCTCTACCCACTTAACCCCCATTTTTTTTCTTCAGATCTCCAAGTCTGTTTCAGCAGGAGGAAGGATTGGTAGAGAGAGCGAGGTCTTGAGCCCCAAAACCAGAGCTGTTGACAGGACATGGAAGAGAACGCAGGTATCAGGGTCCTACCCCTAGCTGTGTTTTCAGGTTACATGCCTGATTTCTATTATCACTAAAAGCAACATGGGGAGGAAAGGGTTGGCTTTATCTCATAGCTTACAGTTCACCATGAAGGGATGTCAGGGCAGGAACTCAAGGTGGGAAACAGGAGGCAGAAACTGAAGCAGCAGCCATGGAGGGGAGCTGCTTACTGGTTTGTTCCCCACGGCTTGCTGAGTTTGTTTTCTTAGACACCCCGGGACTATTTGCCCAGGGATGATTCTGCTCACAGTGGGCTGAACCCACCCACATCAATCATTTAATCCAGAAAAAACCCTACAGACTTCTCCATGAGCCAATGTGACGGAAGCATTTTCTCATTTGAGGTTCCCTCACTCATCCTTGATGGTCTGAGCTTATAATAAGTTGACAGGAAAAAAAAAAAGCAGTCTTGTACCTAAAACATATTGAACATAATGGCAGGCTAGATGTGGTTGGGCATGCTGCTAATCCCAGCACTTGGGTTGTGAATGTAGAAATGGTTCAAATATCCTAAGACAACTAAACGTTAAAAAAGCAAGTTGGAGCCAGGCAGTGGTGGCACACACCTTTGATCCTAGCCCTCAGAAGGTAGAGGCGAGTGGATCTATATGGGTTCAAAGCCAGACTGGTCTACATAGTGAGCTCCAGGGCAGCCAGAATTAATAATGAGACCCTGTTTCAACAAACAGAAACAAAAGCAACAATGACAACAAAAACCATGTGGACAATGACCAACTTCTACTCTGAGCTTAGGGCCCTGCCTTCATCCACATCAGAGAACTAAAGCCCTCTGTGTGTCTTGGTGCTCACAGCAAACGGTACGGGACTGATTCCGAATGAGATAGTGATACTCGAAAAGCCTGGAAGACATTTCTTAGAATCCAGTGTACTTGTTCTCGCCTAAAAGAACAAACGTCAGCCTTGTGACTGACGTAGGGCACTAACAGAAACCACAACCCAGGTGGCTAACTTTCCAAGAAGGAAATGAAGAAGTACGAAGAAATCAAAGTTCTAGCTAAAATTTATGAAAAGAACCCACGTTTTTCCTGAAATGGCTAATTTTGATCTGAGCTACTAACAGAACTCTTTAATTCCTGGGAATTTTGTGGAATCTCTGTAGACAGTTTCCTGGGAAAGGATTACCCAAACCTAGGTAGGGCAGCCTGGTGACGGGTCACCTGCCTGTGACTAAAATTTCTCACTTCCCAATCAAAAACTCTATGTTTCTTCATCTTGTGGACCAGGACAATCTAATAATGTATGGAAGGCAGACCATTTATCCTCTTAGGGAGAGCAATTTGATTCATTTAATTCAGCCAAAATTACATTCTGAGTGCCGGCTGTGATATTACTTGCAGCAAATAGTTAGATCCTTTTCCTCAGGGAGAGGCCAGAAATGTAGCCGGAAGACAACTTTAGGACTTTAAGATTTCTATGCCTCCAGCATGGGCCCTGATTCTATGGACCCTGATTTACTTACGGGAAGAACAGGAAAGGTCTCCAGAAGATGATTCCATACAGAATTAATGTGAGAAAAGATAAATGGACCTAAAGCACAAACACATAGTTGAAGAGCTACTGGCAGCTTTTGGTCATGAAGTTAATAAGGAAGAAGACAAGAGAGGCAAGGTGTGGGTGTAGTGCCCAGGTGTGAAGACAGTCTTGTGAAATATTCAGGGTCCTGTAGGACCCAGATAAAAGAGACTGGATTAGTTTTCATCACTTTCTGATACCGAGACTCCAGAAATTTGTCAGTGGAAGGAGAGGGATCAAAGAAACTGAAAAGTAGCTGCAGGTCTGACCAGAAGACTCCAGATGCCTACGAGGACAGAGAAAGAGTGCTACTGAGCTCCTGAGCAGTTGTGTGTGGCCACTTAGGAAAACCTAAAGAGTCCTTGTCATATGATTCAATTCTTTCTTTCTGAACACAGGAACAACAGAACATCTTCAAAGGCCCTGCTTGGTCCCAACTCTGTTCTGTGCTCCTAGAATAGATGAGACAGGAATCAGAACATGAGAAAGGAGTGGATCAAATTCCTCAGGATATGTATAAAATATATAGTGGAATTTCATTTGTATTTTAATAAGTGAAGCTTGCCCGAAGATCAGAGAGTAAAACAGCCCCACTGGTCAGCCTTATAGACCAGGCAGTGGTAACACACATCTTTAACCTCAGTAGCCACACTAATTGCTGTAGAAACCAGTCGGTGCATGCCTTTAATCCCAGCCCCAAAGAGGATTATAAAGCAGAAGGAGACAGCTCTCAGTCTCATTCTGAGATTCCTGGAGGCAGGATCACCATTTTCAGACTGAGGTCAAGGTAAGAGTCAGTGGCTGACTTCTTTGCTTTTCTGGTCTTCAGTTTGAGCCCCAATTTCTGTCTCTTGAGTTTTTATTAATTGTGTTTCAAAAATATTTTTAGTGATCTCAAATAAAGAGTTTAAAAATGGAAGGTTGGAAAAGGACATAACTTTGAAGGGACATAGACTAACACCATCCCCTGAACTTGCTTTGTAGGAAGTAATAATAAGAAAGGCGTCAGCTTAACAGAGAGTAGGGTGCTTAGAGAGAAACAAGGAAGAGTGTCAGGACTTTTCTCTGGTGGAAAATCCAACAGAAAAGAACTTTATTATTACATTTAAAAAATGAGCAGAAATGATTAATTATTACTAATAATTAAATAATAAAGAAGAACTCTGGCAGGCCCTCAGAGAGAAAGGGCTTGACGTGCCCCCAGTGTCTCCCCTCTCTTCCATTCTTCCTGAACTGCACCCACTACAGGCTTAGCAAGGTCAAGGAGCAGACAGCTTGTGAGAAGCCAGGGTCAGTATGTGATTTTCAGAAACCCAGAACAATATGAACGTGCAGAGTCTATTATGCAAATAGCAGAAAGGATTGTACCATTGCAGGCACTGAAACGTGAAGTGTTATCTTCTCTTTCTGCGTCATTCTCTAGGCTTGTCAAAGATTTTATTTGTGATTAGAACATTTTAAAATTTAAAAGAACTTTGAATTTCAGCACTCATCTCTACCTTATTCAATGTCTGTCTTAAATGCTCCATCCCTCTGTTCAGCTCACAGAATGGTAGCTGAAAGGCAAAGTTATTAAGGATGCAAGCAAGGTAGAGTCAGGGCACAAGATTCACAGATCCATGAGGCCAGCAGTTCCATCCCTGAAATTCACGCACAGGTGGAAGGGGATGACCAGCTCCCAATGTTGACCTTTCTCTCCTTCACACACACACCATGGCATGTGACCCCCCTACAAAACAACAATAATAACAGAAGAAGCAAGAAGAAGGAAGAGGAAAGAAGGAATAAGGGAAGGAATGAGGAAAGGAAATCTTTTGGGATCAGTAATGTCTCCACCAGCACAATTTATAAATCAGCCTCATACAGATTAGGTAGGAAGATTAACCAGTTATAGGGAAGTATAACCAAAGAAATGCTTCAGAAGTCTGAGCCAAAGCTTTAGATACATAACTGGTATATTGATCTTAGCCCAAATGTAAAGAAGCAACTGATTACTATTATGAACGTAGCAGTAATCTCAATATTCTACACACAGCTAGATCCCAAATAGGATAAGCCTTACTGGGGAATAGCAAGCATTTTTCTAAGATAGCCTAGAAATATGAGGGGATTGCTTCTTTTGTCTTCCTTTGCATGGTGGTCTCACCAGCTGGGGGACAATGCCTTGTGATGTGCAGCACGTTGATGACATTTCCTAGAGACAGTATCAGTCTTTTAACAACTTCCTTGTACCGGCCAACTGGCATCCGCAGCTTTGCTCACGTAGAATGTTCGAGTGAAAAGGAGTTAATATTGAAATATCCAGCAGAAGGCATGCTGGACACATTTTCTTTACAAAATTGGAGGTGGGGGGCACTCATCCAGAAATTCATAAAAGACACTGCTGTGGCCGATTGAGAGTTTTAGATTCTGCATCTGCAGAGTTATTTTTAGCCAAATCTTGATAATCAATGAGAAAGACAGAAAAAGGAAAGAATAGACTCTAAAAATCCATGCATCATTTACAAATTTTCATTTTAAATAGTTGTTTTTAATGGCCACGGTTCCATCAAAATTTCAACACGATTTATGAACAACATTTAATTTATAGCCCTGTGTTTAGTATTCTTTTTATGTCATCTGTTGACTCTTAGGGTCAAAGGTCAAAGGCTAGATCAGGGGAATGTTGGGTGGCCATAAACAAACAAGGGAGAACAAAAGAATAAAGGCCCACAGAAGGGTGACTTCCACCCGACGTGACCACACCACACAACTTCAACACGGACCACAACACTGAGCACGGAAGCCTAAGGATTTGATGAATGCTTATATTACTTCACAGACATTTTAAATCCCAAGTCACATCCCTTTTGGAAAATGCAGTTTTACTAAAAATTAGCAAAACATAATTGTCTAAAACAATAGATAGCTACACTTTAGCGTTTCTAAGTCATGCTTAGAAACTATGCTATGTAGCCAAGTGGCCAACTTTCAGTGCTTTTAGAAGGAACGTTTTTGAAAGATTTGTAAAGAGCAAGCTTTGCAAAATATATCCTTTGTCTTTTGACAAAGGCTTTAGGACCAGAATTCTCCTTGAAATGCAGCCCCACTTCCACGGTCGACTTAATTAATTTATAGCTAATGCCAAGAAGGACAACTTTCTTGGGTGTCTTGGGCCTAATATATTTATGTTCTGTCACTTTTCAGAAGTAGAGTGGCAGCTATTCTGAGATCTCTAATGTGTGGCTTAAACTGAGAAAGCTGAGCACACGGTCCTGTGATGCAGACCCGCTGGTGATCTCCAAATCCTCAACACACTTCAAAGGGATCATCAGAAGGACCAAGGTGAGGATGACATCCATTTCTTTTCATTGATGGTACATTTGCAATGCCACTAGAAGCTTTATTCTTCTAGATGTGTTGAGAGTCTGCTCCTTTCCAGGTAGTGTATGTGTTATACACGGAAGAATAATTTACCATAATAAGGAAATAAGCAAATCTCTAACCCAGTCCATAACTGAAGTTTTGATATTCTGGTTATTGAAAATAGTCATTCTCAATTTTATTAAGTCGGAGGGTAATCATTGTCCCAGATTATAAGGAAGCCGGTAAGAGTCACCATCCTGCACCACTGCCCTCATTTGGTTGAACTATAACCTGAATAATACTGTTAGTTCTGGGACTCTTTTTCTTATATCAGAAGATTTTTAAGTCAAAATTTTGTTTTAGGTGATATTTTCAAGTCAAACCAAGGGAAAAGGAAAGGACGACACATAATTTACTTCTCATGGGTTTTGATGTGATGTATATATCTTAAAGCAAAAGATTTAGAGACATGTCAACATTTCGTGAGACTCGCTTTTGTTTTGTTGTTGTTGCTGTTTGGATGACAGAAAAGAAAAAGAGAATTCCTTAGGACAGACTGCAAAAGTGGATCAGGAGCTGCGGCCTTCTGCATGGGAATAGACTCCATCAGGTCCTAGAAGGCAGGTTTGGAGAGTGAACTAGCAAGTGGGCGATTTCAGTACATTTCCCACTCAGAACCCTGGCTTCAACAGAAGCGGTGTGATCTGGAAGGGAAAGGCCTTATGTTCAGAGACTGCACTGACTTCTGTTGACTGCCTGGGCTCTCCTGAAACTCCTAATTCTGTACACCCCAATACTTAGGGTCCTGATACTGCTTTTGTAGTTAAAGATAATAGGAATTAGATCTGTGTATTCAGATGGAAGTTTGAATTCGTACTGGATGATAGTCCCAGCTACAAACAGGATATAGGATGCGCTTCTGTGGTCAAAGGAGCTGGACTTGAACAATCTTTAAAAGGAGCCCAAGAGCCTGGCAGTTTTCAGCACTGCTTCCAGCAATAGTGTCATGCAAATGTGGCTATAATGTCCTCTTGCCTTTGTTCCACCAACAGCATCTGGGGGTGACTTGTTTTATTTTCGCCTCCTCTGTGTCATTAAATGATAACATTTAGGAAAGCCACATTTCATCGTCACTGACAATATCTTATGAGCACAGACCTTAATAAAACAAAGCTGTAGTAAGAGTTTTGGCTTTGCTTCATGTTTCATTTCCCGTCCATGGTTTATTGTTCTCAGGGCTGGAGAGCACTTTGACGTCCTTCAGAGTATAGAATTCATTTACCGTCAGCAGACAGTCCCTTTAGATCACGATAAGGGAATAAAACAAAGGACACTTACTTCTCAGCAGACACCCATCTCTCAACCTTCCCTCCCTTTACATTTGGTATGAGTTAAACTTGAGCTAAAGGGCTTGATTAATCCACGTTCTCGCTCTTTTTTCTTGTTTAATTTGGCATTTTGAATCTAAAGTATTTACCAGGCTTTTCTTTTCATCCATTTTACCTCAGACAAAAGATTGCCAGGATAAAATATCCAATGAGGTAGAAATAAAGATTGAAGGCATGGGGATAGATGGGGGTGGCAGGGAGAAAGGTCATAGATTGCTAGGATTTTGCCGTGTGCCGACTTTTTTTTTTAAGTAATTTCCAGGATTTTGAAGTGTGTTGTTTTCCACTTACTGAATGGGAAGCGAACAAGCCCATGGAAAAGGGAAATACGCTCACTTCTCCTTCACCCTCTGCACAGAAGGGTGGATTGGATGAAACGATTGCTCCTCCCGTCTATAGAGGAGAAAATGAAGAGAAATTCTATGGGAGAGCATTTCTGTCTCAGAAAAGAGAAAGAGGCAAGGTCTGGAGCCATCCATGATTTCTTCCCATGCAGAAGTCACCTTCATGCATACAACAATGGGCAGTGGCTCCCTGGAGATGAACATTTTATTTGTGACTCCTAAAACAAAGATATTTCAACAAGTGGGTTCAGATACGTGAAAAACCACAGTTTTCTTGGCAAAATCAGGTTGTTTGCTTGCTCATTATCGTCTCCTTAAACTAACCAGGAATGATGTTTTAGCGGATCAGAGTATGGGTCCTGCATCCCAGTGTTTCTTTCCTAGCTCAAACTAAGTCCTATGGAAAACAAAAACAGACAACTAAAATGAAAGTAAAATTAATCAGGTGTATACATAAGCCAGACGTCTTTACAGTCTCAACACTGGGAAGATGGAAAAAGAGGATCAGAAGTTCAAAGTTAGTCTCTCCCCCAAACAGGTTTGAGGTCAACACAGGCTAGATGTCATCGCAAAACAAAATATACAACGAAGTAGATACACATACACACAAGAAATAAAATGTAACAAATTTGATGAATTTAAAAACATTTCATGAATTGCAGCAAGGTCAATTCTAGTCATGTAAAGTATTTTTAATAAAGAAAGCCAGGTAACAGATGTAAAGGAGGGCTGTGGGGTGGCTCAGGGGTAAGGACATTTGATGCTCTTCCAGGTGATCCAAGTTCAGTTCCTCCTACCGTATGGCAGCTCACAGTCATCGGGAATTCCAGGTCCAGGATCTGATGCCCTCTTCTGGCCACTGAAGGCTCGAGGCATGAACATAATGCACAAACATACATGTAGGCAAGCACTCATATGGATAAAACAAAATAAATGAATCTTTAAGATATAAAGGATCTTCCTGTATTGTACCTTCCAAAGAGAGTGAGTAAACACATAAGAATTAAAAACTAAGAAGTATTAAGTATTCTTTAAGTATTTAAAATTATAAAGTGTTTTAGGGGTTGGCTTAAAACTTGCCTGGTGTGTAGGAGGCTGTGAATTCAATATACAATACATTACACACACACACACACA
>JAQHUG010000002.1:17441615-17474749 GCA_028555095.1 Dicrostonyx torquatus
TTTTGTTTTTTCAGTAAAGATTTTTGGACCATATTGATTATCAAAATCCCAAACTGGTTTTAAGCTTCAGTGGCCAGCAAGGTGGGCAGTATTTGTAAATTCATGGTTGTCTTGGCTTCAGTGTGTACAAGATTAAAATTGAGTCAAATGATTGTCGGAAGCCTTGGCAGTATGCAGTAGGTGGTAACTAGTGTTTAGAGGTCATCCCGCTGTAAGAATTATTCTGTGATGGAGGAGAATCCTGTTCAGACAAGGCTTTCAGGACCACTGACTCTGGAAGCTGTCACTATTGTCTGTAATTTCACACATGCAAAAGCAGCTATGGTGTCTCCTCAATACTTGCACTGTAGTGCATCATCTTATGTAATGTGTATATGTAATCTCATGATTGCATCTCAACCTTATAGGCACATAGATCTGTGGATGGCTAGGAAGATGACTTCTCATTAATCTGTATAATTTTGATATATAGAAAATATATAAGGATATGCTTCATAATTAGATCTATTGTCCCACAAGGACTGTAAGATACAAAAACCTCCTTTGTTCCTTTAACTCAAACTAACATAGAAAACAACAATTTCTCCCAAGTCTAAGATAAGCTACATACAATTAGCTCATTTTCACCTCAGAGCAAGTTCAAACTAGACTGAATGCTTCAGTAAATGGATTTTAAGTTAAAAACTTTACAGATATGCACAAGGTCAGAGTTGAAGATGCCTCATCAAGGTTAGTAACACAAAGAAACATAAAAATTCATTACAATCCTTGCTTGCCAAGTCCTATATCTCGGAGCTTGTCTCACTGGGCACTGTATCCCTGGTCTCTGGTCACAGTCTTATCCCAGAAACCTTGAAACCTTGTGTTGCCAAGGTAAATGGCTCTGTCCTTATTATTTACCCACTGTAAATAATGTACTGTGATCGATGAGATGTAATTCTTTTAACTTCTTTTCTTATTGCCTTAAGCCTCCTCTAAAAAAAAAGTGTATGTAAGTTAGGTGAGCAAAGAAGCAAAGGAGAATTGAAACAGAATTTGAACTCAAGAGAATTAGAGAAGTCGGAGCAAGGAAATTAGAGCTGCAGAGTAATAAATAGTGTATGTGAGTCTTACCCCTCGGACAGAAGACCCTTAAGTTCAGCTTTGCTGTGCTGGGGAGTTTCTCTTTGAACCCTGGAGGTAGCCTTGAGAGCTGGTCGCTCAGGCTACAAATAAGTGATGTTGATTGCCAATGTCTGCTTTTCCCAGCCATGGTTATCTACTGCCCCTGAGATCCAAGGCTGAGCAAACTTCAGGCTCTATAGACCAAACAGTCTGAGTCACACCTAGAAAAGGGTCTAGAACTCTGAAATGACACATTAATTAACAAAAACTCAAGGGAAAAAAACTGATGTTAAGAGTGACAAACCCAAAGGATCTTTAGGACAAAAATAAAATATAAAGCTAAAACCAAAATCCTTTCATAATTTAGAAGCAAAATGGAATTTTGTATAGTTCCTAAAAACTCATCATTGTCTATTTTTCATCTATAGTCCCATTTAAGAAATCCTAAGTGTTGACTGAGATGCCCCCAGTCAGTAAGGTATTTGCCACACAAGCATGAGGACTTGAGTTTGATTGACAGTACTTATTTTATACCCAAAACAGCAGTGCATGCCTATAATCCCAACACAGGAGAAACAGAGACCAAAGGATCCCAGAGACATCTAGCCAGCCAGGCTAGCTAAATCTGCCAGCTTCAGGTTCAGTGAGAAATCCTGTCCCAAAAAATAGCAAGGAGCTATTAAAGAAGAAAACTAATTTTTAATTCTGTCCTCTGCACACTTACTCACGCGCGCGCGTGCACACACACACACACACACACACACACACACACACCCCACAATCTTAAGTAGGGAATCTGGATTATTGGGTGACTAATCAAGAAATAAATTTAACTGATGATCTGTCTTAAGCATTCATCCTTGTAAGGTCTTGGTAAGGGTCCAATTGAAGAAGTCAGATGATCACAAAAGCTTCATGAGAATTTCAGGTGGTCCATGAACCTGCTTGCTGTGCTGACTTCAAACTCATTGAACATATTTAATTAACAACCTTCGTGCATATAAAGAACAGGAGTAATACCCACAAGCTGATGAAGTCACTTTATTCCAGGTAGATACTGTAAATAATAATACTAATATGCTTTACAGAACTGCATCATGCAGGAGAGGTTCCTTCAGTAACAGCCATATTCAGTATTTTATCGACTCAATATGGCAGCCACCACTACACAGAGCTACTGAGCATTTGAAATCTGGCTGGTACAACTATGGGACTGAATTTTAGAATATTAGAAATCTTAACTCATTTAAATGTATATAGGTCTTAGCTACTTTTCTATTGTTGTGACAAGACACAGTCAATGACCATGGCAACTTACAGAAGAAAGGGTTTATCTTGGGCTTACGGTTCTAGAGGTATAAGACCCTGTTAGCAACACAGTGTGCAAGCAAAAGCTTTGCAGCAACCACCATGCCTAGTAGCAGAAGCATCTGAGTGCTTACTTCTCCAACCCCAAACAGGGAAGCAAAACACTGCAAGTGATACAAGAGTTAAAGTTCTTAAAACCTGCACCAGTGACATATTTCCTCCAGCAAAGCTATGCCTCCTAAGCCTCCCCAAACAGAGCTGCTAACTATCATTAAAATGCCAGAGGCACTGTGGTGGAGGGGGGCACCCTCATTCATACCACCATAATACAGTCATAGATGGCCTGTGGTTGCACCATTGCTCAGAGCAAAGACAGAACCAAAGTCTGTCCCCAGTTCACTTTTGTGGGTCCCTGTTTCATAGCCAACAGGAATGTCAGTCTGTCATCAGCTCTGGATTGTGTCAACCTCCATTTCCATGAAAAAACAAAAATATCTGGTTCTTAACTTCCTGATCTCCTGTCCCCAGATGGAGCACTGAATTCCCCAGGAGAGTTCATATTTTTATACTGTTCCACTGTTTGCTGTGAGTGGGACTTTGTATCTAGGAAACTCAAAGAGTATTTTCTCTCCTGGCTGCAGGCAAGGGGCCCCAAGTATTTTTCTTATAACTCTAAAGTGAAAAGTAGGACCATGAATACCATAATCCTGTGTTGCTCTCAGCATGAAGACCACGAAGGTCAGCAACAGTAGGGTACTACATGGTATGAGAAGTCATTTCCAAGCATATCTTAAACCATGCTAAATGTATGCTTCTAGAACAATGAGGCATGGTTTCAACAAAAGACAGGCAAACAGTATAATCATCCAAGTCTATTAACTAGTCTCCATGTTTCCAGACTGGTTAGCTGGGCTCTTGACTTTACTAGAAAGTTCTTTTGATAAATATCTCTTTCACCTGGTTCAGTGTTCTGCCATTGTGTGTGTGCACGCATGTCTGTGTGTCTGTGTGTGATGTTTCTCAAGACAAGGTTTTTCTATGTAGTCCTGGCTGTTCTGGAACTCACTCTGTAGACCAGGCTGGCCTTGAACTCAGAGATTCAACTGCCTCTGCCTCCCAAGTGTTGGGATTGAAGGTGTGTGCCACCATCACCCAGCTGTGTTCTGGCATTTGTGTGGTTATTCTTTCATTTCAAATCATATTAGTAGAAAAGTTTCCTCAAGGCTTGACAATAAGTGGCTGAGTGAGTAATAACACCTACAAAAGATAAAACTGTTTATCTTTGTTATCTCTGTTCTTCTTCTATGGGAACTATAAGCTGTAGAATCCTCTTTTATACTTAGTCATCTAGAAATAAGGAGATGGACACATTAGTTGGCCAAGAAGGAGCCTCTGACTCACCTTCCCTGCGAGTACACTGGCAGGATTTTAGTTCATATCTGTGGGTATTTGGTGTCCAGTGGCTGAATCATTTCAAAGAAATAGCTCATTTTCCAACCTTTCATCTAGAGACTATGGGAAGAATCTCATTGGATTTGATAGGAAATTGAATTTCAAAGCTGCCTGTGTTTGAATTATTTCATCCACTTTACTTCTTTTGTACTGGGAAAGGATAATGCACTGTGGTACCCCAACCTTTCCACTTCCCATCACTGATTATTGCAAGCATTCCCTGTTCTCTGTGCTCTCAGTGCCATGAGGAAAACGAGCTCAAAGTGCTCAGTAGATTTCCTTTTATCAACTACTTTCTACATTACCTTATGTATTAATCTCAAATCACTATACTAGTCTTTTGATTATATTCACATATAAATAATATGATGGAGGTTGAGGCCATGGTTAAGACATACACTCCATAGCTGACTTGAGTAATATATTGTAGAATTTTCTATGAAGCATTTTCAAAGACAATTTTAATCAGAATAGTTTCGTTCTTTATGAAAAGTCGGTAATATTAATATTGCTTTGAAGACTCATTGGCACTGCAGCTTTTTGGTACTATCTTTTTTATTAAATATAAACTATTCCAGAATTATTCCTTTGAACACAACTTTAATAATATCATCAACAAAGATTTGTTGCATGACCTGCAGAGCTTTGAGACTGACCTGGTTGAGGCAACAGGAATGACAGACACATGTACAGAAAAGCTGGAATGGGGTGTGCTGCTGTGTACTTTGAAGGATATGCATCAGTAACTGGAAATTCAATATCTTTATTATGTAGAGCTGAACGAGGAGGGGGTTAGCTCATCTCTAAAGGTGGCGGTCTTTGTAGGGGAGCAGTTTTAGATGTCATATTTTCTGAGAGAAGGAAACTGCGGCCAGTACTTTCTACACATCCTACCAATAACCATATTTTGACTAGGGGAAGGCATTGGGGTTTATGCCATGACTGTGCTCATATCCACAATACACATTTACTCAGGACTTCATCCACACCCCACAATTGGTTGAGCTTGTCACTGTGACGACCAGGTAGGCAGTCCATAGAAAATACAGTTTCTGGAAGACAGAAACTCTGAAGTCAAAGACTTTGAAACAAAGATCAGAGCATTTCTGAGATAACTTTCCCCTATGTGTAACTGACTTTATTGGGGAAAATTCCCTTCTCTGTGTGATACCCAATACCTTCTCAGTGTATGTAGTGAAGACTAGCTTATTCACAGCAGTATCTGTAGGACTGTCAACGTGATTCAGACAAACGATAGCCTGAAACCAAGCAGCTGTGGGTCATTTGCAGCCAGACAGAAAGTGTCACCTGTGCAGCCTTTGTAGCCATGGACAATCTCACGGCATAATACAGCACATTGTGTTTGCGTAGTGTAGTAACCTCTTGTTACTTAGAACAGAAAGAGCATCTTCATGCAATTGCTCCCCCGGTTGGACCAAACTCATCCTCTAATCCACAGCAGCAACAACAACAACAAATCTCACTTGGCCTTTTGACACAACTGGGCAGGAAACAGCATGCTACTGGCAAAACCTTGTACTTTGCCTTCCAAGACCACACACAGAAAGTAGATAGAATTGTCATTGATTGAACCCTGTGGCTCACGTTTTCTTTATTAGATTCATTACTCGGCACAGCAATCAGTGATAACCTGTTGGCAATAGCTAAAAGTATGGAGTGTCTTTCTACAGCTCTGAACTTTGGGGGATCTTAATTAGGTCTTCGGTCTTGCCCTCATTAGAATTCATCGTGAGTAGTTTCCTGTAGAACATTGTGCAGAAGTAGAAATGAGATACTTTTAAAACATTGAGAACAAAGTTAAGACTTTTGTCATAGTTTAACAATAGCCTATGTTTCCACTCCCTATTGTTTTCATAATAAAAACTAAACCCAGTGTGTCGATCCTGACCTTCTAGACAAGACACGCCGGCTGGTACAAGAGTGGCATGCCTGTTTTGAGGGTCGCCCACACCTTTCTGACTGGACTGGAGCCTATTCCACTGGAGGAATTCATACCTCATATTGTAAACTTAATCAAAAGCCTTTGGCTAGGGAGTCACAGGCCCAAGAGAATATGGCATTATGTTAAATGGACATGTAGCCAAACTGCCTTCTAAATCTTTTATTTATATCCTTAGATGTGTGCTACAGTTGAAGGTTTTTTGTTGTTGGTTTTGCAGTGAGTGACAGTTAAGGCAGGGGTCTGGTAACCGCTCACAATGCTGAGAAGACATGACTGCTGAGAGCTTGGCCCTAAACGGGGCCATCTGTATCACATCTGCCAAGGCCCAGGGAGCATTACAGAAAGGGCAGAAAGCCTGTGACGGTCAAAGGACAGGGAAGAGTGCTATGAAACACTGTCGCTGGGTGACATGGCTGCAGTAACGCAGCAGCTGTATGCCTTCCTAGGACCCGCACACACAAAGAGACGCGAGGGTAGCTGGGATAAAGTAGGTCAGCAGAGTAGAAAGATCATCAGAGAGAGCAAAGGGGGTGAATAGTAGCACAATAAACTACATCCATATTTGGAATTGCCAAAAAATTAAATAATAAAAATATTTCATGACAGAAAAAATGTTCAGAGGTTTGGGGTCATGGGAATAAATCAGTGTGAAGTCTTCCAAGCCTTTTGTGGGGAGAACAGTGGACAACTTCAAATCTATTAACATTACAGCCCGCCAAGCCCACTGGTCTTTAATTTTCAGAATACCTTCAGGCTCTAGGACAAGATAAAGCAACTTTTTTTTTAATTAAAATTTTTTTTATAAAATAATCTTTTCTCATTTTACGTATCTATCCCAGTTCCTACTTCCTCCCCTCCTCCCACTCCTCCACCTTTCCCCCACCCAGCCTCCCATCCATTCCTCAGAGAGGGTAAGGCCTCCCAAGTGGAGTCAACAAATTCTGATAGATCACTTTGAGGCAAGACCAAGACCCTCTCCACTACGTCTAGGCTGAGCAAGGTATTCCTCCAAAAGGAAGGGCTCCAGAACACCAGTTCAAGCACTAGGGATAAATCCTGGTCCCATCAGCAGTGGCCCCATAGACTGCCCCAGCCACACAACTGTCACCCACATTCAGTGGGCCTAGTTTGGTCCTATGTCGGTTCCCCCTCTATCAGTTTAAGTCAGGAGCTGCCACTAGCTCAGGTCGGGTGTTTCTGTGGGTATCCCCATTATGGCCATGACTCCTTTGCTCATATTACCTCTCCTCCTTCTCTTGGACTGGTCTCCAGAAGTTCAGCCCAGTGCTTAGCTGTGGATCCCTGCATCTGCTTCCATCAGTTGTTGGATGAAGGTTCTTTGACGACAATTAGGATGGTCAGTCATCAATCTGATTACAAGAAGGCCAGTTCAAGCACCCTCTCCACTATTGTTTAGGGTCTTAGTTGGGGTCATTTTGTGTGGATTCCTGAGAATTTTCCTAGTGCCAGGTTTCTCGCTAGCCTCATTCCCTCATGTTCTCCTCCTCCCTCCCCTTTATTTCCTTCCCTTCTAACCTCCTTCCCCCCCCCCATACTCCCAATTTTCTCAGGAGATCTCGTCTAATTCCCTTTCCCAGGGAATCCATGTATGTCTTATGTCTCTCTTAGGGTTCTCCTTGTTACAGAGATAAGATGAAATAATTCTTGTTCTTATGTACTACGTAAATGGAGAAACAGGTTTCAGGCTGCAAATTTTAAGAATTGCATTCTAAAGGACAGAGCCTAGCTGTGCTTCATACAAAATGACACTTGAGAGGGTTGGCTTGGCATCTGCAGATGTTTGGATCTGTTGATAATCAGATGGGTGGCAAAGGGAGGATGCTTTATCTTTATAGAAGCCTTCGCTACAAAGACCTGGCAGCAAAGAGGTGTGGTTTTGTTCAAGTTTAGAGCCATATGAGCAAAAGAATGCATGCAACAGAAAATGTCAACAAAGAAAACAAAGACCACTAGTGAAAAAAATATGCACATGCTGTTTGGGGGTATCAAACCTGTTTGCTTTCAGTCTGTGTTCTTTAATAGAAGCTTGGCAGAGGATCGGGTATTTGGGATACAGGAGTGGGAGTACCGTCACGATGTAACTAAAGATGGTGGGGAAATCATTGTAGGGAGACTGAGAGCCAACTAAACCCTTGCCCATGCCAGGGAATAAAACCAAGTCAACCCACTGGAAGTGTCAAAAGTGTTGAGTCATTAGCTTCCTTTGTGGTTCATCTGCCTTTGAAATGGCTGGGCTCTTCTTCTTCTTCTTCTTCGTCTTCTTCTTCTAATAATAATAATAATAATAATCTTAAGAAAGAGATGTATTTGTGGCATTTGGGAGATAAATCTCTGTTTACTACAACTCAAAATATATAAAGAGATGAGCAGTGAATGAAAATTCATCTCATAATATACTCATGAATTTTATTGTTTTTCTTTGATTCCTCCAGGATTTGTTGTCAAAGCATGAGGTACGGGGCAAGACACTCCCTTGGCTTTGGGATTTCAAACATCAGACAGTGTATCTGGGAGGGTATTTAACATGGAAGAGCAAAGCTGTTGTAGTCCTCAGAATTCCACTGAAGGCTTTTGATGGAGGGAAAGAGGAGAACACAATGAACTCAAGATATGTATTTTGGAAAACTATGAATTCTGTGCCCTGTCTCTCAATAAAGGCAAAGCCCCAAGAAGGGTGATAGCAAGAACGCTTTAGGTCTGGGTACCTGAGACGAAGGGTCCTGGTCTTCTTTTGTTTCTACCCAGGGAAGAAAGCATGTAAGCACAGTGAATAGACACCTGTGTAGAAAGGAAGGGAACCCCTACACTTCTTGGCTCTAGTTTGAATAAAGCAACCGAGTCTAGGAAGAACACAACATGTTGCTGGCCTAGAGATCTGTATCATCCATCGCCACACACACACACACACACACACACACACACACACACACACACACACTGACCCAAAAGTGATGCATAGCTGACACGGTCTCTCTTGCATATGAGAGTGATCTTAAGGGGCACTGGCCTCAAATGGGCTCAGAAGAGAACATAAGCAATTGTATGACCCCTGTGCCCCCTAGAGGGCCTTGGCAATATCTGAGAGAGCTGAGCAACACTGTGTTGAGACTGTGGACAGATGAGCTTCAGTACTCAGGACAATGATGAAAGTCCAGCCAGGATTTCTCCTTGGTGCCAATGCTGAAATGCCAGCAGAATTCAAGGGATGCAACTGTCTGAAGATGGCTTGAGGACCGAAATGGCTCTGTGGCTCTCCAAGTCTTCGCTGGGGACATATACAAAATCAATGGCTAGTTAAGTCAAGTTGTTGCTTCTGCACAAATGATGCTGAGGGCATTTAACCCCCTGTCTGCCAAGGCAACATTTCAAAAAATTGCCTCCTCTTTTTTTTTTTTTTTTTTTTTAATCATGACAGAAGGTGGCAGCAGGCCGGGGGGTGGGGGTGGGGGTGGGGACAAACATGGGAAGTCCACAGACCTTCAGCCATGCAGGATTTCTTTGAGACCAAGTCTCAACTCAGTACTGGCACTTGGAAAAATTTTCACGTGTTTGGGAATACTGAGCCTTGGTGCTTTCTAAAACATCTTAGTGTTTTCTATTACAGCTGTAATGACATCACCTGTATATTTGATTTTACTTTTCTCGTCTTTGAAAATGAAAGCTGCGAATGTGCACCCATGTGCTTTTTGTTATTACAGTTCATCTTATTATCTGAGAAGCTGAGAATGAGAATTATAGGTTGCAGCCTTTTTGTCTTGTGACAGTGGTTTTATTCTGTACACAGGGAACAAGATTTGGCTTGCAATAAACCAAACCCGCAAAAGAGAACACTTTGAGACAGACTTGCATTGTATTCGGCAGTGGAGAGTACAAATAAAGATTCCAACAGAAACCATTCAAACTCCCGTTCAAATATTTTCTAAATTATTGGTCTCTGTGCAAGAACATTTTCCTGATATAAACAGTGCCCATGAATAGGATGAGTGTTTGAACAGAACAAAAGTACCAGGTTTCTTCTTGTTACCCAAACAGCAATAAACACCAATGGTACAGCACCCTACACAGCCGCTCACATCACACAATGGGCTCACACACGGGGGCTGAGACATTCAGTTCTGTGCTAACATGGATGTCCAGTCCCAGCTGGGGAGACACCAACAGCCAAAACGAACAGTTGCAAAAGAGCCATTGAAGGCAAAGGGAAGGGCTTTCTTGCCCCCCAAAGCCATCACAGAATGCACTGGAGCCACATCTGGGCGTGAGAATGAATCATGTCGTTGTCTTAGGAGCTGAGCGCACCAGCTCTGATAGCCCTATTGCCTCTGCAGCCTGTTCCCAAAAAATGTTGTCGTATTGATTTATTTTATCAGGGCTGCTTGTAGCTTTATATGTAACTGTCAAAGTGTGAATAAAACCACACACACACACACACACACACCAAAAGAAAGGCTACTAACAAAAGTAGAAAATGCTAAGAAATTATGAAAAACTAAAAATCAGATTTGTCTATCCTTTATAATGTGTCAAGCGTTTCGCATAGCTTCCTAAACTGTGATACATATAGCTGCATTTCAGAGGCAACTGGGATGGCTGTCTGCATTCTTGACACAGGGAAGCTTAGCCACAGCACAGACCATGTGTGTCTGGCTCCTGCCTCCCTCCTGAGAACTAGGGAGACTGCAGAGGTAATGGTGGCTTTCGTCTCTTCTGACTAGCATTCACAAGAAGAACTTGATTTCCTACTGTACGGAAATCTAGTGCTCTATTCACTTGGGCAAAACCCAAAAGATTCACAGAATAATTACTGAATAGCATGGACTTTCCCTCCCTGCTCAGGCTGTCAAGGCTAGCGCTTATACTTCCCTTCAAGGGGAGAACACTGTAGTGATGCCGCTGGTTCCACCCTATGATTTCTCAAGCGAGGCTCAAGTCACAGAAATCTCAAAGCAGCAGAAATAAAATATCCAAGTCCCCCTACCCATTCCCCAGCCTCAGCTACCCCGCCCATCAGAGTCTGGATTCTTCCGGAGCTGACCATTTTGTTTCTGAACTTTCCTAAATGCGGAGCTTTGCATACCCTAGGGAGGCCTGTCATCTCGCTCATGGGCCATTCTTTCAAACTGGATACTTCTAGTTTATATTTTAAGTTTCTATTCTGTCAACGTATCCTGGTTTTAGGATACTCCCTACCACACAAGGTGCACTGGAATGCCAATCTTCTACCTTAAAGACCAAATCCAGGCTTTGCTATACAAATCTAGAAGAGTATTTTTATTACAGTTTAAAGTCATAGTAGGGCTGTTCTCACCTAACTTAATTACTACTCTCCTCAACAAAGCCCCTCTGCTTGACAGTTAGCATCCTGCTGCTGCCCTCAAGTAAAGAATTCTGAAAAACAGGTAGAAGTGATTTGTCATTGGTGACAGTACTGTGTCTTGTTTAGTGTTTAGTCTTTATCAAGAATGGTCAAGAGTATGAAGAGGTTACTCAATAGAACAGAGCACTTGCTGTGCAAGCCTGAAGACCAAATTCCAAACACCCAGATGGGAACAAAGCTGGGCACGGCCCTTTGTTAACCCTAGTGTTGCTGTGTGCAAAACCAGGAGTGGCTTGCTGTATACCAGTCTGGCTCCAGCATCAGTGAGCAAACCGTATGAAGGGAGTAAGGCGGAATCATATAGCAGATGCGGTGGCATCTTCCTCTAGTCTCCCTATGCTACCCTATGGGCATGTGCACTCTATCCCCTTCCCCACACATGTGCACACACAAATACATACATACATTTATGTATCATCTATCTATCTATCTATCTATCTATCTATCTATCTATCTATCTATCTATCTATCTTTCTATCTATCTATCTGTGCGTCTGTCTGTCATCTATCTGTCTATATTATTTTAAGAATGGCCCAAACAGTGTCTGCAAACCCAGCTATATTACTGGTCATTAGTGAATGGAGGCTGTCCATTTCTGGCCACAGGGATCGAATGAGAAGAATGAATCTTAAAGACTGAATGTGGAGGCCTGAAAATATGAGCCTATTTCCAAGTTGACCAAAGGTCAGAGAGTTGGAACTTACCTCTAGTTCCTTCAAGCTTATTGTGTTTCTACCTCAAACAAAGGTCCACCTAGATGTAGGTCAGAGAGTTCTGTTCTCTTCAAGGTTATTGTCAACAGGTGTGGCTAATATCCAGACCTTGCACTCCAGGAATAGAGAAGTAGATATATTCCTACCTCAAACAAAAGTTCTAAGGATCCAACTAAGTTCCAGATCCCTTAAGGAGATGAGTTTAGATTCCACTCAGGGAGTGATTGGCCTACAGAATGTTTTAGTCTAGGGTGCGACATTTTGTTCTAGCAACAGAATGTTTAACTATGGATGTAGTCCACAACCTTCAATTGGTGTGCTCATTTCCTTGTATCCTGTTAATGTCATTTTTTTTTTTACTCCTACCTTTTGGGGTCAGAGGTATCTTAAGCAATTGGAAATTAAACAGGGCAAATTTCACTATTCACTGGAATTCCCTCCTGATTGTATCCTATATGTTTTTCCATTTTATTAGTTTTTTTCACATCTTCATATTCTTTACTAATATTTTCTAAATCTCCATGCCTCTACCCTGGCCAGAGGTATTTTTGTCGAGGCTAATTTCCGACAAATGGCACCCCAATGTGGGGCTGACCAGTGAACCCTGAAACACACTGAAGTGTGGCCAGGTATACAAGGGAGTACATGAGGGACCCCACAAGAAAACTGTGCCACAGGTGCAGAGGTAAGTAATGAGCACTCAAAAATAAAAATAGAAAATAAAAAAGGAAAGAGAAAGGCGGGGCAAAAAATCTGGGAGTAAAACTGTAAATATTTATAAATATGAAGCAAGGAAATGATATCTGTACAGTCACTTTGATGTATTCTAAAAGCTAAAGGAGCTAAAATGGAACAAAAACTAATACAGAGATTTTAGAGTTTTTAAATATTATATTCCTGCCCCCCGCACTGGTGTTATATCTGCCGCCACCTTCGGGCTGCTCCGGGACTCAGGGAGACCAAAGTAAGGCCTCACCTTTGCTCCTGAAGCTAGATAATTAAATTCAGGAAGCAGAAAGCTCTCTTGCTCTGCATGGGTGGATTCAAGGCCCTCCATCTGGATTTGTCTGTCCTACAGAAGATCCTACACACACACATGGAACAAGTGGAAACTAAATGCACATAGGTTAAACTGACACAGTTATGGTGTGTTAAAGGAACCTATAAATGTCACAATGTTCTTGAAACAAATTCCTGAGTGGAAGATTAACTTTGAGTGAGGTAGAAGTGGTATAACATCTTGACAAAGGTTCTATTTGACATTAGATGGGTGCTATGGGGATCAATTGTGGTTTGACCCCCAGTGTTCCCTGTGTTGGACACTTAGTCCTTGATATGGCAATAGTCAAAGATGGTGACCCCTTTAAGAAGTGGGGCCTAGTGGGAGGTGAGTAGGTCACTGGGGGTTCTGTCTACAGGAAACATTAAGGTAGCTATCATAGGATCCCAGTAAATTCTCTTGGCAGCAGATTGTCACTGTCTCATGACATGATGGCTCCTTTCACAATGCTCTCCCCAGAACATCTTCTGTTGTGTGATATGATTGTGCTGAGCCCACCCAGAAGGCAAACTGATGGGGAACTTTGGCCTAGAACTTTTATTATATAAAACTATGAGCTAAATAAATAACTTTCCTATTTCAAAATAACAGCTTCAGATATTTTTCCATACCCACAGACTACAGACTAATATAGAATATTAACCTTATTTGAGAAGAGACAAGGTTTTAAGCACAAGATTGGCGTGATTAGACCTGCTTTTGGTTAGCAATGGGAAGGATGATTTTAAAGGGTCTCAAGAGTAGAGGTAAAGAGAACCAGTCAGTGGACAGTTATTACAAACTGGATGGGTTTAAGAGCCCAAGTTATTTAGATTGATATCTTGATGTCTGTCTGTCTGTCTGTCTGTCTGTAGGCTTAATAAATAATCATTGTACAAGGGGATAAATGTATGGAAGCATAAGTAGGAGGAAGAAGATATATACTAGAAGCTATGGAAACCATGACATGAAACATGAGATTGACTATGTCAGAAGTCAGGAAAACTCCAGGATGTCTCAGAAGCCAATGGACAGATGCTGCTGCTGCTGCTGCTGCTGCTGCTGCTGCTGATGATGATGATGATGGTGATGATGATGGTGATGGTGATGAATAAGAAGGAAGGTTTTTTGAGGGGACATGTTGAGACAAATCTGGAACATTGTCAGCTTTAGGTGCCTGAAGGTCAGTCTAGCATAGAGGACATATGCAATAGATTCAAGTCTAGAAAAGCGAGTACAGCTTTAAGATTCTATCAGAGCATGCGTGACATTTGCTGGAATGCAGGAAGGCAGTTCTTGAGTCTCAGCCCCAGGTATTCTGCATTGACGTGTACTTTTTGGCTTCTTCGAGACAGGGTTTCTCAGTAGCTATGGAGCCAATCCTGAAACTTGCTCTGTAGACCAGGCTAGCCTCAAACTCACGTGCCCCTGCCTCTCAAGTGCTGGGATTAAATGTGTATGCCACCATCGCCTGGCAATTGATATCTACTTTAAATATGCATCTCAGGCAAGAGTCTAGTGAAGGCCGAGGACATTCTATACTGAGGGGTTTGGTTTAGATCTAGAGTTTTCATTAATAATAGAGATGTAGCTTTGGGATGACCATAATGAAGCACCAAGCATCTGTAGTATGGCACACTGTCCGGAACACCTTGGTGGACGTACTGAATGTGTCATACTAACATTCAGTGTATTGTCATAATGCATTTTTGTGGGCCTAATTTCATTTAAGATATTTACAAGCAGGCTCCAGCCACACTTGTTTTTCCTTGGCAGCTGCAGGCCTGCTGCCCACAAGACAAAGGCTAGGATGAATGGCTCCTTCCCCTGTATTGTTGTGTAGATCGTCTGGGAAGAAATGCTGATTCCAAAGCTGGTGAAGTAAGTTGCAGGTGTTGTTAGCCAGGTGTCCCCCGGAAAAGAAATATTAATGAGGATCCCACCTTGGTTTACCTGAGGGATAAGAGATGTTTGGGAGTTCTTGAGGATGGGAAAAGCCTGAGATGCCCTTTCGTGATGACGGTGTGAACTGTGTCTCATTATTTTCATGCGCCTCTGGACCAATACATTTAGGGCAAGGTATTAGTTTCTATGTTGGGGCCACGGTCCCCGACACATTTGGACCTCACACTTCTGCTGCATTGGTGTTCTTGCATTTTATAGATTAGCAAATGGAATCATATAGCATTCATGAGTGGCAGGTAGAGGACTTGAACTTTGGGATTGCACTTTCATGACCAGACCCTGTGTTCTTAGTCATTGTGCTGTTTTAGTCTTCATATTGCAATGTTACTTGTTGATGAAAATATAACTCTTTTTGTGTTAACTCTTCCAAAGTTATAATTTAATAACATACTATAAATATGCCTCCCTAACATTTTCAAGTATACTGGCATTTTTAAAAATTGCTAAAAATGAAAGAAAATCCTGCAGGTGACAAAAGATACATAAATATTTTTATTTTACATGTGAATGTTAAATGATAGCTTCCAATATGATGAAAAATACCCTTATTTCTGTGGAGTCACCAAATTGTGACGAAAGTGAAATTAATTGAAGATTTAAATTCTAATCTGCTTGTGTTTTTTGTTTGTTTTGCTTTGTTTTGTTTTTCCATTCGCTTTTGCAAAAGCCCATCTCCGCTTGACTTCAAATGTGAAAACGCAGTTGGTTTTCTTCCTATTTGTCAATTCTTGGTTTCTACAATCTGGGCTCGGCTACAGGTGCTCCTTTTCACCCTTTGGATTTCTCTGCATTTGCCAGAGGATGTAGTCTGCTGCTCCATCTAGGATGCTGTTGACACACTAAGAAATGCACAACTCTGCACCTGAACTACCAGAACAATTTCTGGCAATCACGTGATGAATTGCCAAAGAAATTTTGAGGATGAAGAAATAATTTGCTCTAATTGCACATTCCTTGCTTTCTATTATGATTACACTTTTTATTCCCCTTGAGTTTTTGTTTTGTTTTGTTTTGTTTTTCCCCATGAAACAGGGTTGCTCTGTGTTCCCTGGCTGTCCTGGAACTCACTCTGTAGACCAGGCTGGACTTGAACTCAGAGACCCACCTGCCTCTGCCTCTTGACTAAAGGTGTGCAAACTCACAGAACTTTTCTTTCACTTATGAAAATGAATGTGCCAAAGGTTTGTTGATGCAACTTCTTTTTCATGATATCGCTCTAAATCAGCCACAGAATAGCTTGGCAACTTTGCTTCCTGTAAAAGAGTATGGTTGCCCGGAAGGGTATCCACCTGAAAAGATAGCCTTTATCTGAACATTGCTGAACATTTTAAAACAAAATAACAAAGAAGTATTTAAGGTAGTTATCTCCTTCTCGTGATTTATCCCTTGGTTTTTTTTGTTTTGTTTTGTTTTTTGTTTTTTTGCAAGAGGACAAGAGAGTAATGTATGGGTGGTTTGTCACAGAAAAAGCAGAGTGGAGGCTGAAAACACAGGTAAATACTTCCAAAAAGTGCTTGAACTTGATCCATAGCTAAATTAGGATGCTTGGAGCAAGGGAGAAAGAGTGTAAGGATCGCAGTAATACAGTAAGAAGCACGGTCCTCATTTCGTCATAAGGATGACTGAGCATCTGCAGCAATTTGCAAATAGCTCATCATTAGGGATAGCTTTTGCAATGCAAAAAAATAAACCCTCTAATTATACACAGAAGTGACTGCAGATAATGATAGTGATCTACTAGGAATAGATTAAAGGATTGGAGCCATTTTCCATCCCATTCAGATACTGGGGTTTCTGCATTGACCTGTGGAGATAGCATTAATGAGAGAAACCGAAGAAACTCTGGATTGTTGCAGGGGCTTGATTTACACATTCCATAGCGGTTTCCTTGTGACAATCTTTGTAAAATGTGACCCTCAGCAGGCCCACTCGCTAGTGAGACACATCAGAGGAAGGAAAGACCTTTAAATCGGATCAGTTTTATAGATGTGTGTGTGTGTGTGTGTGTGTGTGCACGTGTGTGTGTCCACACATGTGCCCCCATGCTCTGAGGTCATTGTTGAGTGTCTTCCTTCTTCTCTGTCCAGCTTAGTTTTTGAGACAGAGACTTTTGCTGACCTCGGAGCTCACCAATTCTGCAAAAGTAGTTGGCCAATAAGTTCCAGGTATCCTTCTGTCTCCACCTCCCCAGTGTTGGCATTACAGGTAGTGCTACCTTGCCTAGCTTTTATGTGGATGCTCAAGACCTTATGCTCAAGCCTCAAACTCTTTCCCATCTGACTCCTCCAGTCCAGAACTTCAAAAATATGTCAAAATTCTTGAAGTTCTTCAGAAAAGAAATTTATCAGGCCTACAAAATTGTGTTAGCTCACTCTATCATTACTCACAGGTAGTAGCATTTTCAGGTTGGAAAAGCAATTGATGGAGTGGCTATGCCAAAGAATAGTGTCTCCTTTGGGTAGACTGGAATCACCTTTCCTGAGAACATACTTAAATGCTGTGACATCAGGTTCCCCTGGCCAACTACTGCCACTAAAATCACTATCTGCTCACAGAGCACAAAAAGGAGAGGCACAGCCATTCGTTTATAGACTATGTCTCATGTTGGCATTGTGGGATGCTATCTCTGGATGTTGATGGCCCAGACTGATTGATAGTATCAACAGGGGAATGTGAGAGGGCTTCCATGGAGATGTGATTTCTGTATCCTACCCAAACAGTACAGCATTAACAGCAGTGATATATTACATAAAATTAAACCCATAGAATGACCACCCCAAAACACAAGGAGACTCAAAACCACTTTAGAGAAAGCAGAATGAAATTCCAAATTCAAATAGCCCACAATAAAGAGAGAAGAAAAGAAACAGAAACAAAGGACAGAGGACACAGAAAAGCAACAAAAATGATAGGCTGATGCCCTTGGATGCTAACACTGAGATCAGTTGTAAATAGTCTGAAATCCTAAAGAAAAAAAACAGAGATTAGAAGAGTAAATCTAAAAAAAGAGTCAGTTATAGGATGCCTGTAAGATATTCATGTTAACATAACAATATATGAAGGTTAAAAGTAAAAGATAAGCCTTGAAAAAAATTAGTGAAAAGAAAACAAAGTCGGAATGCTGTGTTAATGTCACACAAAGTAAAATTCAGAGCAAAAAAATATTGACTGGACTAATAATAAGAGAGTCAACCAACATGAAGACAAGTTAGTGTTCAATATGTATGCATTTAGTAATGAAGCTGTAAAATATATAAAGAATTGAACAGCTAAAAAGAAAACACACAGTTGTAGTTAGAAACTTTAATATCCTTCTCTCCATGAGTAACCTGCAATAATTAGGCAATTTGATCCAGGGCTTGTGGATGGTAAAGATATATATGACAGTTGGGCATTTCCTGAGATGAGAGCACTGAGTAGGGCGGGACTGGGAGGGGAGTAGAGAAGGTGTGCTGATTCTGGTCAAGCTGAAACTTTCCTAGGGAACTGCCAAGACTCAAGCGACATAGAGGAAGGTAGAAAGGACAGAGAAGTTGGAGTTATGAGCATTCTGATGGTGCTGGAGGCAGAGGGATTAGCTGGATTTACCAAGGAGAGAAAACTTTTTGTTTAGTTGGTTGATTTTAAGCATAGCCTGAAACTTTTAGGAATTAATTAACAAGGGGAATCCAGAGGTGTCCAAATGACCACTGAGGACCTAATTCAGATAATTCAAATTACAGTCAAATAGGTCAGCAAGTCTCTCTTCTGCTGATAATAGACTCTTTGAGGCTATCAACTAATATGACAAACTGCTGCTCCGAGTTTTACCTTAGCTGCCCTTTGCTAAAGCACTGGAGCCTAATAAAATAACTGAAAGGAAGAAGCTAGATAAATGAGTTTTAATTCATGATAAGTGGTTTGCTTACTAAGCTAATTTTAAAAAAGAAAAAAAAACCCAATTCTTGTCTCCACTACCTGCCTGAAGAATGCATGGTCCATTCCTGTCTTCCTGTACCCTACCTACACAGTATCCCCCTTTTCAGATCAACACATTTCTCAGCCCTCACCTGAGAGGCTTCTGTTTGCCATAGATGGTGATTGACACAAAGACCCACACAACTTGCAAGGTGCAAAGAGTGAGAGTCTGCAGGATACAGGACCCCAAAAGATGATGTCACCCCAAAGTGGGATCCCAACATGCTCAGAAAGAGTATAAGGCAGAGGCAGTGGATGACCGGAGATAGCAGGACAGCTGCCCAAACAAACTCAGAGTGGTTATGATCATATACACATGACGTGTGTAAATCCAAGCCGGAGCAAATCCCACCATGGAGGTGGGGGATACTGTCATAAAATCCCATAAGTAGCTGTGGAGCTATTGGCAACTATTAGCTACTGGGAGAAGGAGAATCAGCTTTCTTGAATGCAGCACCTCGTAAGCTGGCCACAGTCCATCAGCAGACCATACACATAAGAATACCTGGACAGCACAAATTGGTCTGGATGAGTTAAAAATAAAAAGGAAACAAATTTGGACAAATACCTAAGGAGTGGATCTGGGAACAGCTAGGGTGTGTGTCAAAAAGACTAAAGTATGCCATATGAAAGTCTCGAAGAATATAAATGTTAAAAATTAGAAAAATAAAAAATTCCTAGGGGAAAGTAAGTTAAAATGTTTCTGGTTTTGACTAGCCTCAAATATAATTTGCAATGATTTGACATGTGGAAATATGTAACTTCAATGTTATTAATCACAACACTATGTATACTTATAAGTCATACTCTATATAATATATACTGTTAAAGTTAGTTTTTATTGATTATACTCACTAAGTATATTTTGATGTGTGAGGTGATTTTGTTCACACTGGTTGGAATATAAGGAAAAGCTTTACTCTAGGAGAACTTCTAATGTAGTGATTTAAAGGCTAGCCTTGTCAACTCTAGGAAATGGTGAGTTCTTTATAAACACCCATTGGGCATCATTAATGGCTGTGTTTGGTTTGCCTAGCCCTGAGATTAATAGTAAGGAATAGGACCTGAAGAGATGGCATCAATTAAGAGTACTGGCTGCTTTTCCAGAGCACCCAGGTTTAATTCCCAGCACCTATGTGGCGGTTCACAACTGCCCGTTAACTTCAGTTTTAGGGGATCTGATGCCCTCTTCTGACCTCTGTGAACACCAGGCAGGCATATGATTCAAAGATATATATGCAGACAAAACACCCATACATTTAAAATGCAGCAATAACTGTTTAAAATAGAAACAGTCTTTAAGGGTTTGCTGAACTGATGCGTCAGCAAATCGCATTTAGACCTCCTCTGGACACAGATGTATGAAGGATTCTGAGAGTCCTCAGACGCTGGCTTAGGCTGCTGAAGCATTCGGACTAGAGGTGGGTATTGAGGTCTTCCTTGACTGTTTCCTCCTGGTGTTATTTGTATCCTCACACCTGATTCCTCTGACCTCAACAGAAACTATCTTAATTAGGAATTTATTCTTCATTGGCTCATTAGTTATTCAACAAATACTTATTAATTGTCCTCCACCTATTCGGAAATGACTATGACAAGACAGGAAATACAATCCCCACAGAACAACCATCTAATTACTTAACCTGGTCCGTGAGACTGGCCTGTCTGCTTCCTCCCCAGCACCAATGCCTAGCAGACGACATGGCACACAGAAGGGCTTCCAAAAGGCTTTTCTAGCTAACTTTTAGAGAGTTATACCAAGTGCAGCCGTACCTTGCAGGCTGACCATGTACACAGTAAAAACACTACAAAGTGCATTGGCTCTCCAACCTCTTAGCCTATCAGCTGATTCGTAAATGCAGTTTGTTCAAATCCGTCATGCAGAAACCTGCCATACATTAAACACCAGAACAAAACCACACAACTGCCATAGGAAAGTCCTCATGTTACCAGGATAAGCCCAAGAATGGAAGAAGCTAGAAAAGCTTCACACACTAAATAATGGAGCAAGGATTTGAAAGGAGGTCTGCCTGGGAATGCAGGCCACATTCCACGCAGTGCTACCTATCGGCTCCCCACCCCCCTTGAAACAGCCCCTCTTCATTCTGTTAAGTCCTAGTAGGAAAAGCTCTGATTTCAGCAGCTCCTTCCCTCTCACTGTCCTGGGCATACCTTACCTTTGGACAATAGAAGCCTAACAGCTGAAGTTCTGAATGAATTCATAAGTTTGATAATGCCAGTTAGTGTAGGTACTTTGTAGACAGACTGCAGGCTTGTCTTTTCAATTGAGTGGGCCATCCAGCCACCGTTTATGCATTAAATGCACAAATGTCCCAGAGAGCTTTGTTCTCTCGTTCTTGCCTACGTACAATACCTACAGATGCTTTTGTTTATGAAACCTGCTTCTGTTACATGCTGCTGCAACCAAGGAGGCCCTTACATACTGAATCAGTATCACAGGTTGCAGTGGGAACCAGTCCAGCTGAAAAGTAGACTTCTTGAAAACAGAATAAACGTGAACTCTTAATGTTTGGTTACTAGGTTATACACATGATGAAAAGTATCTACAGAGTTCATTTCTAGGAAATAATAAAAGGCCTAGGTAATGGAGGAATGTTAGTGATGGCCATTGAGAGGTGGTCATCATCAAGCATCGTCATCATCACCTTTTGGAGAGACTAGTTTCCCAGTTCATATGCAGGGACAGACAGCAATCAAACTCCATACCCTGAAACAATAACATGCAGAGCCAGGACAGCGCCAGAAAGACGCAGCCCGGTCAGCTGTTTCCTGACAGTCCTGGTCCTGCACGCTTCCACCCCACACTGAGTTTCTAAAGAATAATTATACCAAGTGATGTCATGATGGATGGCCTCTTTCCAGGGGCTTCAGGGCTTATCTTTGGGGACAGAGAGTAAGGAGAGATAACAGGCTGTGAACTGTTGTCACAGTTTGATGGAGGGAGAGAAGGTAACTGGCCAGTTCAGTGGTTCTTACTTGTGCTTGTAGGACCTGAATTCTACCTTTAGAAGCCCTGCTTGGATGGCATTCTTTAATGAGACAATCTCAATTTCATTTACATATGTAATTTTTAAGCCCACTGAGTTTATAGTCCATACTAGGTACTATGTTGACTAGTTAACCATTGCATATCCCTATGAAATATGGAGTATTTTTCCACTTTTCAGTTGAAATGCAACATGCTGGTGACATGTGCAGGCCACATGGCTGATAAGTGGTAATGGGAGCTCCTAAGCAAGGCATCAGAGGTTACCCTTGGTCATGAGGTCTTTTTAATGATATTTTTTTTAAAAAAAACTTTTCAGTGAAACTTAGAAAAATAAACCACACTTGTCTCAACCATAGACTTTTCGTCATGGAATGTCATAAATTTGGTAATTCTGTTTTTATAATTAAATCATAAACACTTAATGCTTTTAGTCATAACGAAGTAGCTTACTCTCTAAAATATCAAGAACAGTTTGTCTTTGGATATTTTTAGCTCCCACTTCTCAAATCAGAGTGTGTGCCTGAAGGTGAGCCTGTAGCTTCCTGGAGCACGCCTCTGGGGAGCATTTGTGCTGATATGGGGCTCTGGAGGATATTAAAGCAGTTGTGAGAATCTGTTACGCAGAAAGAAAAATCATAATGCTGAAACAGAAGATATCCAAAAAGTAAGACACTGACAAGTAGGTTTCCTTATGCCTTGGGCTGAGTCTGGGGGTTCTGGGTTTGTGTTCATGGCCTCCTTCCGTTGCTTGGATACACTCTGATAGGAGACTCCAAGAAGTAACTGGCAGAAAAAAAATTAGAATTTCTGTGTGCAAAATAAAGTTTCCTAAGCTTTGGTCTAATTGGAAGCAAGGCTAGAAGAATTAAGTAGTGAAAATAAAAGCCATTCTTAATTCAAGAACCCATCAACAATGCATTTCACAAAAAGCAAAAAGAGAGAAATATAGCCTTTTGAGTTGAGAAAGAAGGAAAGTAGGGGGAGGGAGCAGAGAGGAAGGGAGTGATGGAAGGAGAAAGGAAGGAGAGAGGGAATTATTTATTCTGATTCCCTCTACTGTTTCTCAGCGGCCAGCGTTCCTCGAACCATCTCTGTGGGCTAACATCTCAGAGCGCACTGTGAACAGCTTTCAAGAAAATGAGAACACTTGCTCCCAACCCACCAGCAACTTCCACGAAAATAGTACAGATGAGATGAACATAAATGATAATGTCTAGAAACGCAAACAGGTTCAGTGTATATAACAGCTGAGAGCAGTTCTAATTCAGTAATGTGATTACGTATTGTAAGAAAGGAACTCCAGGGCTTGAGCCTATTCATTTAGTGTTTCGATGTCCAACAACCAGGGTAGCCCTAATCAGTTCTTAGTTCATCCTCTGAATACAGTAGCCATCAATTTTATATTTCAATGCAAGAACATACAGAGGCATTCTCTGAATCAAAGTGGTTAAGGTTATTAGTGGGTCCTGTTACTGTTGTACAGAAATAGAATTCAGGCTGTTTTCAGCCACTCAGTTGGGAACCATTGAAAATACACCATGGCTGTAGGCTCTGAGGCTGGATGAATGCACATACCCAGTACCATCTCCCTTGACTGGTGCTGTGCTCTTGTGTTCAGCATCCAGGGAAAGCTCCATTCAGCACTGCATGCCACCCCGGTCACCCTGGTGAAAGAGCAAATATTCTCTGTTTTAAGTAGACCAGTATGCTGAGATTTCTATAGTTCAAATGCTGAATTGGTTTCAGATATTAGTGAAATGTTACAAATTCAATATTATTAATTGACCATTGTCACTTTCTCATTTCATCTTTTCATATCTTAGTTTTGTCTTTGATCAGATTTTATTCAAACTCAAAATGTATTACAAATCCACATGACTTTTTATGTATCTGACTGTGTAGAGGGTGTGTGTGTATGTGTGAGTATGTGTTTATGAGACAAAGTATCACTATGAGGTCCAGAATGGCTTCAAGCATCTTTTCAAATTCTAGGATTATAGGCATGCATCACCAAGCCAAACCTAAAAATACATTTCAGTGGCAACCAAATTTAGCCAGGATTTGTTGGCATGTCATTGATCTTAAGAACAATTCTGATTCAGGTTGATCATATCATCAATTTTATTATATAAATTAAATTCCAGTTCAGTATTATTTTTTTAGGCAAAATATAGCCTAATAAAATCTTCTCAAAGTCAGACAAATCAATGAAACTAGCACTAGCAATGATAAACATTTTCAATTATGGATACACACACACACACACACACACACACACATACACACACACATTTTCCTGGGTGTAATACTTCATGCCTATTCTAACATTTGGAAGGGTAGGAAGGGAGGATCACAAAGCCATCCTGAGCCATATAGGTAGCCTGTCTTTTAAAAATACAAAACAAAACAAAACGCCATGGCAGAGGAGATGGCTCAGCAGGTCAAACAGCTTGCCATGGAAGCTTGATGGGCAGAGTTGGAACCCTGAATTCACACTAGAAGGAGAGAACCAGTCCCAAAGGCCTAACCTCCATGTCTGTGCCATGATATGTATGCCCTCCCATAAAAATAACAAAAAATATAAATGATTTTAAAATTATCAAACAGACAAAAAAACTGTAAGCAGAGACTGCTCATTTGTTTCTCAGCCACCTAGACCTGAATAATCACACAGAAACTATATTGATTGCAACACTGTTTGGCCTATTAGCTCAGGCTTCTTATTAACTAACTCTTACATCTTAAATTAACCCATATCTGTTCAACTCTGTGTTGTCACAAGGCTGTGGCCTACAGGGTAAAGTTCTGGCATCTGTCTCCTTTAGCAGCTACATGGCATCTCTCTGACTCTGCCTATTCTCTCTATATGTCTCTTACATCCTGGCTATATTCTTCCCTGCCACTGGCTGAAGCAGCTTCTTTATTAAGCAATGGTAATAAAACATATTCACAGCATACAGAGGGGAATCTCACATCAAGAAACCACCCCAAAGAAATAAACAAAAAAATAGAAGTTTTTAAATAATGTTTTGTCTTCCCTTGAGGACTTATGGTTTAATAATTTTGTTTATAATATCAGAATACATTTTAATTAGTGAGCAGATCATTCCTGGTACAATTGAGGTTTTCCTTTACCCAGAATGAACTGCAAACTTTATTTATAGCAGAATAAACATCAGAAAAAGCAGGAACTTAATGTTTGCTATACTGTCACCAAGACAAACCATGTGGCATCTCTGAGAAAGCACCCCGGGGAGGTTGAGCTCTGTCTTTTCTGACTGAAGCAGACATTTTTAAACACTGGAAGTTTTCAGCCATTGTCAATTTTAAGGTAAATCGTACCTTTGTAACATATTATGTTGGAGAATTGTCACTGAGACCAAATAACTATTATCTGTAGCCATAATTTTGACCAAAAATAATCTGCTTAGTTGCCAAAGTTGAGATTTTTACCTTGTAATGATTACTTATTGGCAGTTTTCTCTGTAGAACTATATTATTTCTGATCATAAAATGAAAAGATCCTGCAAAACAAAAGAATGGTTATTCAGAGACTTCACTGAAGACTCTATAATTAATGTTTTTTTTAAAAAAAATAGGTTTATTTAAAAAACATTTTTCTGGTTTGTGAAGGGATGAGAAATGAATGGGGCGGCGACTCATTATATGAAAGATACAAAGAATAGATAAAAAGAAAGTTTAAAATAACATTTCTCAAAATAGAAAGTTAAAATCAAGAAAGTTTGAATAAATGTACTTGAAAAGGGACAGATTACTATGCAAGAGAAACAAAATCTGCATTCAAGGGAAGCATAATTACTGAAATATTTATGTTTTTGGTTGTTGGCCTGAATAGCTAACAACTTTTAATTAATGTTTTATTACTCTGTTGCTATGTATAACATTCTACCTCTGGCATTTTTTTCTACCACCCCTTCCCTCTCCAGCTTTTCCTAGACACCCCCCCCGCCTTGTCCTTCTATCAACTTCATGTCTTCTTTTTATATTTCAGGGAGTCCAACCAGTGTTTCCTACATGCACACAAATTTAGGGCCACTCCCTGGAGCATGGGCCACCTCCCTGAGGTCACCTCAATGAAAAGAACGGACTCTCCCTATTCCAACACCTTCAGCTGTTAGCTCCTCAACTAGGAGTGGGCTTCCTGTAGCTGCTCACCCATCTGTGTGGGAATTTAAGCCTGAACTTGTGCAGTCAACCACAGCTTCCTGCAGTAGTTCAGAAGTTCAGTTGCTCTCTCATGACTAGAAGACACCGTTTCAAGTTTCAAGTGGTCCCTCCCAACCTCTGACTCTAACAATCTCTCTGTTCCCTTTTCCACAATGTTTTCTGAGCCCCGTGTGTGTGCGTGTGTGCATGCGTGTGTGTGTGTGTGTGTGTGTGTGTGTGTGTGTGTGTAATACATGTCCCACACATCCTATTTAAGGATGAATTCTCCACACTCACTCACTGTTTGCACTCTGACCAGCTACATTAATCTTTAATTAATTAATTTTTAATTAATTATTAACTTCTTAATAGTTGTCATCCACTGCAACAAAAGAAGCTTTTCTGGTAAGGGTTGAGAAATACACTAAGCTGTTGATACACAGACAAATATTTAGAAGGAACTTTGCTACTATGTCTGTGTACTAAAGTAGTGGTTTCTGCCTTATGACCTTCGTAGTCACAGGTTGACAGTGCCAGGAATGAGCTCTGTCCTCTGGGGTGGGCCTTAAACTGAATCAGAAAGTGGTTGGTTTCCTCAATGCATTCATTCCACTAGTGCACCAGGAGGCACGCTTTGCCAGGTTGGTCATTAAGACTGGACAACACTGTCAACGGCTGTTCTCTCCCAGAAGACTATACACACCTCCCAGCACTGTTCCAATACATTCCCAGGCAATGTTTCTGCACAGTTATTATACAGGGAATGTGATGTTCTTACTTCTCAAGAAGGCTATAAGCATCACTAATGCCTAATGAACATGGGTGACGTTGGGGTAGATGCCTGTCTACTCTACGTTGCTCTGGCTTCCAGCTTGCCCATCTTTCCTAGGCTGCATCTAAACAGACCTTGTGAGAAGCAGAAAGCTTGCAATTTTGCAAATATTGTCTTTTTGACACTGAATTTGAAAAGTTTAGGAGGCTGGGTAGCTGAAGGCTTGTAAAGCTCTTTTAGATAAAGCTATGTGAGCCCTGAGGAATAGAGATCAGCTCTACTTTTGGAAACTGAGGCAAGTATTAGCTGAGACTAGTTATTCTTTCTCTTAGTCCTGGGTCTCTTTCTTCCTTGGTTTCCTTGATGTCCTTTGTGTGGCTTCTCTGACAATCTGCCTTAAGCACAGCCTTCCCTGACCTGGCCTTTCTTCTCTGTAGCATCCCATTTGCTCTTGGATACAACTGTGGTTTACATGGACCTGTGGCAATTTGACAATTCCAGTAAAATTGCTTCCTCATAACTTATTCCTCATTTCTTAGTCTAGATTCTCAGAGGAAAGTTGTAGTTTGTTCAACTCCTTTCTGTATGCCAGCCCCAGGTAGGTTAGGGTAAACCTGTGAAGTGGTCCAGGCTTGTCTAATCTCTGGTGTGGAGATGCAGCTCAAGACTTTAAAGAGTGGAAATTACGGAGGTGCCATATTCTCAAAAAAGGCTGGAAATCAGGCTGATCGTGTCTATACATATTTATAAATTCATTTTTAATTCAATTATAATTATGCATAGCTATGGGGTAAAGTGTGATGTTTTGATCTGAAAACTATTTTTTGATATGATCTCAGAGCTTCATTACATTTTTAATTAGGCATTCAATAAGTTTTCATTAATGGCCAGAAGGGTCTGGTACAGGAAAGAACCACCACAGTAAGGAACTGGGGGCTGTGTAGAAAAATACTGACTCCTCAGTGCGACTTTGATCCATGAGGCCCATATCCTGCTGGCCCTCATCACTTACAGTTCAATTTTGATTTGCCACCTCCATGGGACTTATCTATCCTGTCAGTAGGATGGCATGATGCTTTTTTTATGTACATCTATCTTCACATAAAAACCCAGGCTTACGATCTTCATCACACATCTCAGTAACAGATCATCTGGCTGGTTCCGGGGAGCTAATGGCATGTTCATCTATGAGATGATGTGAGCTTCTACTTCTGCATAGGTATCACTTCACCACAATATAAATAAAAGCATAGTAGAAAACACAGAGCTGAGTAAGATGGGTATATAGGAAGGAGAAGAGGAAACAGAACAATGAAGCTTTCTTAATAACATCTGCCAGCCACACGTTAAGGATTTACTGCTCATAGACTGTTTCCTCTGGCAGATATTCAAGTGCTGAACTGCCTAAAAAGACATCGTGGTGCCTCCCCAGGAGATCAACACTCACCATTTAATATTCAGTCATGTTTATAGTGTGCACCAGAAGAAATAAGTGAGAATGACTGTTGACCTCTGTGGTCTTCATCCAAAGACCATTACCCCTCTTACTTTCAACCTCAGGAGAAAAACTGATGTTGGGGCATACTCTTTAAGAAGAAAAACTGTCTAACAAGTGTTCTTTAAGATAGCCAAGTCGTAAAACAAGAAAAGTCTGAGAAACCATCACAGTCATGAGCAGTCTCAGACAAATATATATATATATACACACACACACATTTATATACAGCATGTATATATATTGTATCTGGATGGATATAGCTCTGAAGCAGGGAAAGGACATCAACATACAAAGGGAAATCCCACATCATCTCCCCTTTTCTGTTTAAATAAAAAGGAAGGTTTAACTTTAACATAGTAAGATTACACACAACAAAACTCTCATCAAGCAAGAATTATAGTTACAATATTTATATCTATTTTATCTTTTTATCATGACTAAGGAAAACTATAATTATATATTCTTCAACTCCACCAAAGACTCGAGAAGGATATAATATTACCTATAAACAGGAAGTGCATTGTAAGCAACTTCCAAAACTCTAGAATTGACAGAGACATCTCACTACCTGGACAGTCACCCAAAGTTGTTCTGTACTGTTGGGACATTCATCTTCAGCCTACAGACAAATAGTGTCTGGCAGACTTTTCCATGAAGCAGGAAATTTCAAAGACAGCTCCACCTATATTGGCAGTTTGTCAGTCACTTTCTTCTGTGTCTTGCAGAATGTCTAGCAGACTCTTTCATGAAGCAGGAACCCTGAAGGATCATATCACATTTAGACAAGTTCAGCAGTCATTTCTCTGCTGGTTCTGCATGTCCAGTTCATCAAGTAGTTTCTTGCCCAAATGGTTAACCAACTCCATAAGGAGCCTTTTCGATGCCCATCTTCCTCTTGAAGTAATTGGTGTTGCCAGGAGCAGATGTGTCTCATTGTCATGAAAAGTCCTAAGTTCTTAAACATTTTAAATGCCATATTCTGTAGTCTTTGAAAAGTTTGAAGAATGCCTATCCATCTTTTGTACATCTAGAAAATCTAACTAACATGACTACAAGCTTGACTATTAAAGATGACTCTCTATTTACCTGCATTTCTTAGTTATACATTACAGTTTTAAATGAGCTTCACAGACACAATACCTTAACCAAGAGCAGAAATATATATATATATATATATATATATATTACCACAAACTTGACCTTAAATTTGTATCAATAACCCAGGATCCATACCAATGCAAATCTCTAAAGCAAATTATAACAAATAAAACAATTGATGACAAAAACCATGTAGCCCAGAGTCTGCTTAAAAATTATCATGTGTGTATTATGACAAGTAGCATAAAGCAATGAGAAAGGGGAACTTGCACCCACCTTCTCTCTCTCTCATTTCTTTCCTTTTTCATCATGTTCCTTCTCACTGGCTATAGTTATGGTGCTGGAGGAATTAGCCATTCTGATTTCTATATTAACATTTTATCACAAAAATTTTCAGGTCACTTCCTATCACTAGCTTTTCACTTTAGGAGCTTGGATAACCATTCAATGAGTTGATATGTTGTCATTTGAATCCTCTAAACCGACAGTTCACTGTAACCATTTCTCCCACAGAGGAGCCAGCTCCCTCTTGCTCTTCCTGTGTTGCCTAGCTGAATGTTCACATGGTGACTCGAGTATATTTATTCCTTGGGAAAACAGTCAGCATCTGAACTGCTGACCCGAGTCTTCTGCGGGGGCTCAGGGAGGGGGTACATGGAGTCTGTGCTCAGCAGTTTTGGGAGCTGCAGAGCAGAAGCTCCACAGCTCTGCGGTAACCAGACATCTTTCCCATTCCGCTTCTCAAGATGCCGCACTCTGAGATCAAACACATCTGCCTTCAGGCATTCAAAATGCTGCTCATTTACTCATAAATAAGAAGGTGATGCTAGACCATATGGCACCCAACTATACTGCCCTGGAAGATGGAGGGAATGTGTTTGTTAGATGTCCTTGCTCCGAGATCATCTCTGATGCCTGTCAACTCTTCTAAGGAGAAAAATGCTAGATGCACCTAGTCTCTCCTCCCTGTCTCTCCCTTCCTCTCCTACAAGTTGTGGATTATTAAAATGAAATCTTTTCTTCTTCTTAACTTCACTGCAGAAGCCTAGCTTTCAGTTCTGGTGTTGGGCCCAAGTGAGAGACAGGAAAGAACGTAAATTTACAACCAAAAAATATAAGTAAAATATAAGGGTTCTGTAATAAAAAAGGTACAGGAGACTAGAGGACTTGGACTAAAATGTGAAGGAGTGTTCGGTACCAACTCATAAAAACGGTCACTACACTGGCAGAGTTTATGTCAGGGGATGAAAAGCGTTGAGTAATGTTCTTGCCAGAAAGGACATTCTGGACCAGCCCATGCAAACAAGCAATAGGAGGCTGGAGTCTTGCCGAGCCTGCCGTGAGTCAACAGCTGTGAGGTCAGTCCCAGCACAGCAACACAGGCACTTGCTTTCTTTCCGGACTAGAGTCAATAGAGAGCCCATCGCCCACCCAAACAAGGAACGGAGGGATTCAGAAGATGAAATACGTAGACAGCGCCACGTGGGTTTCCTCTGATCCGTGTTGGTGACTATGAGCCAGGATGCCCACAGGGACAAACTGATGTAGAAGTCATCTACCACTGATTTTGCTGCCTTTGGTCGGTCTGGCTTATTCACCATGTGAAACATCTCAACAAGGGGCTGTCTCAGGCCATTTTGTGTTGCTACGACAGAATCCTCTATGAGAGGTGTTGTATGAAGAAAAGAGGTGTGACTTCAGTTCTGGGGCCACAATGTCCAGTTAGAACAATAACGTTTCTAGGGAGGGTTCCCATCCCCCGAACTGTGTCACAACGGAGAAGTGAAAAGAGAACAGGCTCAACTCTGGTTCCCGTTTGTGTCTGTGAGCCTAAGAGATCAAGTACATGGGGTGGTCTCATCAGCAACACACACTTAAGAGAACTACCTTAATCCCTTTCAGAGGTGCTGCTCCTATGACCTAGTCGCCTCCCACTAAGCCCCACCTCTTAAAGAGGCAGAATATTACAACAGGGACAAACTGTTACAATGGGGACAAATTGTTACAAAGGGGACAAACTGTCACAATGGGGACAAATTGTTACAATGGGGACAAATTGTTACAATGGGGACAAACTGTCACAAGGGGACATATGGGGACAAACTGTCACAAGGGGACATATGGGGACAAACTATCACATGGCTCTTTGGGGAACACACTAAAACATATCTAAACAGTATCAGGGACCTACTGCACATTAGGGCTTTTTATAGCTAAACAGGACATTGTTCTGCTTTTAAATTAGCCTAGTTTACTTTCAGTAGCACTCCTTCATATCAATAGATTTCCTCTAAATATTTTTGTTCCTGTCACATTTTTCTGTTTGGAGATTATTTTTTTTAATGCATGCAGCATTTTTCTATGTTTAAATAAATCAAAATCAGACAACTTGTAATTTATTTTGTGCAGCTTAGTTGGCCTTGCAATATCAAATTTTCTCTTTCTTCACAGGAAATTAATCTGGGCACTGAGTAACCTATGTGGTTTATANGCAGGCGGATCTCTGTGAGTTCGAGACCAACCTGGTCTACAAGAGCTAGTTCCAGGACAGGCTCCAAAGCCACAGAGAAACCCTGCCTCAAAAAACCAAAAAACAAACAAACAAACAAAAACCCAGAGAAATGCAAATATTGGTTAAAATACAAACCTAGTGTGAGATTCTCGAAGGTGGATCTTCACACTGCCCTTTCTCCCATGCTGGGCAGGAGCTGGCTGTGGTACAGGGGAACCTAGCTCTCCTCATCCAGGCTCAACTCTGACTCCTATTTCTGGCTGCATGGGCTGAGGGCAGGAGACTGGTAAAGAGGGAAAGGCTTAGGAGGTCAGACAAGGGGAAAACTTGTGTGACTAAATGAAGAAGCTTCTGGCACAAAGCCACTTGAGTCTTAAGACATCAGCTTTTGAAAGGCGGTGTGACATTGCCAGACAGGAGCAAGCTTGACTGGGAGGCTGGGGCAGGAGTTCATCCCAACTAGTTTTCTCTGAAGGTCCTTTTACACAGAGAGCAAGGGCACAGCTACTCATGCAACTGACTGGTAGCAGCACATATAAGATGGGTATTGGGCAGTGAAGGAATGGACCTCAGTGGAGAAAGGAACCGGGAGAGCAGACTTCTCGAGATTTTTATGCTGGGAACCCTGCAGTTCACTATGTGGCTTTGGGTGTCACATGACACGTAAGACCATCCCAAGAGGATCTCCCAGGGAGCTACTCCCAAGGCCCGCCAGACCAGCACTCCAAAATATGCAGTGGTCCTCTGGTCAAAAGCTGGAAGCCAAATTCATAAGACTCCCAGTTCGTTCTTCCGGGATGCAGAGCCCTCAGCTCGTGTGAGCCATTAAAGGGAGCCCCGGGAGTGTGCAATATCGATGTGAGGTCTCCCGTCTCTCCTGAAGGGCCCAGCGACTTTGCATCAGCTTCTGTCAACTCTGAACAGGGAGCTCTGATTCCCCTGGGGAAGTGCTCACCCAGTGGACCTTAAGTGGGAAGGCAGTAGGATTGCTCAATTACTAAGGTAGTTACGGAGTTTGTCTCATGAAAGGGGCCATTTCTAAGTCCTACTTAGTTTCACACCTGTGTCATTAGCTTTATATGCGGGTAAATTTGTTTGGGAAGTCCAGCGACTTCTGCTTATAATTCATCTTGCAGCACTACCATGAATCTTCGTGTGAACTGAGACTCAATGCTGT